>OZ007598.1:127011719-127461719 GCA_963931845.1 Maratus michaelseni | reverse complement strand
TAATGTGGCAGTTGAGACCGCCCATTTCGAAATCTACTCTGTTTGTAGGTGGAGCCGGAAAGGATTTTTTTTTTTTTTTTAATTTATTTTGGCTGTCAGAGTTGAACCTATAAAAAACTTATAATGCTTCTACTTATGGAACTAAAAGTGGTACCTAGTATGGCGGCGTTTCCGTTTTTTTGGGGGGCCTTTGGGGAGTGTAGTGCCCTCTATTTCCGGTTTCGACTTACAACTCTTTACCATGCTCGAAACCAAAATGCAGGAAGAGCAGACAATTTGTCTTGTTTGACAGGTCACATGACCGGCCTTTGGGAGCACCAGCGCCACGAACCAGGTACTAATTTCCGGTCCATGTTCTGATCTTGAAAGCCTATCTTCACTGTTCTCCTTCTTATTTCTATCTCCATGGTCAGACGTTTGAAAAATTTGGTGTTCTGGACATATCATTAACCAAGTTGTTTGAATTTTCCCATATATGATAAGCTCTCCAAAAATCAAGATCGTAAATCGATGGCCATTTCTGAATGCTTGCGCTTCGCTTGCTAATGTTAATACTATGAAAGAAAATTACAAAAATATCTCGTTTGCATTTCCATATTTTTAACGATTTTTTTTTTTTTTTTACATTGGATAGCTGATGTCGATCTCTACGAAGACCGTGTTTTCCTTTCTCAATTTTGTCTGCATGTTTTTATTATTATTATTATTATTATTATTATTATGAGGATATTTTTACTTTCGACACCGGTTCCGAAAGTGAAAGTATCATCATTAAAAAACATCCTGTAAACAAAATCGAAAATGTAAAAAGCGACCTTTGTAGAGCTATCCAATGCAAGAAAAAAAAAATCGTTACAAATATGGAAATTCAAACGAGATATTTTTAAAAATTTCTCCCATAGGATTAACATTAGCGAGCGGGTGTTATCGCGTGAGTGAAGCAGTCTCTTAATACAAACATTTAAGTTATTTATGGATTTCAAATTAATCATCAATAAATTATAACTAATTAAAACGAAATGAAATACAAAAAGAAAAACTAAATATAATAAAAATAATTTTTAATTTTATGACTATTAACATATTGTAGAAACATTTGAACAATTTAATGCTGCTATCAATTAACAAATCAAATATTTAATTTAATAATTATTAATTGTCTGAGTGCAACGAAGACTCATACACAGCGCAGTATTACTTTGCCCCATATATAGCTACGATGGATATTAAAACCTTTCGTCAAGCATAACTCAAAAAATATTTAACGGATTTCGTTCAAATTTTTAAAGCAGGCACCTATAAAGGTGACAACGTCGTCTATTTATTACCAAGAATAAGTGTCAAACCGTTTGGAAGTTATATTAAAAAAATAGATAAAAAAGCACAATTAAAGTACATACGTCACTAAATTTTGTGCGTACGCCATTTTCACCGGCGGGAGATTTTCGTAGACAATCGGAATTGAAAAGTTCATGGAATACATGGAGCAAAAAAAATATGCAAGCACTAATATTCAGCACAATAAAATATATTTCAATTTAATAAAAATGGAAAGTTAATCTGGAATTTTTTCTGTTTGAAAAGTATTAGAGATTAGTAAGAGTAGTATTAGTATTAGAGATTTGGCGTAAATCACACCATTAGCAGCTTTTTTATTTCGCGTGTGTATGTTAGGAACAATTCTTTGATGTTTAAATAAAAGGTCTCGATTTGTGGCATTATTTCTTATTTTCTTTTCCTTTTTAGTATTTTAAATAGAATTAGTGAAAGGCGTGTATTTTAAATTAAATGAGTGAAAGACGTGTATTTTTAATGTATGTATTTCAAATGAAATCAGTGAAAGATTTATATTTAAATGAAATGAATGCAATATGAAGATGTTATGAGAAAAATATTTGGCGATTTATCAACTGCGCCAAGTTAACATAAAAGTACCAATACATATGTGGGTACTTCTCTATTATCCCGTCGACCACTTTTCATAACAAAAAACTATCGCCAAATAAACGGGAGAACGTTGTCATTGAAATATCAAAATACATAAATAAATAAAATATAAGAATTTAAGGACACAATTGTTATTTTAATGAATGAAATAACTAATAAATCAGTAAAACATAATGAAAAATACACGCAAATGTCGCGTTAAAAACCACTTAATGACGTAACAAACACGTATAATGCTTCTGATATCAAGTAAATGGGACTGCATTTTTGGCGTTTAATCTAACAGTTTGGCGATAGTTTTTTGTTATGAAAAGTGGTCGACGGGATAATAGAGCAGTACCTCTATGTGAAATGAAACAAGGCACAGATGTCATATACGCACCACGTTGGCGCGATTTTTCCCTCCACCAGCTTGGGGAAAACTTTGTTTTTGAATATTAGTTACAAATAGTGTGACAAATAGTACACGTGATTTTTTATTTCATTATAAAAATAAAATAAAGTAATAAATGAAACAGCTTCTATTATTTTAAAAAAGGAAATAAAAATAAATAAATAATAGTTTGATATAAATAAAGGCGCGGATGTCATATACGCACCACATTGGCGCGATTGCAACAAAATGGCAATTTTATGCCTCACATGGTAACCCGGTTATTTTGTTTCAATTGTTCTTTAATAACTTTTATTTTTTATTTTAATTCTATAAATTGTTTTTATTATATATATCAATATTTATTTATATCAAACTATCATTTATTTATTTTTATTTCCCATTTTTGAATAATAGGAGCTATTTCATTTATTACGTTATTTTATTTTTATATTGAAATAAAAAATTACATGCTATTATTGTATGGTATTTGTAACTAATATTCAAAAACAAAGTTTTCGCCAAATTGGCGGGGGAAAAATCGCGCCAATCTGGTGCGTATATGACATCTGTGCCTAAATTAATATTGATATACATATAAAAATAATCTATAGAATTAAAATAAAAAATAAAAGTAAACAAACACAACAAAGTTTTCGCCAAAGGGGCGGGAGAAAAATCACGCCAACGTGATAAGTATATGGCATCTGTGCCGGGATTTTTACCCTTTTATCTGTGCTTTCGGAAATATAAAAAAATTAAAAAATTCTTATATCAGGTGTATAATGTTTTGCATTTTTATACGGACCACTTCTCCATTTTAAGATTTTAAATGCTATTTATATCAGATATTTCTTTCTTGAGATTCCCACAAGTTTTTTCCGGTAATTATTTTAGTTCGCTTATTAATTGTTTACAATTTGCCCCCCTGGCAATTGTCATATTGTATGGTGTTCTTTATTTTAACTAAAGAACTAAACACAATCGTATACTAACTAGTTTTAATTATATTACGCTAAGCACATAATGGGTTTGCCACACAGACCTTTTATATGTTACATTCCGAAACTAAAAAGTAAAAACATTCGAATAACAACAGTTACAATTACAGTAGAAGTTAAAGTAGTAGTTAGGACATATTATTACATGCCCTTTCTTTTTAAAACAGCAAAATAAAAAAAATACATTTAAAGTTCAAAGTAGAGTTCGAAAAAGTCTTATGAAAGGTCTTAAAAAAAAAACCTTAAATATAGTCTTTGAAGCGAGCGGGTGGTTTTATGTTTCTTCTAGGTCTCTCTACCTTTGGTGTATTTGGAGTAGACATTACTGGTGAAGTAGGTTTGGGATTGACAGCGCCTGCTTGATCAGACGGAGAATCAGGATTGATTAATGGGCTGTCATGGGGTTGAGGACTTGAGATTTTTGGTGTTTTCGTATTAGTCAGGTTGCAGGTTTGCGTTGCATCAGCATTTTCTTGTGAATTTACAGGAGCTTCAAAGGTTAATTTCCTTGGTCTTAAATGAATTCTATTGCGACGAAGAATGGATCCTTCTGAAGATTTCACAATGTAGGATCTTGGACTGTGTTTTTGGACAATAGTTCCTGGTGTCCATTCTCGATGACCAGTTTGGATATAGACAGGATCTTGAATATTCAATTCTTTTAATTTTGTAGTCGATGAGTCATAATAATATTTCTGTGTTCTCTGATTTTCCTGTAATTGATTATGAGTATTCTTAATTGGAAATCTAGGTCTTAACAATTTTACCTTACAAGGAATGGGGGTTCTCAAAGATCTTCCCATCAACATCTCTGCTGGAGAAGGCAATTTAAATTTTGGGGTGTTATTATACTCAAGAACTGCTAGATTTGGATCTCCTCCCGAAGCTCTCACTTTTAAGAGAAGGTTTTTCAATGTCCCAATAGATCTTTCAATCATCCCATTGGATCTTGGATACTTAGGTGACGATGTAACAGGGCAAATATCATAAGACCTCAGGAATGAAAAATATGCTTGACTATCAAATGGAGGACCATTATCAGAATGAATTTTACGTGGGATACCATGAGTACGAAAAATTTGCTTCAATGCACTAATTACAGAAGAGGCTGTTTTAGCATTAACTTTTCGCAATTCAATAAACTTGGAATGGTAATCCGTTACTTGTAAAAAGTCATCTCCTTCGAGATACATAAAGTCTACACCTACCTCTTCCCAAGGTAGACTAGGAACTTCATAAGGTATCAAAGGCTGCTTACAATTAGCACGCTGATGCTGCTGACAAATTTGACACTTTCTATATAATTCTTGATGTCTTCCATCATATTGGGCCAATATAAAGCTGTTTTGGCTTTTTCTTGACAAGCAGTGATGCCTTGATGTACTTGGTGCACTTTCGATAACACATAAGTTTGCATTGTTTTAGGTACTACTAATCTATTTCCAATAAAAATTAAGTCGTTATAGCAATGCAACTCTTCTTTCATATTCCAATAGGGTTTTAAATTTTCGGGCAATTGACAACACTGTTGTGGCCAACCATTCTGAATTAGTAACTTTAGTTTCGAGAGACCTTCATCTTCTAGCGTTGCATTCTGCATTTCTTTTGTACGTTCTTCAGTGGTCGATAGAATTGTATGTACAACAGCAGCTCCATCTTCTAAAAAACCTGTATCTACACTCATGGTAGTGGGATTTCTGGAGAGGGCATCTGCTATGTAAAGCTTTTTCCCTGGGACATGCACAAGTTTAAATCTATATTTAAATAATTCAATTACCATTCTCTGTAATCTCGGAGACAAATTTTCAATCGGTTTCTGCAGTAAACCGAGGAGAGGTTTATGGTCAGTTTCCACTATAAAATCAGTACCATACACATAGTAATGGAATTTTCGACATCCGTTGACAACAGCTAGTAATTCTTTCTCGATTTGACTATATCTTTGCTGTGTATCGTTCAGAGCACATGAAGCATAGGCAATTGGATGTTCTTCTTGAAGTAATACTGCTCCTAATCCATACTGGCTAGCATCAACAGAAACAACTGATTTCAAATTTGGATTATAATAAGCCAGAATAGGTGAATTAGCTACCAACGTCTTCAAATTTTCAAAAGCTTCTTGCTCATTAGCCGTCCAAATAAATTCATTTTTCTTACTTAAGAGTTTTCTCAAAATTCCTGTTTTATCTGATAAATTTTCAATAAACTTCCCTAAATAGGTAATCATGCCTAAAAATCTCTGTAGCTCTTGTTTATTAGTTGGAGCTTTGAAATCTTCAATTGCTTTAATTTTATCACTATTTACTGAAATTCCTTTACTTGTTAAATTATAACCCAAATATTTTACACAACTTCTTTTAATTTGACTTTTTTCCAAAGACAATTTCAAACCAGATTCACGAGCTCTTTTAAGAACTGCTTCAAGTCTTCTATCATGTTCTGCTTCTGTCTTGCCAAATACTAAAATATCATCTATATAAACTAAAGTTCCATCTAAATCTCCAAAAATATTATCTATTGTTTTCTGGTACACTTCAGGGGAACTCGTTAATCCATAAGGCAAACGGCAGAATTTATATCTTCCAAATGGAGTGGCAATTGTACATAAATCTGAGCTCTCTTGGTCAAGGGGTATTTGCAGAAAAGCTGACGATGCATCAAGTACTGTAAAAAATTCTCCTTCAATTTGAGAAAATAGGCTCTGTTGGGTTGGAATAGGATAATGTTCTCGCTTTATATATTTATTTAGCATACGTGGATCTATACAGATTCTTACACGATTATTAGGCTTTTGTACTATAACTATAGGATGTACCCAATCTGTTGGTTTTACAACTTTTTCTAATATTCCTTGATCAACCATTTTAGCAAGCTCATGTTTTACTTTCAATTTTAAGGCATGTGGAATAACTCTAGAGGCTGATATTTTAGGTTCGGCATTGGCATCTAATTTAATCTTATACGTATGTGGTAATTTTCCCATTTTTTCTGTAAATACATCTTTAAATTTCTCTATAAAATTTCTAGCATGTACAGAATCAACACTGATGTTTCTATTTACAAATCCCAATTTTTCACAAGCTTCAATTCCTAATAAAGCACTCGATTCTTGATCAATAATATAAAAATCAAGAAATTCCGATTTATTTTTAACTTTACATTTTAATTTACTGACCCCAACTACGTTCAAATTGTGTCCTGTATAAGACATCAACTTTCTTTTAGTTTCACTAATAACTTCATTCTTTCTCACATCATTAAAAATATTAAAGGGCAAAACATTGACTTCAGCTCCGGTATCTATTTTAAGAGACACTTCTGAATTATTTATTAGAACAGTTTCTCGCCATTCAGATTTTAAAGAATTAACCTGACACTTTACTGAATCCAATTTACAAGAATCATCATCACTTGAGGGGTAAAAATTATCATTATTAGAAATTTCATGTACTTTTTTGTTTATTCTTTTCCCTTATTTTTACAGCCTACCGAGAAATGATTTAACCCGTTACAATTGTAACACTTTTTACCAAATGCAGGGCATTTTCCATAATCATGAACGGTTTTACATTTAGAACAACTTTTCTTAACTTTCTGATTAACATAATTACGTTTTTCCTTATTGTATTTTTTCGTCTGCGTTTCGTTTTTGTTTGCACGAACAGCATTTACGGTGGTAGAACAGTTATTTTTATTCATTATTTCTATTTGTTTACCACTGGACTCCTTAGCTCTACAATATTCTATTGCCTTTGCAAGGGTTAACTCAGTTTCCATTAGCAATTTTTCTTTCATAGCGGAATCTTTAACACCAATAATTAACAAATCTCTAATTAAACTATCTTCTTGATCCTCAAAAGAACAATCTTTAGACAAATTTTTCAAATTTGTAACAAACGAATCAACAGATTCACCTTCTTTTTGTCTACAGTTAAAGAATTTATAGCGCGCAATAACTGTATTCGTTTTCGGTTGAAAATACTGATCAAAAGAATTTATAACAATTTGAAAATTATTTGCATTATCATCACTAAGTTTAAAACTATTAAATATATCAATGCATTCTTCACCCATTATTCCTAGTAATAGTGCTACTTTAAGTTTATCAGGCTTAGCCATTTTCTCAGAAGCTTCTAAATAAAGCATAAATCTTTGCTTAAATTTATTCCAATTCTCGGCCAAATTGCCATTTAAACTCATATTTGAAGGTGCCTTTAAATCCATTATAACGGATACAAAAGAAAAATATTCTCAAAAGCACATACACTAAACTAGTCTTAAAAATAAGAATAAAAATTTCTGACCTTTACGATGCCAAGTATAACTGCCACCATGTCATATTGTATGGTGTTCTTTATTTTAACTAAAGAACTAAACACAATCGTATACTAACTAGTTTTAATTATATTACGCTAAGCACATAATGGGTTTGCCACACAGACCTTTTATATGTTACATTCCGAAACTAAAAAGTAAAAACATTCGAATAACAACAGTTACAATTACAGTAGAAGTTAAAGTAGTAGTTAGGACATATTATTACAGCAATAACAATTATTTATCACAAAAAATGGGTACTTCTCTATTATCCCGTCAACCACTTTTCATAACAAAAAACTATCGCCAAACTGTAACGCTAAATAAACGGGAGAACGTTGCCATTGAAATATCAAAATAAATAAAATATAAGAATTTAAGGACACAATTGTTACTTTAATGAATGAAATAACTAATAAATCAGTAAAACATAATGAAAAATACACGCAAATGTCGAATTAAAAACCACTTGATGGCATAACAAATACGTATAATGCTTCTGGCATCAAGTAAATGGGACTGTATTTTTGGCGTTTAATTTTAGTTTGGCGATAGTTTTTTGTTATGAAAAGTGGTCGACGGGATAATAGAGAAGTACCCAAAAATGGCTTAGTTTTGTTAAATTTGTTTGTTATGTATTTTCATTTCTTATTAAAATATCGAAAATGGCAATAAAATTTTATTTTAGCACCGTACTTAATTTTTTAAAATGGCTCAAAAACATGGTTTAATAAACGTATATTTGTAAATATTTTAAAAAACATGTTTTTCCGCTCTCTAGAAAAATTTGTAAGATTCTACAACTGCCTTTGGCACCAACCAGTACATGATACGGAACTTTTCCCTATTCAGATACACAGAAGAGGTTGGTCACAAACAAGAGTAATGCTAGCAACAATATTGTTTTAACTCTATAAGAGTTGGAAACAATAATGATATTAAATTCCCCGATTAGCTTAGGGCCCGATTACGGAACTTTCTCCTAGAAAAAAAAAACTGTAGAAGTCTTTTACATTTGTTTCGAATGAAGCTCGATCAACAAAGTATTAATTGATAATACAAACAACACTAATATTAACATGGGGGCAAAAGTTTGAATTTAAGTGTATATATTTGGAGCCCTCCCCCCCACCCCCCCCCAACCAACCACCAAAAAAAGAAAAAGAAAATTACAGAAATGAATTTAAAATGGCGTGAAGCCACCCTTTCTGACATAAGAAATTGGCTGCGAACCCGATTACGAAACTTTCACTTAACTTAATAACATGTATCTAATAGCCCTGAGGACAATTCCCCTTCCCAGTTATACGGACCTTGGGGCTTTTTTAAAAAACTTGACGCAGTTCGGGTTGAAGAAGTTGAGATTTACTGTCAAATGACATAAACTACTATGAAAATAAAACTGGTGAATTATTATGCTGGTTTATGTATGTATTTAAAAAAATTGCATCTGATTACACTCTTTAGATAAATTACTCCTGTTTGCATTTAATAACAGATAAACGGCTTCCGTTTACTAAATTGTTTAAATATTGGGAAGAGTTGGCGAGAGATAGATAGACGTGTAAACAAACGGGTAGACAGACGGGTAGAGAGACGGATAGCGACAGAGATAAGCTAACGGGTAGCGAAACGAATAGACAGACGGGTAGCGAGGCAGGTGCAAAAAAGGGTTGACAGAGGGGTAGTGAGATGGGTAGGGAGACGGGTAGCGTGGTGGATAGAGAGACGAGTACAGAGACGACTTGACAGACGGGTAGAGAGAGGGGTATATAGACATACAGACGTGTTGATAGACGAGTAGTGTAACGGGAAGCGAGACAGGTAGAGACACGATTAAAGAGTCGGGTAGAAAGACAGACGGTTACTGAGACGGGTATACAGAAGAGTAGAGAGACAGTAGACAGATGAGTTCGGAGAAAGACACAGCTAAGACATACGAGTAGTTAGACTGGTAGACACGTTTGTAGCAAAGCATGTTATCAATGTGGTTTGAAGTATACGAGTTTCTATAAATAGTTATACAAATAAACAAAGGAAATTTTTTTAATTCAAATATTAAATATTATTTTTAATATTTCAATATTTAATATTTTATTTTTTAATATTTTATTTAGATATTTGTCACAAAGAAAATGTTGCAAAAATTAAATTAAATTTGCGTTAAACTACGCTTGCTAAAATAAGCTATTGGCTGCAAATCTGATTATGTGACTTTAAAAATATCATTTTAAAAGATCCGGCGGTTTTTTTTTTTAAAGTTTTGAGCAATTCCCGCTTAAGAAAATGAGATTATTTGCCAAATGTTATAAAAAAATGCATATGAAAACATAACAGTATATGAATTTATATATGATATTTTGTAATTATATCATTTAATTTGCTATTTTTCATATGTTGTATCTTTATCTATCTCTTGTCTATCATATGCTGTATATTCACTTAGATTCTTGTTGATATTTTCTTTATATCGTAATTGTTAACTTTATGTTCTCAGCAATATCACTCAGACTAATCCCTTTGAGGGAAGTCCTAGTTATAATTTTCCATCATCAATAAAAAATTTTAATTCTAATATTTAACGTCATTGTTATACCAAATTAATCAACCAATTTATTTAAAATTATTAATAATAGTAATTGGCCATGAGAGAATTTATATACATACAATAATAAATAGATGTATTTGTACATTTAACCTACATTCATTTGTTCCAAATAATTAACCAGTTTATCTATATTATAATTATATTACACCATTTTTAACTTAATTTTCAAAAGTAATTTTAATAAAAGAAAATTGGATAGCAATTTAGTTTTTAATATTTTTATATATATATAAATCCCATTGTAATATAAATGATAACTTATAAAAGCTATAAATGTATTACAATAAACAAAAAATATATATATATTGAATCATTATGTAAAATAAATAACATAGCATGGACCTTTTTTCATGATTAATTTACCAAATAAATATCTTATATCATGATTTAAGTATATATATATATATATATATATATAATTATAATATCTATGAATTTCAAAAACATATCAAGTTCTAGTATCATTCTACTAAAATCTACTAAGAGATAATTAATGATATTGTGTAATCAGAACACCACATAGCTAATAATTAACTTATATATATATATATATATATATAGGCTGAATTTCTACCTTATCGTTGGCAACAACCGTAGTTTACAGAGCTCAGACCAATGAACAAACAAGATTGTGTTAGCTCCGCCTCCAATATGGCGGTCAGTGTCAGAGCAGTGACACTCAAGCTAGCAATTATTAAAAATAAAATAATATGAACGTAATCCAAAGCGTCTGAGATGATTCCTCATTTTAATTATGAGTAACATTGTCGTTTAATTATGAGTAATATTGAATTCTCAACTCTTATTTAGAATTTATTTACGAATTTCACTCACACAAAAAATCGGAGATAATAAAATATAAACTTTCTAGAATGCCCCTTCTGCCATCTGTTGATGTTTTATTGAAGTAAAAATGATTTTTCTTCAATTTCAATGAAGTAAAAAATTCTTTTGCAGAAATCTATAATCAATTAGAAATTAGAATAGTAAAATGTCGAACGAAATTTAAACAATCATTGATGATAAACTATCTTCCTACCACTTAATGTTTTTTTTTTCTTTTTTTTTTTTTTTTTTAATGAATTTAAGCCGTGCTGTACAATATTATAGGTGCAATAAGTTTTAAACTAATTATGTTTCCAAGATCTTTTTTTCATAGTATTTAAATGATTTATATGCTCATTAGTAGCATCAACTAATACATTTTTAGTTGTGTTTTCAACGGAGTTTTCAATTACTTTTTTACCTTAAAAAAATTGTCAATTTCATATGTTCAAATGATTTATTGTAGTACTTATTCCGGCTAGAATTACTAGAAAAATAAAAAGGGGCGAGCGAGCTAAGCGAGCTGGGACCGCATAGCGGTCTCAATGCGAATTGCTTTGCAATTCACGGGGTTTGGCGAGCGTTAGCGAGTAGGGGGCTGAGCCCCCTAGTATATATGTATAATACGCCATACACACTACGAACCCAACCTCCACTAATCTTTATATATCTTTGTATATTATATAAACAAGAATTATTTAAATGAATTAATGATCGAGTTTACCATGTAGTTAGGATAACCATAAAATGGTTTTGCATGATTACTGATAAATTACTAGAAAAAAACTTTTAATGTTTTTATTTTTAGCTCACAGGCTATCAAAGCCTGAGAAGTAATGTGCCCGCCGTTTCTGTATGTATGTACGTACGTATGTATGTATGTATGTATGTATGCATGTGTGTATGTATGTACATAACGCGATAACTCTTGATTGAAATATCCGTTTTGCTTCAAATTTTGTTTATGGGTTCATTGTGATAAGACGCTTCCCTGATTAGTTTTGAGGTTCATTGGTTAAAAGTATAAAGGGGGGGACGTCGTGCTAATCCCCCTTAATTTAGATAAATGAGTTTTTCATGCAGAATTATCCGATTTGATTCAAATTTTGTTTATAGGTTCATTGTGATAAGGCGCTTCCCTGATTAGTTTTGGGGGTTCATTGGTTAAGTATAAAGGGGGCGACGGCGTTAATTTATTGTCGATTTATTTATTTTTCGACGGCCATTATTCTTTGAAATAAGGGTATAATATACAATTAGTGTGAATAGCCTGTGAGCTCAATGTGATCAGTTTAACTGGGCACGTTTCTTTTTATTGTTCTTATCTGAGCATAAATATTTTATTCTGTGTAAGTAATAAAGCGAGATATTTTTATAAACAGATTTGCATATAATATCTATATATATATATATATAAGATTGGTAAACTCTGGACTGAAATAAAGGTCCATGCTTCTTTACAGTGACAAGAGAGTCTGGCGGTGAGAAAGAACCTAACCTGCACGATGTCATCAACAAGGAACAACTCGGCCTGTTGTATGGCACATCTCGTGAATCTATGCCCGAGACAGAAAATGTAAAAAGTGCTGAAAGACCCTTTATAAGTAAAAGACCTCGTCACAAATCTGAAGAGACAGAAGGAAGTTCACAACAAACTACAGGACCCAATCCAAGCCCACCAGCCCTGTCTACCAGCGAGTAAGTGATTTGAACTCTTTTGCGCCCGATTCTTTTATTTTACTCTTTATTTATTTTGTACGACGAGGGTAATTTTTAATCTTTCACGTGCATTTTACTTACCCATCATACGTAGTATTGGGTAAGTCTTGTAATCGTTTTGAAAATCGAAAAAAAAATTTTTTGACGGATTTACACGTTTTAGACACTGGAGATTCCGAAAAACATATTTTTAGGAAAAAAAATTGCCGTCTGTATGTCTGTGTGTCTGTAAACGTTCTATCTCCCGAAAAAATTGAGATAGAGACTTTAAATTTGGTATGTACTTAGTATGTAATAATGGGAAGAAGCTTATTGAATTTTAGTAACCTCGATTACTCGGAATTATTTTTTTTTGGACTCTCGAAATATTCGTTCTGATAAAAGGTACATAATTTTTTTCGAAATTGTTTATTTTAAGGATTTTAAGGAGTCAATATAAAAGACAATTAAAAAGAACATAAATTTGGCATAAAGAATGAAGTCGATCGGATAATGAGTTGCTGAGATATTTGTAATCCTATTTTCCACACTTTTCGATTTTTCATGACCCTGTATTTCATCCAATTTTCAATTCAAAGATATATTTTAATTGGAAATGAGACGCTTAATCAGATGCAATAAATCACTAACACTAGTTAATATGTTTATCGTTTTTGGAGTTATAAGGATGTTTCTTTTAAGCAATTTAGTAATCGAGCCTTTAAAGTTTATGACGTCATCAAGCCACGATTTTATTCGAATTGCAAAGCATTTTATAAGTAGTATACTCATTTTTTATTTTAATATTTTACATTATGCATATCTATGATGGGTAAGTATTACGGTGGCCCCCAACAACTATTTTTTTTTAAAATTTCATTTTGGAAGGAAATTACTTAAAGGCAAGAAGATAATGACAAAAACAAAGGCGATGAAATTCATGGGTCGATCCAGGCAAAAATTGGGGCCTATTAAGGTCCCCATCACAAAAATATATTTAATAAAACAGGCTCCTTCAAAAAAATAAATTTAATAAAATGGGGATCTTCACAAAATTGTGTATAAGTAAACAGGGCCCTTCACAAAATTCCTTTTAATAAAATAGGCCCTTTCACAAAATTATATTCCATAAACACTTACTATTTATTAATTATTTATTATTTTGTGACTTTCAAAATGTGTAATTTGTAAACAAACAAGTTGACCAGAGAGGAAAACTTCAGCAAAAGGATTTAAAAGTCTTTGTTAATAAATGCTTGGTTCAAATTTGAGGATTTCAACTTTCGTTACAGTATGTTATTTTTCACAAAAATATAATAAATTTCACAAAAATAATCTTTACTTTTCACAAAATGGGCCCCAAGAAAAAAAAAACTGCTTCGACCCCTGAAATTACTTAATTCACACATCGCTTCACAAAAAGGGTGATTTTAATACTTTCGCGTCCGATTTTTTTTTTTTTTTTTTTTTTTTTTTTTTTTTCATTTAGTGGAAAATGACTTTAAGATTTAATCCTTTCTCGACGAGCGTGATTTTAACGCTTTCACGTCTATTTCTTTTTCTTTTAAATTTTCAGGAAACATGACTTTAAAATCTAGCTCCTTAGCGACGAGCGTTGCGTATACGTGGCGCATAAGGTGCTCACAACCCTTGATTTATCCCTTGATTAACCCTTGACAATATTGAATAGAAAATTTTGCCTAATTTAATAACAGAATTCCTGCGATGAAATTAGGTAAAAATTTCTATTCGGAATTATCAGTGATAGAAAATAAATATTCCATAAAGGACGCTCGTCGCGAAAAGGTTTTTAAAACATTAACAAGAACGAAAAATAATGCGTCAAGCATAGATTATGTAACACTTTCCAACGCTTCCAAAATATTTTTACAAATCATTACCGTTTAATAAGCCGAAAGATAACATCTAAGTAAACAATTTGGAAAACGCATAACATATTTAAAAACGTAATTTCAGGAATTTCCAATTTATATAATATTCGGAAAAATATCAGAATACTTTTATTCAGCCCTGTATATGATCTATAGATTGGTATATATACTACATAGGATGCTAAATTTTAGTTTAGTTAGGAAACGCGTAGCACAGTTTAAAATTCTCCTTCTGGAGTTTCTTTCAATAAACGGAATGTGTTCGCGAACTTTTGTGCTGCCCTGTATATGAAATACAGAATTTATACACACCAAGTTATTGACAAAAAGTGAGTTCAATTTAAAATCGCGTTCAGCAACTTGAAACGCACTTCCAGGAATTATTATTAACAGACAGTAGAGAATTCTTTTGTGTGTCCCTGTAAATGAACGATGACTGCTTTACACACAATATTCTGTAGTAAGCCTCTTGTAATGCACCTTAGTAATTTATGTAAATTTCAATGCGTTTAAAATAGTGAAACTTTATCTAATAAAACCGCAAACGATTTTTCTCCATAGACGTAATGTAACGGAATTCTTTTGACTGTCCCTGTTAAGTAACTAAGTGCTATGCACACCCTATTCCATATTAATCTTCTTGTAATGCACCTTAGTGATATATATCAAATACAATGTATTTGAAACTGTGTAACATCATTAAAATAAACCGCAAATGATTTTTTTTCCATAGACCGTAATGCAACGGAATTCTTTTGCGTGTCCTTGTAAAAAACTATAAGTGCTACACACTTCAGTTGAAATAGGGAACATGCTATAGATAACGACAATAACATATAAAAGTTTCAGGACAATCCGAGCATATTTACGGGAGTTAGAGCACGGACAGACGGCAAACGGCCAGACAAACCGAAGTCATAAACACTTTTCAACTAGGTTGGAAATTGTTAAAAATAGTAAACTATCGAAAGGCACTAATTAAAAATTACGGAAATTTTACGAATATGTCACTTATTGAAATCTAACGAATATAGTTATTTTGTGTTCTATTAAAATGACAATCGGCTGTGGGAGAATTTTTGAAGGCGTTTGGAAAATGTCGGATTACAACAAGATAAGGAAGACATAATTGCCCAGTACTTCTCTTTTTATCATAAATTATTGGGTCCGAAAATAGCCCCCCCCCCCCCTCTTTTCTAAACAGTTTCCAACATAGTTGAAAGGTGTTTAGGGCTTTGGTTTGTCTGTTTGTCTGTCTGCCCGTGCTCTAACGCTCAGGGCCTGACTTATGCAGGGGCATGCAGAGAAGCTGTCCCGGGTAGTGTCTAAATTTCAGTTTTTACAATATTTTACTGCAGAAGAAATATCCCCCCACCTCCGCTTAAAATAACAAGAAACTCTCTGACATATTCATGTAAATCCGTAACATGTAAATATATAAATGTAATATACATATATATGTAAAAGTATGAAATTAGCTGACTACTGAAGTGATTTGGGATCTAATACCATTTTTCATTTTTCGATAACTGTATTACAGCTTGAGTTATAAGTGATTGTTGTCTCTTTGCTGTAGCCTCCGGTAATTTGATTCAAATATCAACTTTGACAACTTAAAATATATATCACATATATATTATTTCTCCTGTCAACATCCCTTTTACTTACCCATCATACGTAATATAGGATAAGTCTTGTAATCGTTTTGAAAATCGAAAAAAAATTTTTGACGGATTTACACGTTTCAGACACTAGAGATTCCGAAAAACATATTTTTAGAAAAAAATTTTTGCCGTCCGTCTGTGTGTCTGTGTGTGTGTCTGTAAACGCTCTATCTCCCGAACAAATTGAGATAGAGACTTGCCATTTGGTATGCACTTAGTATGTAATAATGGGAAGAAGCCTATTTCATTTCAATAACCTCGATTAACCGGAACATTTTTTTTCGGACTCTCGAAATATTCGTTCTGATGAAAGGTATATAAAAATTTTCGAAATTGTTTATTTTAAGGAGTAAATATAAAAGACAATAAAAAAAACATAAATTTTGCATAAAACATGAAGTCGATCGGATAATGAGTTGCCGAGATATTTGTAATCCTATTTTCCACACTCTTCGATTTTTCATGACCCTGTATTTCATCCAAATTTCACGTCAAATATATATTTTAATTGGAAATTTGATGCTTCATCAGATGCAATAAACCGCTAGTTAATAGGAGTATTATTTTTGGAGTTATAAGGAAAAACCTCTTTCAAGCAATTCAGTAATCGAGCCTTTTTATGACGTCATCAAGCCACGATTTTATTTGAATATCAATCCATTTTATAAGTAGTTTACACATTTTTATTTTAATATTTTACATTATACATATACATGATGGGTAAGTATTACGGTGGCCCCCAACGACTAGTTTCTCTGAAAATACGAAACGCAGAACGACGAATGAGATAGCATATGAAAGGATTTTGAATAAGCTTCTGACATGCACACTTAACGTTTCGTTAAAACATGTGTTTGATTAAAATCTGCTGAAAATTGAAAATTAAATCGGCATTGTTTTCTTAAAAGAAATGAAAGGTTTTCTTCACATTATTGTTGCCACAAAAGTAAAATACCACATTATATGATGCTCAGCAATTATTATAAAAAAACACCGCACGGGTTTATTTTATATTTATGATTAAAAAGCGAAATTGAAATTGAAATGTTTAGATTTATATTTCTATGTCCCATGTTTTTCCGGAAGCGGATGACGTTATCCTCTAATGCAGTTAAAATACGATTGTTGATTTTTTTTTTCTCGCGCGTGCCTTTAGCAATCTTGGATCAGTTTTTACTCTAACTTTGATGGAATAAATTAGATGATATTCTGGCTTGACTAACAACTAAATGTTTTTTGCAGATATTTTTATCCTTGCTTTTTCTTTAGACGTTTAAACCTGCATCTAATAAATATTACATATTGATAAAAAATGGTACTTCTCTATTATCCCGTCGACCAATTTTCATAACAAAAAACTACCGCCAAATAAACGGGAGAACGTTGCCATTGGAATATCAAAATAAATAAATAAATATAAGAATTTAAGGACACAATTGTTATTTTAATTAATGAAATAACTAATAAATCAGTAAAACATAATGAAAAATACACGCAAATGTCGAATTAAAAACCACTCGATGACGTAAAAAACACGTATAATGCTTCTGACAGTAAATGGGATTGCATTTTTGGCGTTTAATCTTACAGTTTGGCGGTAGTTTTTTGTTATGAAAAGTGGTCGACGGGATAATAGAGAAGTACCTAAAAAATATTAGATTTCAGTGCGAAATCTTCGCACTGACTTCGCATATACTCTGGTATATATATATATCCTTTCTTAAAAAAAAAAAAAAAAAACGGAAAACCCAATTTGATTTCAATGGTACAACATAGTTTGTCGTACTACTATCCGGCTAAATACTGCTACAAAACTGTAATTTGTCCTGCTGCAAAATTTGTAAAGTTCTGCTACAGAGCTGCAATTTGTCTTGCTACAAAACTGATACAAAAACAGATTTCTGATTTTCCACCGCTGAAGTATTTCATAATCTATGTTGACGCATGATTTTTTTCTTTGTTGTTTAATTTAAAGAGTGAAACACACTTTTGAAATAAAAGTCTCAGCAACGGCGCACAGAGTTTTGAGCGAGCTGTTTTTTTTAGGTAGATTTCGAAAGAAATACTACATATTACATTCTCATTTATGTTGGAATTTCTGGAAATTTTTTGCAGGTCTACACCAATCATGACTCCCAGAGCCCAAAATCACACCCAGTTCAAAACTTTATCTATCTATATCACTTTTCATGGACACGATAACTTCAATAATTCTGCACAAATCTCTTCCAAACTGATACATAAAATCAAGAGGCATAAAATCTTGGCTAAGTTCGTTAATGGGCAAAATCGAACCAAACGGGGGAGAATGGGGGGCTTTTTGTGAAAACAGAAAACCCCCCATAACTTCTTAATTATGATACGTATCAAATCCGTTTAAAGTTATTATTACTTCTAGGAAAAGGGCCGAAAATTTATGTATGACAGATTTTTGATATCATTAAAAATGGCCCCAAGGGGGGGGGGGGGGAGAGAAATAGGGGTTTAAGAAGAAAAAAATTCATAACTTCGTCAATTCACAAAATATCAAATCTGCTTAGATTTATTATAAATCTTCTTAATATCATCTACAACTTTTATATTGACAAGTTTTTTATAAGACTAACTCTTAGAGCAAAACAATTAAAAACAAAAAAATTCCCTGCTGGCGACGTTTACAGGCACAGGTATATTTCGAAGTGGGCGGTCCCAACTGCCGCATTGTGGCAAAAGGTCATTTCTTCTGCAATTCCCAATAAACAGGCGCCTCATGGTCTGCATCTCCGGAATCTACTATGCCTGTAGGCCGAGCCGTCAGGGATTTTTTATTTTTTTTATATTATTTTTATTTAGTACTAAATGCTGAAACAATATTCGTGTCTCTTGAATTTATTATCGTTTTTAAATTTTAGGTAATGTGACTCATACTTAATGGAGCTTCTAATAAAGCGATTCTTGAAAGAAGTTAAAAGAAGCCGTCAAGCAACGGAAAATTATTATCAAACTGGTAAAAATCAAATAAGATTGAACTTTCTTTTATGGCGGAAGATTCTTTTTACTAATTAATGGAATTTGGCATAATTCCATAGTTTTACAATTACGCGCTTTTAAATGTTTCCACGTGTACAAAAAAAAAGTGTTTGATTATTCTTAACTAAATCCAAACCTTTTAAACCTACTTTCCATTATTTTTTACCCGAAACTATTATTCTTACTCTTACTTCTATTTTCTGTATATTTTTGTTTTTAATTATTTATTTACTTATTCATATTCTTTATCTATTGAAATTCTGATTTTTTTAGTTTTCGTTTTCTTTTACATTATTTATTTATCTACTTGCTTTCTGTTTTTCTAAGAATTCTCTGTATTCTGTGTTTTATATCAATGGTGAATCTTCTGTATATATTTCTGTATTTAAAACGCGCTTATATTGTATTACTTCAAAATGTAAACTTTTTATTATGTATTATTAAAACATTAAAATAAAGAAAAAAGCTTTGTGTATTTTTGTGTTTTAGTTATATTAAGACTAATAACTATTATTAAAACTTGGTAAAGTAAAGAAGGTTATGAGCTGATGAAGTAAGAGTGATTAGGACTTTATTAAATAGCATGTAAGTATGCGGTCGCCAAGCAGAAATTCCCTCACGAAATTCAGGAAACGGTGGAAAATTTTGTATCAGCTGCAGTTTTGAAAGAAAACTTTGATCAGGGATTACGGTCCAATCAAGCTAAAGAGAAGTTCAGGGGCTAGTATGCATTCAGGGGATCGAACATTCGGGTTATATATATAACATATATTTTTCCCGCTCAACAACGCGAAACTTTCTGACACTTTTTTAAACATAAAAGTATGATACTTGCAGGCATAATTAAAATAATTTGTAATCAAAACGTTTTTTTTTTTTTTTTTTTTTTGATAAATTACTTACATTTAGAGTTATTAATGTGATTATCGTCTCAGGTCTCAGGCAGCAGGTTATTCCCCTTCCAGTGCTATTGCGTCCACAAATTGAGTTCAAAACGACAACTTTGACAGTTTCTGAGCAACAAAAAAAAAAAAAAAAAAGATTAAAAAATGTGTCAGAAAATAGGGGTGCAACTCAAACGTGAAAGGTTCCTTTTTCCCATTGGTTGACAAAAAAACCGGAAGTCACTTGATTTTTATATTTTCGTACAACTTTGCTTAAAGCACATTCTGTTTGTGAACGATACAGCGCGGTGGTTAAAGCACCGGACTTGTAAACTGAAGGTTTTAAGTTTTGTCCTCTCTGATTAAAAAAAAAAAAAATCCTTTTTTTAGAGTGTTGTTTTGATCTTTACGGAATTAATTAATAAAGATTATTTACTTGACTTAAAGATCAGTATAATTTTTTTTTTAATTATTATGTAAATATATAATAAATCTTAATTAATATTATATTTAAATATATATAGTTAATGTTAGTAATTAGTATTATACTTAAATATATATAATTAATAATATTTAATAGTTTATTTAAATATGCGTGTGTGGGTACATACATATATAATTAGTATTCATTATTATTACTTAAATATATAATTAATATTAATAAATATTATTGTTTAAATGCATATAATTAATATTTTCATTCAGTGGTTTGTAATACATTCTCTTCCATTTTCAGTAAATAATTAATAAGACATTTAAGAAAATAGGCCAATATATCTTAAAGAAAAACTTGGGATTTTTTTAAATGTAACTCAAACAATGAATTTTAGTTTTGGATGATACACTTTGTAGAAGCCCAAACATTACATGTACGTATGTTTAGGATTAAACTAAACTTTTTTTTTATAAATATTATCTGTTATTAAAAATACATAATAGAAACGTATGCTTCTTGGTTCTTATTAGAATCCAGAAGTATTGACTTTTTTTTTTTTTTTTTTTTCCATTTATTGTACATGCTTACATCAATAATATAATAAAATATCATTGTGATCTCAATAAATTTTTGAAAACTGGAGTAGCAAATAATATCTAAATCATATAAAATCTTCGACGATGTTAGAAACACAGACATACATATATAAAAATTATGCAGACATGTATGCATGTATATATTCATATAATTATATATTACATATATTTATATACATATATATAAATATACATACGTATATAAATATATATATTCATATAATTATATACATATATATATTCATACGTATATCATACATGCATATGTGTATTGTATAGGTTTTCACTTTTACGAGAAAAAATTATGTCAGATTTATTGGATTGCAGTGTAAGAGTAAGAAAATGTTAAAACTACAGCAATAATACACCAAAATTATACTGATTATAAAAAACATTAATTGATTAATCTTTGTATATTACTTTACTGTCATACTGGAAAGAAACAATAAAAGTTTGATCTAGGGGCCCTGTATAAAATCTATATTTTCTTAATAAAAATTTTAATTGATATTTAATAAATAAAAATGTATTAAACAAAATATAATTTATTTTTAGGTGTCAATTTATAAACTAATCGAATACAATAACATCTCTCTTTAATTTTTCTTTTTTTTTAATTAATTTTATTATTATTATTATAATTTACCATGTCATGATTTCATGACCAAGAATAAAAATATCACTGTGAGAAATATTATTTTTATAAATATTTAATTTAAATTATTTACAAAAATTATAATATAAGAAATGCAAAGAAATATGTATTAATTTTTACAAATTAATACTATACAATTTGTTAAAACAATTCTCGTACATAATTAATTAGTATTTCTAATAATCAAATATCAATTAATTAAAAAGATCCCATTAAATACATTTTAATTTACATAAAATGTATTTAATGGAAATTAAATATATTTTATGTATACATTAAATGTACTTAGTTATTTGTATAATAAATTTATATTATCCCAAAATTTATTTTGTAAAAGACAGTTTAATTTACAAGTTAATTTACACAATTTAATTTTTCAGTACGAAGTATTAAGGCATAATTATGTTTTATTATCCTGTCCACAGAGGGCAGCAGCACAAAACGATGTTATGTTAGCTACAATGCATGCCGGTTTTTTGTCAACCAATGGGAGAATGGAACCTTTCACGTTTGAGTCGCACCCGAAAATAGCCAGTTTGGAGTTGAGAACAGCCTCAGAAAATACTGATTTTTACGAGTTTGCGGAATAAAATCAGCTCCAAGTGGGGGGGGGGGGGGGGGTAATGCTCTTGGAAGGATGTCCCACCCCCTGAATTCAACACCGCCTCTCTTCACTGCTCCAGTGTATGAAATAAAATAAAAATAAATTGCGTTGCATTTCTTCCTTTTTAAATTTATTGCAAAAAATAAACAGAGCATATTTTAGTGCTGCTATCTAGCGGAAGTAAGTTCAACTATTTCCAGGTATATCCTATGCTTTCTTTATGTTAGAGATTTTTTTTTTTATTGCAATTAAAAAACGATTGCGGTAAAAAGAAATGAAGATAAATTAAAAACATTTAAAGCAAAAATATATGTTTTGTAAAAAATTTCAATCACAAAACGAACAAATTCAATCTGAAACGAATAAAGTAAGAATAATAAAAGATTTCCCGATGACAGTTTTTTCAATGTTAAACTATTACGGTAATTTAAATGACTTTTTTTTTTTTTTTTAAGTATTGATAAATTTAATTTTGACGGAATACGTTTCCATGTATTTAATCCATGTATTTCCATGTATTTTCCGTGTATTGTTTCCATGTATGGTTTTTGAACTTAAAAAATGAGAAGGTTAAGTAAACTTGAAAAATGCTTAGTGCTGCCACCTTCTAGCAAAAGAATAAAGTAAAATGTGTCACTTGTACTAAGACTCTCACATCCAAATTGGCTACTTTCTGACACATTTCTGAATTATTTTTTGTTCGTAAACTCATGAAATTTTGGCAGGCAATTTTATTTAAAAACTATGTGATAGAACAGTTGTTCATTTGTCAGTAAAATAAGAAGATCTTTCAGGAAATGCTCTCAAAGTTGGTGTTTCGAACGGAATTTCCGAAAACAACAGTATGGAAAGAAAAAAGAAAAGAAAAAAAAAACTACTGCATACTTTTTTTTTTTTTTTTAGACATTAAGCGCATAGGATTAGAGATCGACCGAAACCGAAACCTAAACCGAATTTCGGTGATCTTCCCACTTTCGGCCGAAACCGAAACCGAGACCGAAAGTGTCAAACATTTAAAAACTGATTAATATACATACATAACTGCATATAATTATTAATTAATAACAAATAATTAATAATTACTTAATAATAACTAATTACATTACTAATTAATTTATTAATTATAGGTGTATTGAACCACATTTCTAACAAACAAATATACATGTATGTGTGCGTATACGTTTCCAACAAAAATGAAACATGAATAATACAACTTTTATATTTTATTATTTTATAACAACCAATAATTATAGGCATTTATCAATAATTAATTGACAATGTAGTTAAATAATGTAAAACAAATTCAATAATGAATATTTAATTTTTAAATATATTCATATTTTCAGTTTGTTAATATTTTGCATTTAAATTGTATAAGTAAAGGATTAAGTATTGTTAAGTAAAAGTTTAAGTAAAGGGCACAAAAGCTAAAATAATTTGTACAATTTGACTAAAAAACGATTGCGGTAAAAAGAAATGAAGATAAATTAAAAACATTTAAAGCAAAAATATATGTTTTGTAAAAAATTTCAATCACAAAACGAACAAATTCAATCTGAAACGAATAAAGTAAGAATAATAAAAGATTTCCCGATGACAGTTTTTTCAATGTTAAACTATTACGGTAATTTAAATGACTTTTTTTTTTTTTTAAGTATTGATAAATTTAATTTTGACGGAATACGTTTCCATGTATTTAATCCATGTATTTCCCTGTATTTTCCGTGTATTGTTTCCATGTATGGTTTTTGAACTTAAAAAATGAGAAGGTTAAGTAAACTTGAAAAATGCTTAGTGCTGCCACCTTCTAGCAAAAGAATAAAGTAAAATGTGTCACTTGTACTAAGACTCTCACATCCAAATTGGCTACTTTCTGACACATTTCTGAATTATTTTTTGTTCGCAAACTCATGAAATTTTGGCAGGCAATTTTATTTAAAAACTATGTGATAGAACAGTTGTTCATTTGTCAGTAAAATAAGAAGATCTTTCAGGAAATGCTCTCAAAGTTGGTGTTTCGAACGGAATTTCCGAAAACAACAGTATGGAAAGAAAAAAGAAAAGAAAAAAAAAACTACTGCATACATTTTTTTTTTTTTTTAGACATTAAGCGCATAGGATTAGAGATCGACCGAAACAGGTTTTTAGACCGAAACCGAAACCTAAACCGAATTTCGGTGATCTTCCCACTTTCGGCCGAAACCGAAACCGAGACCGAAAGTGTCAAACATTTAAAAACTGATTAATATACATACATAACTGCATATAATTATTAATTAATAACAAATAATTAATAATTACTTAATAATAACTAATTACATTACTAATTAATTTATTAATTATAGGTGTATTGAACCACATTTCTAACAAACAAATATACATGTATGTGTGCGTATACGTTTCCAACAAAAATGAAACATGAATAATACAACTTTTATATTTTATTATTTTATAACAACCAATAATTATAGGCATTTATCAATAATTAATTGACAATGTAGTTAAATAATGTAAAACAAATTCAATAATGAATATTTAATTTTTAAATATATTCATATTTTCAGTTTGTTAATATTTTGCATTTAAATTGTATAAGTAAAGGATTAAGTATTGTTAAGTAAAAGTTTAAGTAAAGGGCACAAAAGCTAAAATAATTTGTACAATTTGACTAAAAAAGGAAAATTAGCACTAAGAAAACAATTTAAGCCTAGAAATTATTAATTATAAACTTTATTTTCCATTTCAATATTCTCAAAGTGAGACATGCTTAACATTATTTTGTACTTTAGATAATTTTAAATATATATATATATATATATAAGGATAAAAATGTAACAGTTGTCAATTTTCTTTTAGAATGTGCACAATAAGATCAAAATAAATCTTTGTTCAATCATCGCCTACTCCCCCCTTCCCCCCCCCCTCCGAGAAAAAGCTTTTCCCCTCCCTGCCTCCCTATGAAAGTATTGAAATGGCACCCCTGATTGAAAATTTTATCTCCGGTGCCAAGTTGACTCTCTGTGCCTCTATCCAAAACTATTTATTCATATAAAATAAAACTTAATTAATTTATCAATAAGACAGAAATAGTTTCCCAATTATACGAATTTCATCTAATAAAAAAATATTTTGAGTATAGATACCTCGATATATCTTTTGTAATAAATTTCGTAAATCTTCATGTTTTTTAACAAC
Source organism: Maratus michaelseni (assembly GCA_963931845.1). Taxonomy (NCBI): domain Eukaryota; kingdom Metazoa; phylum Arthropoda; class Arachnida; order Araneae; family Salticidae; genus Maratus; species Maratus michaelseni. The sequence continues at coordinate 127,436,015 of OZ007598.1, read as the reverse complement.
ACCTTTAATATTCAGGAAAGTATTCAAAACAATCTGAAGTTTCAAAGTAAAAAATTTCTATTACTGTTAAGTTTGCAGCTTCTAAAGATCACATGATAAGCGTCTATTAAGTTTAGTCATATATGCATTGCTTGCTTTATAATTTACGCTCGCATCATGGATCAGTCATGGCCGATAATGATAAATAGTGGAGTTCAAAGCAATAAACAGCGTCTCATTTGAGCCGATACAACTCATATCAATGAGTAAAGTTGAAAATTTTTGAAAGAAGGAACGAGATTTTGAAATACAGATAGTTTCGGTCGGTACTTTTTTTATTACAGAAATTAATCATATCATAATAACAGATGATATAATTCATTTCACTGAAATAATAACAGTACGATTGCACCTCATTTGTCACTTTGAACGTGCAATTTTCAACGTATTTATTTCAAACATATGTTTCACTATTGAAATTTAAAATAGAGGCTAATTTTCCGAACGAATATTTTGTGATAAAACACACACACATTAAAAAAAAAAACCTAGAAAGTTGTTATGACTGTTTAATCCTGTTGTAATATGACATTTTCCAAACGTACTCAAAAGTTCTTCCTTAGCCCATTGTTATATGTATAGTACGCAAAATCACTGTATTCGTTAGATTTCAATAAATTACATATTCGTTAAATATCAGTAAACCTCAACTTTTTTTAATTTGATAGCTACATAATTTCATAAGAAAATATTTCATTATCATCATTAAAATAAAAACGCATTTGATTAAAATGATAACAGTACACATAAGGACTTATAAATGCCTTTTAAAAAATAGATCAACAACATGAAGATCAACAAGTTTTGTATGTTCAAAAATCGGCAACATTTTCAAGTTCAATAATTATAAATAAACTATTTTTGCATATTTTTTCGAATTTCTCGGCATTGTTTTCACAAATAAAATGAAAAGTTTGCCTCAAATTAGTGTTGCCACAAAAATAAAATTCCGTATTACACGATGCTCAACAATGATTATAAAAAAATAAATAGTGTAAAAAGGATAAGTATTATTTCTCCGCACGTATTTATATTATATTTATGGTTGAAAAGCAAAATGGAAATTGAAATGCTTAGAAGAAAAAGATACATAGATACATAGATCGAAGCATAGTGGTATTTCACGTGTAGAATAAAAGGTATGCTTTGTTATATTAGATTAACTTGTATTTTAAATGTACTTAATTTATTTTTCTTTGTTTCATATTTTTTAAAGAAGCGGATAACGTCATCTTCTAATTCAGTTAAAATACGATTCCCCCCCCCCCCTCGCTCGTGCCTTTTGCTATCTTCGATCAGTTTTCATTGTATCTTTGATGGAATAAATGAGACGATATTCTGGCTTGACTAATGTCGTTTGCAGATATTTTTATCCTTAATTTTTCTTTAGAAGTTTAAATTTGCATCTAAAAAATATTAGATTTTACTAAAATTATTAGACTGCAGTGCGAAATCCTTGCACGGGTTGACTGGTTATTATTATTATTATTATCATTATTGCTGTTGTATATTTTTATTTTGTTGGAATATGTCAGAAATAAATTTCCAAACAATTCTTTAGTGACCATTTTTACTAAAGTTTCAGGCCAACAGTTATTCATTTCAGGAATATTATTTTTGAAAAATAATTGTTCGTAATATTACAATTTTTGAATGATGTAAAAGTCCGGAGAGTTATATAAGAAAAACCCGACAGCTCGGCCTACAGACACAGATAGATATCGAAGACGCAGACAGTTGGGCGCCTGTTTATTGGGAATTGCTGACGAAATGACCTTTTTGCCATGATTATTATTATTATTGTTACATACAAATAAAATAAAGTGGGCAGTTGGGACCGCCCACTTCGAAATCAACCTGTGTATGTAGGCGGATCCGGCAGGGATATTTTACTTTTTAATTTTGTTTTGCTGTAAGGGTTGGTCCTATAAAAAACTTGTCAGTATAAAAATTGTAGATAATATTAAGAGGATTTATAATAAATTTAAGCGGATTTGATATCTTGTGAACTGACGAAGTTATGAATTATTTTCTTCTTAAACCCTTCTCCCCCGCCCCCCTTGAGGTCATTTTTAATGATACCAAAAATATGTCATACATAAATTTTCGGCCCTTTTCCTAGAAAAATAATAATTTTAAACGGATTCGATACCTATTATAATTAAGAAGTTATGGTTTTTTACTGGTATCACAAAAAGCCCCCATTCCCCCCCTCCGGTTCGATTTCCCCATTAACGAACTTGGACCGAGATTTTATGCACCTTGATTTTGTGTATCAGTTTGGAAGAGATTTGTGCAGAATTATTGAAGTTATCGTGTCCATAAAAAAGTAATTAGATAGATAGATAAAGTTTTGAACAGGTTTTGGGTTCTGGGAGTCATGATCGGCGTAGATTTGCAACAATTTTTCAGAAATTCCAACATGGGGAGAATGTAATAGGTAATTTCTTACGAAATCGACCTAAAATAATGATAAAGTCTTTTGTGTTAGTAGAAGTTTAATTATGTTCAAAAGCATCAGTTGCTTATGTTGAAAAAGTGTTTTCTTCTTCCAGACTTCTACAGACTTAAATTGCGAAACAGACTTGGCATAATAAAAGATCTCAAGCTTTCATTTTTGTTTAAGGTGTTAAATAGCTATAATTAGTTTTGATATGATGTTTTGAAATCTGGGAAATAAAATAAACAAATTCGTTGCTTAGTATTTGTATATTTTATTTGTATTTTATTTGTGTTTGTTTGTTTTTCTTTTCTGAAATGTAAACTTTTTTTTATGAAGAATTATGTTATAAAAAGTAAGTTTGAATCTTTTTACAACTAAGGTTAAAAATATTTTATACTAATTTTAAAAGTTATCCAAAATTTCTGTAAATATCAGATTATCATAATAAAATTAGATATTCTTACTGCTATTATTATTATTTTGGAGCTATTTAGTGATATATGTTTGTATACTGTATATCATATATTATAATACGAGCAAATCTTGTGTGTGTGTGTGTGTGTACAAATTTTATCTTAAAAACGGCTCTAACGATTTTGACGAAATTTTATGTCGTACAGTTTTGAGGCACCAGAAGACCAATGGGCTAGGTCACAGGTTGTAGAAAATTTGATTAGTGGGTCACTTTGGGTTACTATGGGTCAGGGTCGAGTTAATTATATCTAAAAAACGGCTCTAACGATTTTGACTAAATTCTGTATCCTTCGAGTTTCGGGCACGGGAAAGCTCGATTAGTGGGTCATTTTTGGATCACTGTGTGTCAAGCTAATTTTATCTAAAAAACGGCTCAGACTATGTAGACTAAATTTTTCATCCTACGGTTTTTGGGCACGAGAAGACTGTTGGGCTAGGTCACGCGTTCGAGAAAATTCGATTAGTGGGTCATTTTTGGATCACTGTGTGTCAAGCTAATTTTATCTAAAAAACGGCTCAGAGGATTTGAACTAAATTTAGTAACCTACAATTTTCTGGAACGAGAAGACTATTGCGCTAGGTCACAAGTTCGAGAAAATTCGATTAGTGAATCATTTTGGTCATGGGTCATTATGGTTAAGCTATTTTTATCTTAAAAACGGCTCAGACGATTTGAACAATATTTCCTAGACTCAACTAAATTTAGTATCCTACGGTTTTCGGGAACGAGAAGACTATTGAGCTAGCTCACATGTTCGAGAAATTTCGATTAATGAGTCATTTTTGGGTCACTGAGGATCAAACTTATGTTATCAAAAACGGCTCTAACTATTTAATTGAATTTTGTATCTTACGGTTTTCGGACACTAGAAGGTCCGTCCGTGTGGAAATGTGGGCTAAGTCACATTTTCGAGAAAAAAAATCGATTAATGGATCATTTTGGTGTCACTGTGGGTCAAGCTTCATTTTCATTTTTCACGCGGAAATCTTTCAATAGAAATTTAATTATTGTAGAAAGAATTTCATTGTGGATTTTTAATTGTTGGCAACTGCTGTAACGAAAAATGTTTAAATTTAGTAGGAAAAGGCTGTTAGATTTTTGGTTTTTTATCTCTATACATTAAAATAATACGATTTTTTCAAATTTTATGATTTTGAGCTTCATAGCAGGTATTCAGCTATAAGTACACAGAGTTTCAACTCTGTAAGTTAAATAGTTTCTGAGAACTGGCTCTGTAGCGGACAGACAACGAAGCGGGAGTGATAGTGTTTCGTGAGATGAACAAAACCCTAAAAAAGATCAAATTTCAGAAATTTAAAACTTTATGAATCATCATTCATTAAGAACACAAAAATAGAGTTAAAATCAAGTTTATTGACATTCACTCAACTTCGGAACACTTTTTAGAAACTTTCGCAATGCATGCTGTTTATTATACCTTTGATAAGAACTTGACTTTTAGTCCTCTTATAAACTCTCTTTGAAAACAGAAGTATCTTTGTGTTACTTGTTATGCACGTGAAATTTGCGCTATCCAAGATGAGTGACCCAATGTGTGTGTATTTTCCAGTGTCTATCACTTTTAAAAATAGTGAATATCAGATTGCATCTCAAAATGGCAATTTTCTAGTAAATTAAGACTGTTCTGAAATAGGCTTTCCTAGCGCAACAAATCGAAACTTCTAAGGCATTCACAGAGTCATTTTTAAACGAAAAAAAAAATGAAAATGGTCGACTGGATTACCAAAGTAATTTCGAATTGAATAGCGTTTTCCATTTAAGTGTGTTACAATTTGAGCTACATAAACAATTTCTTTCTCATGATGATCTTCTTTCGGTATGCCACAACCCGATATTCTGTTCAAAACGCCAGCTTTGGAAGCCTTTTCTGAATACACTTTTGATTTTATCGAGAAATAGAACACATTATTCGATTTATTAATTTCTTAATAAGAACTTCTCTCCAATTCTATACGCCTAAGAATAAAAGTGACTTCGTAAATGTGTCAGAAAGTATTCATTTTGGATTTGAGAACGGCCTTAAAATAGCATGGTATAACCCGCGGCCCACGGATCAACTTTTGTTCACCTTTTTGCTTCTCTACGATAAAACTTATAAAATAATTGTGACTTCAAGAAATAGGAAATTTTACATTTTTTAGATACTTTTGTGTATAATCCGCATATATGGCCGCACCACAAGCCCAAAACCTTCTGATCTGCTGATGAAAATTTGTGATTTACGAGATTATCCTTTCTTTCAAGTCAAAAAGGGGGTTAATCATGGTAATCATTACCAAAAGATACTTTTTCTGAGAATGCACAAATTTTCGTTACATTATGTTGCCATTATTTACCCAGATGTACATACGCAAGGAACGACATACCCACGGTGCATACGGTTTCGATTTTGCCACCGTACAGTGGGAGTGGTTTGGGGGTCATGATCAGTGAAAAGATACCAAAATTTTTTGGAATTGCTTTCTTCCGAACGGCTGCAATAGGTAGTTTTTTGTAATGAAAGCTACCTAAAATACAGTAACTATAATTCGAAGTTCTGCTGTATTATATGTAGGGTTACAATGGTAATATCATTAGCTGCCATCCTTCTGGTCAGCCCTCCCGCTCCCCCCTTCGAAGTCAGATAGATCCAGCAAATTTATTTTATAAAATGTGTTTTATTCTTATGTGGTATTTATTTGATTTTATTTAAGCTAAGTAAAATTTATGGTTGAAACACGTTTATTCAACTAAAAATAAATAAAAGATAGAAAATTATGTATTATTTTTTTCTAAATATGTAAGATTACCAAAGGGAAGAAGAAACAATAGGAAAATATTAACGACTCTCAACTGCCTTACAATCGGAAATAAGTATTCTCTCATTTGTAAATAAAACAACTCCATCGAGTAAGTCTTGTTTTTCGTCCCAGATTATTGCGTGGTGATGTTTTGAACGAGTTTTGTTTCACTTTATTTCGCATAAAACAGTATTTATCAAGCTTACCATCAGTTGCATCAGTTACATTATTTACACAAAGAAGGGTGTTGCGTTTACTTCTCAACTTTTAGAATACCATTTCCTAACTTCTCGTTACGACGTATCTTCTGATCTTTTATACTATTATAAACATTTAAGAAAGCCAGATGAAGTGATGATAAAAATCATCGACCGAAAAAAAAAAAGAGACTAATTTTGGTGGTCCAAAATTAGCCTACCAAAGTTTATTATAGAAAACAAATCCAGTTAAGATTATGGATCTTTTTCTGTTATGTTACAAACATGCCTTTAACAACAACAACAACAACAATAATAATATAACAGTAGTATGAAGGAAATAAGGAATTATGACTATGATTATAAACTATAAAGCAGCTATTCTAATTATTCATTCGGGCATGCGCGAAAGCATAGTTGCCAACCTTCGTATTTTTTAAACTATTTAACACCAGAAATTTTTGTTTAAAAAAAAAATCATAGTTGCTAACCTTCGTATTTTTTTTAATCTATTGCCCCCAAAAATTTTGTAAAAACAAAAAAAAAAAAAAAACAACCAAAAAAACAAGAACGAAAAATCATGCGTTAAGCATAGATTATGAAACACTTTGCAACACAGCCGGAAAAACGAAACTTTACCGTTAAATAAGGTGAAAGAAGATATGTAAGTAAACAGTATAGAAAACATATAACACATTCAAAAATATAGTTTTCGAAATTATCTTCCAGTGTCAAAAAAGTTGTCGAATTATTTTGTGCAGCCCTGTATACGATCAATAGATGTGGATATATAGTATGATAAAATTTAGTTCAGTTAGAATATTCACATTTAGCAAGTGTCGCCATTCGATGGAAATGCACCCGAAATCTTTTGTTCAGCTCTGTATATTATCTGAAGACTTTTTTACACACCACATATTAAGCTAAAATGCAACTTAAAACTCACTCGCAGCAATTACCAAACGTAAACGACAATGTATCTATTTCTTTGCGTAGCCCTGTATATGAACTTATTTATATTCCACAAGCTTCTATTAGTTTACTAAATATAGTTCAGCAGGTAAATGCGTAAACACAATTAAAAACTACCCTTAAGCAATTCACTCCCATAATCTGTAATACTTACGATTTCCCTTGTATAGCCCTGTATATGATCAACCGTCATCAAAATGCACTTGAAACGATTATTTCCCATTGACTGTACTTTTAAACTTTTAGCGGGCGGTGTCCGCAAAAAAGGACACCTAATTTTAATTCCAAAACTGACAAACGACACCAAGAATATTTAATTAAATTTTTCCTTTTATAAAATACAGGAAAATAAGCAAGTTTTTATTCTCTAATGAATTCTTTTGTAAATTCTGGTGTCAGGCTATAATTTCATCATTTTAAAAACAGACTTACTCCGCACCGGAAAGGGTTAAAAAAACTATAAGTGCTACACACTTCAGTTGAAATAGGTAACATGCTATAGTAAACGACAATAGCATTCAAAAATTTCAGGGCAATCCGAGCATATTTACGCGAGTTAGATCACGGACAGACGGAAGAAAAAACGAAGTCATAATCACTTTTAAACTAGATTGGAAAGTGTTAAAAACAATTATTTTAATTCTAATTAAAATTTGAAATTTACTTTTATATTTTCTTTTACAAAATTTTTGGTAATAATTGATTAAAAAATACAAAGAATGGCGGCTATGCTATTACGCATGATCGAATGATTCATTCGAATTTCAAAATCATTCATCTTGGCCAATCACTATAACGCGAAATAAATACTCAAGTGTTCCAAAAGTCCATAATCCAAAAAAGTACATAGTTCTAATGCCTCAACTGAATATACTTTAGCGGTCTGATTTGATCCAAGGGTAAATCAAAGGTATCAAAAGGGGGTACTATCTGCTATCATTTGAAATAGAGGAATTACGATTCATCATCAATTAAACTGCAAATTCTCCAGTTCAATGCTAATTCCTATGGGATTGGAACGTATTCGTATTTTCAATTTTCTCGTCAAAATTTTAAACTTCTTTTGTCTGTATATTCTTCTCCCTGGAAGGATGTCTTTTATTTTCGCTTGGAAAAGTCTACATCTATGTTATAAAGCAAAAACATCTCCGTCAATAATGTTGACATCATTCGACGGTGGCATTCGACTTGACCAATAAATCCCACTTTATTAGTCAGGTATACTGCAATTTTTTAAACCTCTAAACATAGCACAATTTAAAATTTTACAGTGTAAAAAGCTTTTTCAAACGCAATTAGTTTAAAAATTGTAACTCAATTTGCTGATTTTTTTTTTTTTATGGAATTTAAAATAATTTTCAAACATAAATATTTTTTAATATTCAGCGTGCTACTCAATTACGGAAAATTAACACATTTGCATTTAAAACATCGAAAATAATTCTGAATATGTTTGTTTCCGTGTATTCCGTAACTTAATTGCCAAACGAAATTCAAACTTCATAAATAAATAAAACACGAATTTAAAAGATATGTAATCGAACTTCATGTTTAAATGCTGCAATAAACAGAATAATTAAGATTGCCAGTGAAATCTTTCACTATTGATTGATAGCGAAAATACCAAAAATACTTTTTGGTGCAGGTTGGTGAGCAATCTAAGAAAATACATTAAATAAATAAATAATAAAATAATAATAATTAAAAAAATAATTAAAAATATTTTTATTTAACAGTATTAGCAGTATATCGAATCTCTTTAATCCGTGTAGCCTGGTTAATGTTATTTGAATGAGAGACATTTAGAAGTTGTATTTTGCCCGAATTCGACAATTTGTTTAACTTTCAAAATTTGTACGTTTATATCAGGCATGCCGGTTTCAATTTTATTTATTATTTTTTATTTTAATTTTAACATAAATGCGTTATTTTAGGATCATTAAAGATTCATGTTTAGTGTCTAATCAGGAAAAATTTGCTTGACATTTAAAAATTTGGTAAAAATTAAAACCTAGCTTAATTATTTAGAATTCCAAAAGAGCCCTTCTTTTTTAGGGTTTCGTTGATCTCACGAAATCCTATTACCCCCGCTCCGTTGTCTGTCCGTCACAGAGCCATTCTCAAAAAGTATGTAACTTACAGAGTTGAAACTTAGTGTATAAATCTGAATAGCAGCTGTGAAGAGCTCAAAATATTAAAATTTGAAAAATTCGTATTATTTTAATAAATAGAGATAAAAAACCAAAATTCTAACAGCCTTTTCCTAATAAATTGAAACATTTTTCGTTATAGCAGATGCCAAAGATTTAAAATCCACAATGAAATTCTTTCTACAATAATTAATTTTCTATCAGACGATTTTCACGTGAAAAATTAAAATGAAATAAAAAGTTTCACGAATTGAAAAAAACATAAATATGAAATAAAATTGATTGACGTCATAGTCGTAATAAAACGGAAAATGTCTAAGATTTCTCAATAATACAAGGAGTATGAGTATGTGTAAGTGACAAAGCAGATTAATATCACGTCATTAGAGAATTAAAAAGAAAATCTGACGTCATATAGGAAGTTTAACTAATTTTTCAAATGTTTGAGAATAATACAAAGCGAGTATCAATATAAATAATAGAGAATAGTAAATATATGAGTTTGAGAAACATATTGAATCGTGATAAAAATCCGATTATGGAAATATTCGAATATTTTAACATTTTGAAGGTGTACAATTTGTTTAATTTTGAAATTATTTTTTTTAAATATTGCATTTAGTCCGTATGACGGATATTATTATGACAGAATATAATAGCGGGCTTGGACCGCTATCCGGCTGGTTTAGATAGTCGAAAAAAGGAAAAAAATAGACCGGTAAATTTTTACTTTATAAAAAACGACTTTTTTTTTTGTTGTTGTTGTTGCTAAATGATATTTGTTTGAATTTATTAAAGAAAGGATAAAGTGTTTTGAAAGGAATATTAAACGAAACCCTTTGAACGATCTTCGATCACACTTACCCACTTGTTTTTTTTTTTTTTTTTTTTTTTTTTTTCTTTTTCTAGAATTAAAATGTATTCACCATTTCACCATTTTAAAAGAGAAGGTACACTCTTCGTTCAACTAGTCAAAAATGCTAAAAGAGACGCCTCCATCAGGTTCGACCTTCTCTTTCTAACGACAACCCTCTTCTTAGAAGCGGTAAAAACTTGAGGATCTATCAGTCAAAGAATGTAAAGGTAAAAGTTTTTTGCACAAGGCCGGATGCAAGAAGTCAATCCAAGCCAAGACTGGAAACTTTTCCAAAATATTACATATAATCCAATGTGTAGATAGTTTAGGAGATTTCGATTGTATTGCATTATGGATAAAAATGGATCTTTTACGATAAAAGAGAGTTATTAAAAGTTTATGCTTATAAAAATTCTATTATTGAAATATATAAAGTATAATTTACTATACCAGTAAAAAATCTCTCCAAGTCCTATCTATCCTATCTATCCTAAGTCCTCCAAGTCCCAATCTATCAGTCCTGAGACTGAAGGTTTTGCACCCTAAATAAGGCCTAGGTAGGTTAGGCCCCTAGCATTTTTAAATGATCAACTACTAGTGCAGGTCTCTTTACATTACAAACATTTTTTTGTGTTGCATGTAAACTGAAATACATCTATTTTGAGCGAAAATTTGTTTTTTAATTGTAAGTGTGTGTTTATAAATAAATTATTTGGTTACAAAAATCATGCTAAATATGCTCCGTTCTCAATGTCATTTGTGTCCTCTAAACGTTAAATAATTTAAACACATTTCTGAACATCTTTGTAGAACTACAAAATCATATACATTCTTCTGAACAAAAAACTATCTAAATTTTGGAAACGTGATTAAGTTAGCTCTATAAGTATTTGAAAGATTATGTAATGAAAAAATTCATTTTAAAATAAAAATACAGGATGCTATAAATCCAAAATGTTTTCAAAGGTTAAGGTACTGCCTAACCTGTTTAAAATCAACATAATCGTTTTCTAATTTATGCATACTTGTAAAAGTTGACAAACTAGCTATTCACGCCTTAGGAAATATATTTAAAGATACTTAAATTTTTGGTGCTAGATGTTGCTTTTAACAAAAATTCCATGCTAAATAGAAAGAAGTCAGCATATATAATTTGAATGTTAAGTAAATAAGTATTGTTCACAATTATTTTGCGTTAAGTCTTATGACTATGAAGACTACAGAGGTGTGTCAGAATTTATATATTTCACTTTCCGCCATTCTACTTTTTCATAGATAATCACTATGTATATCAAGGATTGTCAAACTCACCAACTCTTACAAATGCTTGAGTTGAATATTGCAGTTTACGAGCCTCATACGAGCCACATGTCCCCAAAACATTGAAACGCGTTTTAACTCTTTACCTGTTAGAGGTACGTAGGCAATGCAAATTTCGAAGGAATTCAGAATAAGATAGAGGGAAGTCTAACTGTAGTGTTAACTACATTAGAGTGAGTATACAGTAGAGTCGCGGTTATCCGAGTTAATGTGGACCAAGCTCACCTCGGATAAGCGAAAAACTCGGTTAAACGGGATTTATATAAATTGTCACTAATTTAAGAGATAAAATATAAATTGACACACAATTTATTAATTTGTATAGTATACTTACAGTCACTGTGATGTACACTGCAAATGCTTGTAGAATAAAAACAGGTAAAGAATTGTTTATTTGAAAAAGTCCTTGATATATTTTGTTTGTTTGTTTGTTGGATGATAAACGTTTTTTTTGCTGCAATATTACGCCATTTTTTTAGTGTCATCAATATTGTAGGTGTAGCCTCTTCTTGCTGCTCAATAAATGGTGCTTGTAATAAATGGTTTTTTCAATAGAACTTAGACCTTCAGAATGCGTAATTTTTTCCTGATTACCATCATCACTGCTCTCTTGTTCGCGATTTTCAACCATATCTGTAATCATGTCATCTGTAATTTCTTGCTGTTCTTCTTTTTCAGTAAGGGTTTCAGAAACAGGAAGTGTTTGTGCTAAGCTCAATAAAGATTTGTCACCAGATGGTTCATTTTCATAATTTGGTTGTCAATGAAGTGTAAGGTGGAGATGAAAGAAAAGTCATAAAATTCTGATTTTTTAATTAAAATAACAGAAAGGAACTTTTGTGTGTGTGTGTGTGTGACTCGGTTAAACCGAAACTCAGTTAAGCGGGACTCGGATAATCGTGACTCTACTGTAATTATAATTTCAGATTGAGATAAATAAAAGTTCAAAACCATTTTCTAATTCCTTTTCATTTTTCCTGGTGCGAAATTTATTGTTTTAATTTTATGACAAGGTTAAAAGCAATTAAATCACTTTAAAATAATATTCTTTCATCAATAAACTAATCGCAAAAAAATATTTCACCTTTCTTTCTTTTAAATAACTCTTTTCCTATCATTATAAAGTATTTATCAACCCTTATTTTCCGCCTTCTTAAATCTGCACTTGAAAATACACTCAATTGTTTCGGAAGTTGATTGACGAGTGTTTATATTTTGATAAGATTAATTTTTCTTATCACCTTCTTTCAAACTGAAACACTTAATTTAACAAAAGGATAAAATATAAAACTTCCATTCATCGGAAAATCTTATCAGAATAAAATTATATACTGTAATTGCACATACAATGTCAAGTTTTAAAATCATTCGAAAATAAGCAAGTTTCTAGATCAAGGGCATTGCGCTACGTATGTAATTAGAGATGCCAGCTATACATCGATGTATTCAAAAATTTCTCTTTTCAGGTGCGTTCGTAGTTATATAAATACGTAGCACCTATTGTCGTCGTCTGGTCCGTCCGTCTGTCTCTCCGTCCGTCCGTCTGTCCGCATATAACAACGCAAAAACTACGCAAACGAATGGTTTGAAATTTAAGATATATTATCTTTGCAGAATTTTGTTGCGACATTTCAAATTTTATGGAAATCGAATCAAAACTTTAGACGATATTAATAAAAATATTTATTAAGAAATTTCATTTTTTTTTTTTTTAAATCGGTGCTTTCTTTTTATATAGGAGCTTCCGAGGTTTAATCGTCAAGCGACCGAGATACTTATTTTATGACAGAAATTAATCTGCAGTGCAGACGATATAATTCATTTCACATAATTAAAAATCATCAATATCTGAATATTTGTATAACTAGCTATAGTACGAATGCACCTCATTTGTCACGTTTGACGTACAATTTCCAACTTGTTCATTCTAAAAGAATAGCTGTACAGAGAGTTCTGTCAAGATCACATAAACTGTGCAGAACGAGAATTCTGGCTTTGTTTGCATAAAAATTGAGCATACAATCATATTTCTACGAACGTTAGTTTTTGAGAAAAATGAGCAAGAAAAAATTTTGACGTCAAATCCGGTGCATCTAAAATAAGCTTCATTGGTAATGCATATCAGATATCACGTGATGTTAGCATGAGAAGATATTCAAAATAACCACTATGTATATCAAGGAATGTTCGAGCGTAATGTGGAATAGGCGAGTGAATGAATACAATGTATCATCGTAGAGTCCAAGAAGATCATAGATGCGTTTCTGTTGAATCAAATTTTGTTAACCATTGAACGACGCACTATAATAATTATAGTTCGCTAATTAATATATTTCAATACGTGCAGAGGTTATTTTAAGCATCTTAATTTGTAAGCATAGCATCTTAACCCTTTGTGACTCAAGAACTCAGATTTGAAAAATATTTACTCAGATGTATTCTAAATACATCATTTCAAGCAAGTAAAAATTAATTTAAAACAATTTAGAACATTTTGACATTTTATTAACATACATATGACCTGTGTGCTTGGCGTCAAGCGCCCGCATCTAAGTCATCGTCAATATATACAGGGACGAGATAGCACACACAAGGAAATTTACAACACACAGAAATTCAGCCGGAAGCTCCACAAAAAGTGTGCAACGAAGCCAGCGGGATTCGAACCCGCTCCCACCTACACTCGCAAGGGATTAGCGGTGTGATGCCTTGATCCCTCAGCCACGGTGGGTCCAAAATTTAGAAAAAACAAAAAAAATATTGACCAAAAGGTATCTTTTTCACATCTAAAATAAACAGAAAATTACATACTTCTCATAAATATTGTCAATTTTCTAATACAAAATTGTAAAGTATATGAAAACCTTGCATAAAAGTATATGAACCTTTGTAAAAAATCTATTTTTGGACGTTTCCAGCCTTTTTGATTTGACAAAATTTATGAAGTTCGTTTTAGCAATAATGATGTGAAACTGCTCAAATGATAAATAAAATTTTGTTAAGAAAAACTAACTCAGTATCGCCGTCTGTTGAGAATTCTATGAACAATTGATATTGATTGTTGTGTTGGAAGATAGCAGCAGTAAATAAAATCATTTTTTAAAGCCCACTATATAAATAACATTGACTTTTGGGCATGTTGCAAATATGCAACGCGGTGACCAAAAAGGGTTAATGCAAGTTCATATTGTAGTATCGTGGTCACATACATATAATTAAAACGTATCAGTTCGTAATAAACGAAAAAAAAATTTAATAAATAACAATTGTAAAAACAGGATAATCAAATTTTAGATAACATCACAAGACATTCCCTTTACACCCAAGGAACCCTTGCTTTCTTCTCACCAAAACGAGGATCAGTCTCCTGAGAACACAAAAACATGTCTGCCTCCCAATGTCGAAAAACTCCATCCTCTTCCCATCTGCACAATACCTCAGATCCTACTTGATTGACTCACCCTTCTTCCTTTATCCTCCCTGTTCTTATCTCAGTGTGCTCCGAAATCCATTTCTTTTGCCATCCTATTCATTTGAATACCTTTCTGGCTCATTTTAAACCCATTCAGGTAATCTTGTTTTAGAAAGTGCATACACACTTAGAAAGGCTTTACATATCCTGAAAGGTTTTTAAATCTTCTTTGAGATGAACAAAAGAGTTCTTTCAACTAGGGAAATGTTCTTATAATAGATGTCACTCAAGATACATTACTTCCCTTATTCTGGGATTACTTTAATCCTACCATAATGAATTATGATGATTGTCTCAAGCCATCACAATATTTCCAATCACGCTTAATTTCGATACACAGGACACGACCTGTCACACTTTTTCTTTTGCAGTTTTCTAGAAAACGAAGCGTTGTACAAAGTTAAAAATACTGTTCAATGTTACATAAAAAATTGGATCAATTTAGGCAATTTAGTTGCAATCAGTATACTCAGAAATTTGGAATTGAGTTTCACCATTTTAGTAGTATTTTCAGAGTTAGCCTGAACCAAAATAATGGTAAAACGTCCATTCATTTAGATGTAGTCAGTTTTTAATCGAACCATAAACATGGTGAAATCATTGTACAGCAGTCTGCTATTCTTTTTATTAATGGATAACACCATTTTGACCGGTTTAAAATTCCGATATTTTTCTTTTCTTTTTTAGGTGCATTCGTGATTGTATAAATGCGTAGCACCTTATAGTCGTCGTCTGGTCCGTCCGTCTGTCCGTATGTAACAGCACAAAAACTACCCAACCAAATGGTTTGAAATTTAATATATATAATCGTTGCAGAATTTTGTCGAGTCATTTCACATTTTATAAAAATCGAATCAAAACTTAAAAAGATATTAATCAAAATTTACTTTATTCTGTTAAATCCTATCGTACGTAATCTTTATAATAAAAGCTCAAGTCATGTGACTGAGGAAAACAAATACGGACTAACCACATCTTTTTCCACATGCCCAGTGGCCATTTTAATTCAAAATTATTTTTTCGAATAAAACTGTTTGCTTGAGAGATGAGTTACATTAAAAAATGTATAGATTCTGAAATAACATAGGTGAAAATTAGATTAACAGCCGAATATCTCAATCCATTAAAGTAAATAAACAAAAGATTCATTAATCACGAGTCATAGAAATATAAACCATGGGGGTAATCATTCGCAAAGGAAGATCTCCATGGTGACTTTTACAGCGCTGTCTGGTGTCGAATTTTTTTTTTTCATATCTGTAAACAAGGCATACGTAATAAGAAAACAAGTGGGTCGGTGTGATCGAAGATCGCTCAAAGCGTTTCGTTTAATATACCTTTCAAAACACTTTATCCTTTCTTTAATAAATCCAAATAAAATTCATTTAGCAAAAAAAAAAAAAAAAAAAAAAAAAAAAAAAAAAAAAAAGGCATGTTTTTTATAAAGTAAAAATTACCGGTCTATTTTTTTCTTTTTTTCGAATATCTAAACCAGCCCGCTACTATATTCTGTCAAAATAATATTCATCATGCGGACTAAATGCGATATTAAAAAAAAATATTTCAAAATTAAACAAATTGTACACCTTAAAAATGTTAAAATATGCAAATAGTTCCATAATCGGATTTTTATCACGATTCCATATGTTTCTCAAACTCATATATTTACTATTCTCTATGACTCACATTGATACTCGCTTTGTATTAATCTCAAACATCTGAAAAATTCGTTAAACTTCGAATATACCGTCAGATTTTCTTTTTAATTATCTAATGACGTGATATTAATCTGCTTTGTGTACATGCACATACTCATACTCCTTGTATTATTGAGAAATCTTAGACATTTTCCATTTTATTACCACTATGACGTCAATCAATTTTATTTCATATTTATAATTTTTTTTCAACTGGTGAAACTTTTTATTTCATTTTCATTTTTCACGAGGAAATCGTCTGATATGAAATTAATTATTGTGCAAAGAATTTTATCGTGGATTTTTAATTTTTGGCATCTGCTATAACGAAAAATGTTTCAATTTAATAGGAAAAGGCTGTTAGAATTTTAGTTTTTTAGTTAGCGGAAATCGTTCAATAGAAAATTAATTATTGTAGTGTTAGAATTTTGGTTTTTTGTCTCTATTATAATAATACGAATTTTTCAAATTTTAATATTTTGAGCTCTTCATAGCTGGTATTCAGTTAGGTACACAAAGTTTCAACTCTGTAAGTTATATAGTTTTTGAGAATGGCTCTGTGACAGACAGACAACGGAGCGGGAGTAATAGGGTTTCGTGAGATGAACGAAACCCTAAAAAAGGGCATCCTCATTTCGTTCCTAGCAGACGATGTAATTTATTTCACTGAAATAATAACGATGATTTTTTACTTTGTAAAACTAGTTATAGCACGAAACGAACGCACCTCATTTGTCACGTTTAACGTACAATTTCCAACTTGTTTACATTTTTTTTTCTTCTTTTTGTCGTTCGAAGAGCTGCAAAATAAAACGGAGAGTTAACTCTCTATTCTGTTACATTGAATCCAGCGGTCCGCCGATGAATACAATGCCATATAAATCAGAGTAAAAGTATGAACCAGATTAAGGCATGATCATAAAGATCCCGGGCCGAGTACACCTATATTTGGATATAAAGTAAAAGAAAAAAAAACTGCATTATAGTTTCATGATTTACATATATTTATGTTGAACAGTAGAAAGATGTGAACAACAAATCATAAGAATTCTTATTTTTTTTCCTTCAAAATGTTTTGTTTACAAATCGTTAAACTATAAATGCTGTTAGCGGTGCCAGTGAAATGCTGAAACTATGAAAGACTAATTTAAATTCTGATTAAATTCTAATGAGACTCAGATAAGTTCAGAAAAAAAATTAATAAACTTCATGTTAATTCAACAAATGAAAGTCTAAGTATGGCATTGTACTTCTTTAATTTGATAGATTCCTTTCATTTTTAACGTAAATTGCTTCTTCAATATTCAATAAGGTTGAAATGAAATTTCATTCACTGTTATATATTAATAAAACCAATCTTTAATCTCTTCTTTAAATTATGTTTTGTCTCATTATATTATGTTACTGCATCCACAGTTTGTCGTTGAATGATAAATGTTTACATAAAACAGGCACTCGATGAAAAAATAACTGTAATTGCGCCTTATCTATAAACTTTATTGTAGATGGAGGATAAGAATTAATTTTACAACCTACGAGTTTTTAATCTAACGACTTTACATAATACTAGCAAAACTCGCAGCTTTGCTCGCGTAATTGTTTAAATATGCCAAGTGGTATTTGTCTGCCTATTTTCATTAGTAACAATTTTACTGCTACAGAGAATTAAAAAATTACAAATTAAGCCACATTTCGAGTAAACTTCATTCTTATACTGCATTAGGCGAGCATGAGATTTAAATGAATGAGAAGAGCTAAAATTAATTCCAAATAAATGGCAATTTAGAATGTATTTTGAAGGTTTTCAGCACATTTCATTCTTTATTAGAAATTTAGTAATTTTTAGAAACCGTTCTTAGCGAGAATTCACATCTTAAATGTAATCACCATGCCAAATTCCAAGCTGCTTAGTTATCCAAGCTTCTATAACAACTATATCACAGAAATCGCAATTTTTGAAGGTAGTTTGTTCCTTCACACTTTAAAAATTCGAAATTTTTAAAAACAATTCTGGGGTTGAATTTATGTCTCTGAAATAAGAGCCATGTAATTCTATAACTAGCAAATTTCAAATAAATCATAGTTTAGATAGTTTTTAGAATGCTTCTTGCTCATTTCACCCTTTTAAATTTCGTTTTTTTTTTTGTTTTTTTTTTTTTTTTTAGCTCGCACAGAACAGTTTTTACAAAATTTGAAATTTAAAAGTGTGCAGAAGCAAAAAACCTTCTAAAATTACGATTTTTGTGATGCTGCTGAGCTAGAAACTTGAAATTTAGCATGGTGGTTATTTTTAAGATGCAAGTGCAGGCAAAAAACGATTTCTACAAACTCGAAATTTAAAAGGGCAGGAAGCATTATAAAAACCTTCTAAACTTATGATTTATCTCAAATTGTTAGGAATAAAAACTTGAAATTTTATATGGCTCTTACTTCACAGACATAAATTCATGCACAGAACAGTTTTAAAAGTTTAGAATTTTTAAAGTGTGCAGGAACAAAATACTTTCTAAAATTATAATTTCTGTGATATAGTTGTTATAAAAGCTTGGATAACAAGAAACTTGAAATTTGGCATGGTTGCGATTACGTTTAAGATGTAAATGCTCGCTCTGAACAGTTTTTAAAAAAAAATCGAAATTTAAAAGACTGAAATGAAGGAAAAGTGTTCTAAAAACGTTCTAAATTATGATTTTTATGAAATTGTTAAGGATAGAAACTGATTTAGAATATTTTTAGCTCATTTCATCCTTTTAAATTTCGAATAAAAAAAAAGTTCCTAGTGAGTATTTAAATTTTAAATGTAACCACTATGCAAAATTCCAGGCTTCTATACCAACTGTATCGTATAAATCACAATTTTAGAGCATTTTTTGCTCCTGCGCACTTTTAAATTTCGAATTTTTAGAAAATTGTCCTAAGGCCGCATTTGTATCTTAAAAGTAGCAGCCCTGTCAAATTTGAAGTTTCTAGCCTTATAAATTCCATAGAAATCGTATTTATAACGCTTTTCGAGCTTTCACTCATTGAAATTTCAATTTTTTTTAAATATTTCTTAGCAAACGTTTACATATTAAAATCAACTACCATACCAAATTCCAGGCTTCTATACCAACTGTATGACATAAATCGCAATTTTAGAACTCTTTTTGCTCCTTCAACCTGTTAAATTTCGAATTTTCAGGAAACTATTCTAAGCGAGCATTTGCATCTTAAAAGTAGCAGCCATGTCAAACTTACCGTTTCTCTCCTTAACAATTCCATAGAAAGAAATTATAATTTATAATGCTTTAGAACGATTTCTACTCATTTCACACATTTAAATTTCGAAATTTTTTTAAAAACCATTCTCAGAGCAATTTTTATCTTAAATGTAAAATCCCTGCTAAATTTCAAGTTTCTAGTCCTTTCAATTATCATAAAAATCGTAATTTAGAATGTTTTTTACTCCTACACCCTTCTAAATTTCGATTTTTTAAAAACAGTGTTGTGTGTGCATTTGAGTCTTAAAAATAGCAGTCGTGTCAAATTTCAAATTTCTAATATCTTGGACGATTCCATATAAATCATAATTTAGAACGTTTTTAGAAATCTTTTTACTCAATCTTTTAAATTTCAATTTTTTTAGAAACTGTTCTTAGCGAGCATTTATATCTTATATATGACCGCCATGCCGAATTTCTAGTTCTTTCAGAATAACAAAAACCGTAATTTAGAAACAGTGCTGTGTGTGCATTTGCGTCTTAAAAGTATTGCAGTCATGTCAAATTTCAAGTTTCTATCCTTAAAAATTCCATAGAAATCATAATTTATAACTTTTTTAGAACTCTTTCTGACATTTCACCCTTTTAAATTTCGAATGTTTTTAGAATCTGTTCTTCGGGAGCATTTTTATCTTAAAAGTATAATCCTCATGCGAAATTTCAAGTTTCAAGTCCTTTCAGAAACGCAAAAACCGTAATTTCGAACTTTTTTTTTTTCTCCTGCATCCTTTAAAATTAAGATTAAAAAAAAAGAAAACAGTGATGTATGGACATTAGCGTGTTAAAAGTAGCAGCCATGTCAAATTTCAAAATTCTATCCTTAACAATTCCATTGGCATTAGAATGTTTTTAGAACTCTTTTCCTTCATTTCAGCCTTTTCAATTTCGATTTTTTAAAGAATCTGTTATTAGAGAGAATTTACATCTTATAAGTAAAAACCATGTCAAATTTCAAGTTTCTAGTTCCTTCAGTATCACAAAAATCGCAATTTTAGAATGTTTTTTCTCCTGGGGTAGTGGAACCGACCTGAAATGTAATCTTTGTTGGAGCAAGGATTGTCGCCATCAATTTGCCATCATCATTTATGAAATCAATTCGGTAGTTCCAGAGATTACCCCCCCTACAAACAAGCAAAAATACCAAACAAACAAACGTTACTTCTTTATAATATTAATATAGAAAAAACATTCAACGCAAATCAATAGTCTAAATTTACTTACATTTATGACAATGCAATAAATGCATATTTATTATTTTCTTTTTATATTGAAAAAAATAATTACAAATACGCACCAGAAAAATTAAAAAACTTTTAAATAATAAAATGAAATTGTGTTTACGTATTATCTGCATTCGGCTGATATTGATCAAGGTGCCTAACTATGTCATTTTAAAGCAGTTAGGGAAATCGGAAAATTAAGCTAAATGTTCATCTCTAGGCAGATGACTTTGTATGTCCCAAATTCTTTTAAGACAGAGTTCCCGTTTATATGTTTGTTTAGAAAAGGATAATCGTCAGCTTCCTTATTTAAAAAACTTCCGAGTGTTTTATTAAAGATGATAAATTTATGAATTTTAATAAAGCTAAAACTTAAAAAGTTAAATTTAAAGATTTTAAATGTTTTAAATTCGAAGAATTTTGAAATTTAGTCAACTTACATTATTTTATTTTTTATTTATTTTTTATTCTTTTAGAGGGGATGGAGGGTCAAGGTATCGTCCATAATTTAAATTAATTTATAGGTATCACGTTTTTTTCCCTTTGTGAGATCTTAGTGTTTTCTCGAAATTAGTGTAGAATACGACATGTAATCAGCTAGGTGTCAGTTTTTTACCTTTTGGGACCATATACGATTTCTAATTAGAAACATTCTTAACAACAGAGTAATAAGAAACAGTGTATTACTTTTATTTTTCGAAAAAACTTTGTTGCCAAAAATTGTAGGACACCCCGATTATGGCAGATTCTTGAATTTGAAAGCGTATTTATTGTTTTTCTTGAACTTGGGCCCCGGGATAAAGTTTCTTTTAGGCCCACACATGTGTTTAGATAAAATGAGGAATTTTACAAGATACTAATAATATTTAGAAAATTCGTTATTTTCAATTAAATTAATGTTTATTTATTTAAATAAATATATGCAAAAGATTTTTATTAAAAATTTTCAATAATTATTTTAAGTTATTTTCATTTAAAAATCAAATTAACGTTTAATAAATAATTATGCATCATTTGTGATTTCTATGGAAATACAATTTAGATAATAACAGTGTAACTGTATTTTGTCTTATGAGCTCTAGAACCAAATTAGATGTAGTTTTTCCACACCAACTAAAACAGAGGTATATTGCATACGGCACACTACATAATTTTGTACATAAGAAAATATAGTTCATTACCAATGGTTTCCAATTTTATAGGAAAATATAAGCCTAAAACATAAGCAGTCTATTGTCAAATATTTCCAAAATGTGCATAAGAAAATATAAGTCTATTGTGTATAGTCCCAAGCTGTGAGTAGGAAAATATCATAGTCTATTGCCAAGTATTCCCAATATGTGCATAGAAAAATATGAGTCTATTATCAGTAGTTATCACTTTGTGTACGCTTAGGAAAATATCATAGTTTCTACCTATACATTTTAAGCGTTTTTTAGGTGCGTTCGTAATTATATAAATACGTAGCACCTATAGTCCTCGCTTGGTCCGTCCGTCTGTCCGTCCGTCTGTCTGTCTGTCTGTCCGTCCGCATATAACAACGCAAAAACTACCCAACCAAATGGTTTGCAATTTAAAATATATTATCTTTGCAGAATTTTGTCGAGACATTTCAAATTTTATTAAAATCGAATCAAAACTTTAGGAGATATTAATAAAAATATTTATTAAGAAATTTGATTTTTTTTTAAATCGGTGCTTTTTTGTTATAGAAGCTTCCGATGGATGTTAAATCGTCAAGCGACCGAGATACTTATTTTATGACAGAAATGAATCTGCAGACGATATAATTCATTTCACAGAATTAAAAATCATCAAGATCTGAATATTTATATAACTAGCTGATACATATATATATATGAATATTTATATAACTAGTTAAGATATTTGTATGAACAGTGTCATAAAATATATACTTAACTAGCTGTTTAACCCGTTCTACGCACGGGATATCATGAATTTAATTCTAAAACGTGCGTACGAACGCACCTCGTTTGTAACGTTTGACGTACAATTTCCAACTTGTTTAAAGACTGTACTGATGAACCCCTGGCAACAGAATTTAATCACCAAATGGGAAGAACATTTGATCCTTGTCCGTGAATTTACAAGTTCAAGGTTCTGTCAAAACCAATGTCAAATCTTTTTTTTTTTTTTTTTTTAAATCTTTTAATATATTACCGCGTTTAATTGGCGGTAGGCTTTCGTCAAAAACGACAGTTTCTACGCATTAGATTTAAATGAGTCGATACATAAAATTTGTCCCTGCATTATTTGCCAATATTGAAAGTATAAATTGCATACCCAGATCATATTATGACACGTGAATGACGAGATATTATGTCATACAAGCCGATCATATCAAAAACAAATTGTTCGAGAATGCTTTTTTTGGAGACTGCGTTAGTTTATATTGTCATTACGAAAAAAGCCAGGAAGATGACTCTATCAGTAGCAAAATAGCCTATTAACAGTGATTTCTAATTCTAATATGTGAATAGTCTATTACTAGTTGTTTCTAATTTGTATATAGGAAAATATCACAGTCTGTTACCAGTGATTCCCAATCTGTACACATGAAAATATTGCCTATTACCAGTGGTTTTCAATCTGCATAGAACAATATCATAGTCTATTACCAATTGTTACCAAACTGAGTATGGAAAAATATCATAGTCAATTGACAATTGTTTCCAATCTATCTTGTGCATAGGAAAAAATCATATTCTATTATCAGTAATTCCCAATCTGTGAGGAAAATATATACTATATCTATAATATTTTTAACGATTTTTTTTTAAAGAAAGACTATACTGATGAATCCCCTGGCAACAGAATTGAATCCCCAAACGGGAAGAATATTTGATCTTTGTCCGTGAATTTACAAGTTCAAGGTTCTGTCAAAATCAATATCGAATCTTTTTTTTTTGTCTTTTAATATATCACTGCGTTTAATTTTCGGCAGGCTTTCGTCACAAACGACAGTTTTTATGCATTAGATTCAGATGAGTCGATACATAAAATTTGTCCCTGCATTATTTGCCAAAATTGAAAGTCATTTAAATTGCATACCCAGATCACATTATGACACTTGAATGACGAGATATTATGTCATACAAGCCGATCATATCAAAAACAAATTGTTCGAGAATGCTTTTTTTTGGAGAATGCGTTAGTTTATATTGTTATTACGAGAAAAACCAGGAAGATGACATTATCGGTAGAAAAGTAACCTATTAACAGTGATTTCTAATCTGTGAATAGTCTATTACTAGTGGTTTCCAATTTGTATATAGGAAAATATCACAGTCTGTTAGCTGTATAATTCTAAATTTGTACATATGAAAATATCGCCTATTACTAGTGGTTTCCAATCTGCATAGAACAATATCATATCCAATGGTTCCCAATCTGAGTACAGGAAAATATTATAGTCAATTGACAATTGTTTCCAATCTGTCTCTGTGCATATGAAAAAAATCATAGTCTGTTATCAGTAATTTCCCATCTGTGCATGCATAGGAAAATGTAGGTTAATATTTTAAACGATTTTTTTTAAAAAAGAAAGACTACACTGATGAATCCCTTGGCAACAGAATTCAATCACCAAACGGGAAGAATATTTTATCCTTGTCCGTGAATTTACAAGTTCAAGGTTCTGTCAAAATCAATGTCAATTTTTTTAAATCTTTTAATATATCACTGCGTTTAATTGTCGGCAGGCTTTCGTCAAAAACGACAGCTTCTACGCATTAGATTCAAATAAGCCGATACGTAAAATTTGTCCCAGCATCACTTGTTAAAATTAAAAGTCGTTTAAATTGCATATCCAGATCATATTATGACACGTTAATGATGCGATATTATGTCATACAAAGTCCATCTGATGAAATAAAAACAGTTAGAGAAGGGTTTATTTAGAGTTAGTTTATACTGTCGTTACAAAAAAAAAAAAAAAAAAAGAAAGGTCCAGAAAGATGACACTGACAGTTAACTTTGAAAAATAGCAAATGTTCCGCATTGTTGCTTTATATTTACTGTTTAATTTTTAAAGATCAATGAAGCATTTGTGCATAAACAGGTTCTTTTTTATGCTTTAGTAACCTTGAATAGAGCCTCAGACACATTTCTTTTAAAATAATTAAAAAGAAAACAGGAAGTTTTCGATAGGACCGTTATTTTTTCTTTTCTTATGTAAGTTGAAGACAATTTTAGAAGTAAGAATTTTTATGAGGATCTGCGACAAGGATTTGAGCATTTAAAAATAATCCGTAACCATGAATGTTATGTGAAAATGATGACGAATGTTACAGGAGGTAGTGCTTATTCGATACTGAATACTGAATGTAAAATTATTTAATTTTGAACCACAGCCTTTTAAATCCAACCTCAAAGCTCTTCCCTCAAACATTCAGTTAAAAGTTTATTATTCATACAATGGAAGAAAAAAAAGTATTTGAATAAGGCATATTTTGTTTGTTGATTTTGTAATTAATTTTAATTTTGATTGCAAATTCCAGGAAAATATTATAAAACACATTGAGCGAATATTTAAATAATAATCTCTAGAATAAAATACATGCACATTTTTGTAGGGGGAAAAAGAAATTTCGACATTTATACAAAGAGCTTTTCTTTTTTTTTAATTAAAATATTTAATGGGGTAAGAGCGGGAATTGGTGTTAAGGGTAATTGGGTGCTAGTGCTTTTATTTATTTATTTATTTATTTATTTATTTTTTTTTAAGAAGAGATTTTTTTTTTTTTATTCCTCAAATTAAAAAGTTGCAAATAATCGAAGCCATAGATAATGAATGTATCAACTCCTACATGTGTTTGTTTTAAAACAAGAGAGTATTGTTATAAAAAATAAAAATAAGTACTAGCACCTAATTACCACCATTTACCCTATTTAATAATTTAGAAACAACCCATTATTGTTTAAAATGAACTGCAGTGTTTTTGGCATGTTGTCATTTTCTCAAAACAATATTTTGAAATTAAAATTTATTAAAAATATATTTTCTTAAATACTTGATTGAACAATGGCCTAAATTCTCAACAGAATTAAAATTTGGTGGCAGGAGAGGTTTTAAGTATACGGGAATCATATATAATAAGTACTCTTTTAATATTTACCCCTTAGTTGCTGTCATATTGAAAACAAAAGTCATCTCTGATTCCTAAATTCGACACACCATCAAACAAATTATCTTGCACAGAATATATTAATAGACTTTTCAGTATCAAGAAGTCCGTGAATTATTGCCAGTTCAATTGTTCCGCTTCAAGCCATTAGGGTACCAAACCAAAACACTACTACCACCGTGTTCCGTGCTTAATTTGAAGATTGCAAGACAGTATCCCCCCCCCCCCCTTCCTCAAATTAGATTTCGGAATTTCGGTCATCGAAACCAAATAAACAAACTTTACTCTCATAAGTGAATGATACTTTCTTTAAAAATTCTGAAAGATAATAAATAAAATACCTCGCAAACTTCAATCTTTTTTGTGCCATTCTTTCTTTTTTTTTTTCATTTTCTTTTCTTTCTTTCTTTTTCTTTTTCTTTTTCTTTTCTTTTCTTTTCTTTTTTTTTTAACGATTTACATCACCAAAATGTGAATTTCATTGTTACTTTTTTATTGATAAAACTTAATCTGTGCAAACATTTTTTGACAGTTCAGGTTGGTGTGCAACATGATGGTTGGTTGGTTGATTTATGACGGTCGATTATCTACTCGAGGGATATAGGCTCTAGGGGGAGTGCCCTCCGTGGAGGTCTTTCTAAAGGGTTCTAACCCGTATTTACGGCAAGGTTATAAGAAAACCACGGAAAACTCCGAACGGTTAATTCGACGAGCGCGACAGGGGTTTGAATCCAGCACTTCCTGTCTACCAGCTTTGAGAGCAGAACTTCGCAGCCACTGGTGGGGCTCCGGTGCGACATGAATACCAGAGCATAAACCAATATCTTTAGCTAGTTTACTGCTAATAAAATGAATATCTTTAGACTGATTTTTATGTTTCTGCAATCCCTTTTTGAAATGAATTTAGGTAGAATGATGCTTGGTTTTTTTATTTTTACACTGGACTACAAATTTCCAATTACTTTAGAAAACTGTAGAAATATTTCACATTAAATAATTCGAAATTTGGCGAAAAAAGTTTTTGCCGCTTAAGGGGATTTGTCAATCAGATTTCAAATTCCCTTCCCTAATATTAAACCTATGGAAGTGGAATACATTCTTATTTTTAAAATACCTCCTTGCAAAATTAATATTTTTGACTCTTTTTTTTTCTGTGTGCTATACTTAAAGGTTGTATCTCTCTTTTTTTTTTAGTTGTCAAAATATTTCTAAAATATATTCTTAATGTAATAATTTATGTGTTAAAATCTTACGAGCGGTGGGTAAGATTTTAACACTTCAGATAAAATTAAGCATATATTTTAGAAATATTTTGACAACGAAAAATAAGAGCGACATCCTCTATGAAGGCTACACAGAAAAAAAAAGAAACCAAAATATTAATCTCCTTATGAGATATTTTAAAAATAAAAATTCCTTCTACTCCCACAAGTTAAACATTAGCGAAGGGAATTTTAGATCTGACTGATCAACATCCTTAAGTAGGGAACGTGTTCATGCGTAATCAGATATAATTTTTTTCCACGCATGATAAACAAAAATTTTTTTCCTAGACAATTCATAAAAACCTATTGTAGAGGAAGGTGACCTAAAATGATCCTAAAGGGCAAAACGATCCACATATGTTTTCTTCCAGACAGGTCGTGCTATCTACAGGGTAACACATAAACTAGTTGTGATAAATAAAGAAGAAGCAATGGCGGTATTCCAGCGATCACAGTATTACGCGTCTGAATAGAATTCTTTGATTTTTATAACATCTTTCATAAGGTAGGCAACAACTGTAACATTTATTTAGATTACAGTCTTTCATTACAGCAATATGGCTTGATTTACTTAACGGAGAATGTTTTTAGATTTGAATTACACTTATGTCTTGTCATAATTACTTTTATATCCTTTATTTTGCCGATGAAAAAAACAATTTACAAATATTTTTAAATGAAGGATCATTTTGCCCTTTTGGTAAAGGTAAAATGATCTTTCGGACACTTTTTAAAAAATCTATTTTGTTTCATTACTAAATTTGGGTTAAAAATATTATTAAATATATGTTTATAATGCAAAATATAGTGTAAAACATACTAGCAAAGGGCCAAAGTTTTATTTAAAAAGTTATGTTATTTTACACAAGTTTTTCCCTTAAGGGGATCATTTTATCCCACCTTCCCCTATATCCATAAACATACAAATTAAAATCAGAGCTTTAATTACCTTTTCTATACTCTACTCAACAGGTAATAATTACTACTAGCATTTGTTTAAATACTTTTTTTTCCCAGAAAAAACTTGCATATTTTATATTTTAGAACATTTGCATACATAAGTTATACTTCATGGCACACTTAAATTATAAAAAAATATGAAAGGGACATATTTTGTTTAATCTATTTAAAAAACATAAACAAAAGAACCGTTAAAGACAGTAAAAACACAATATTTTACTATAAATTCCCTTTTAAAAACAACAATTAAATTCTTAAAAAATTGTGGTCCCACCAGTGGCCGAGAGGTTTTGCTCTGAAAGCTATGGTTAGAGACATAGACGGGAGGTGCTAGGTTCGAACCCAATCACGCCAGGCGGTCTAATCTATCAAAGTTTTCGTGGTTTTCTTCCAACCTTGAATATCCGTGCGTAAATACCGCTTAGGTTCCCTTAGAAAGACCCCCACGGAGGTCACTCCCCCTCGGGCGTATATCCCTCGTGCAGATAATCAGCCGTCATAATTACACCACCATCACCTTAATTTTTTTTTTAAATTCCTACTATTAGCTCACACTCTCTCTATATATATCACTTGTTGGAATTTTCAATCGTTAATAAAATATTTTCTATTCATCCATTCAAGTCCAAATAATTTTTTAAAACTTGTACTGGATGACAATTGATGTTAATACAGTTTTTTCAAATATTAATTCATTAATTAAATTTAATTAATTAATTTTAATTTTTATATGGGAGAAAAAAATTTCTCCCATTGTTTTCATAAATGAAATGAAAGATTTATCTCAAATGAGTGATGCCAACAAAAAATAAAATACCGCAACGATGATTATAAAATAATGTTCAATAAAGATAACGTGGGACATTAATGCTGCACGGGTTTATTTTATATATTTATGATTAAAAAGTACGAATTGACTTAAAAAATATATATATATTACTTGTTTCTTTTTTATTTACTAAATATCGTATATATTATTTCTGTTGTCAGTAGTTCTGTTGTCTTTTTCTAAGAAAATACAAAACGCAGAACGATTAATGAGATTTCACAGGAAAGGATTTTGAATAGGCTGCTCACATAATACACTTACATTTCTTTAAAACATATTTTTTGATTAAAAATTAAATCGACGTTGTTTTCATAAATGAAATGAAAGGTTTTCTCAAATCAGTGTTGCCACAAAAATAAAATACTGCATTATCAGATGACGTCAGCCTATAATGCAATTAAAATACGACTGTTAATTTATTTCTTGCGCGTACTTTTTGAAAAAACACAGAGCTTTTAATAGGGTTTTTATTTAATTTTTACGCCTGCGCCACCTGTTGTTTATTTGTTTTCTTTTTTTAATCATGACTGTGTATATGCATAGTGTATCGGAGCACCAGTAAATTACGTAATTTAAGGATCATCTTCCATTTCGATATACAGTTCATTAGGATTCATATAAAACATACAACGATGAATGAGGTATCATTCGAAAAATTTTTGAGCAAGTTTCTGAGATAGTACACCCACATTTCATTAAAATGCGTTGTTTGATTAAAAAGGAAAAATCAGATAATTAAAAATTAGTGCTAAAACGTACCAGGAAATAATCTCAAAGATTGCAGTGCGAAAGCTTCGCACGGGTCCTTCTGGTTACATTATATTTCAAAATTTGTGTACAATAGATCTAAAGTTTATAAAATTTGTTCAAAAAAGTTTTATCTAATTTACAATGTCCAAAAATCATTATTAATATATTTCTACTGTATTTCTTTACAAAGCAATAATTTCATTTTAGAAAGAATTAATTTTATACCAAGTATAATTTCCCCAGATACTCTTATTAGGAGTACCCAAATATTGGAATGAATCTACACGAAAATTTTCTTTGTTGCAATAAATCTAATCACAAAGTAAATTTTGTAGTTTGAATAAGCTGCGTAAAAAAGAAACAATAATGAAAATCTTGCGTCAAGCATAGATTATGAAACACCTTTCAACACTTCCAGAACACTTTAACAAAACTTTACCGATGAATAAGGTGAAAGTTGATGTCTCTTTAAACAATTTGGAAAACGCATAACAAATTTGAAAACCCGATTTTTGAGCTACCACCAATAGACCGAAAAATATCCGAATTCATTTGTGAAGCCCTGTATATGCATTTATACACACCAAGTAATACATAAAATAATAGTTCCATTCAAAAACGCGCACCACAACTGAAAACGCACTTCCAGCAATTACTGTTCGTAAACAGTACTGTAACCGAATTCCTTTGTGTGTCTCTGTAAATGAACAATGAATGCTACGCCCACCATATTCTATAGTAAATCTATCTTGTAGTACAACTCAGTGATATATATCGATATCAATATGTTTAAAACAGTGTAATATCATTAAAATATACCACAAACGATTTTTCTCCATAGACTGTATATTTACGCGAGTTGGAGTATGGACAGACGGCAGACAGACAGATGGATAGACAAACCGAATTCATAAACACTTTTCAACTATGGTGGAAAGTGTTAAAAAGAAAAATAGAAAAAAAAATATTCGTAAAATCTTGATAGAATATTACTGAACATTACCGGTTGAAAAGCTCTGCTTTAGAGTCTTCTGAAATAAGCGATTCAATTTAGAAATATCTGATTTATCAAAATCATTCTGATAAATACAGAGACGCAGGTTACAAAATAAGTTACTGTTTCAGAAGGACAATACCCTCAGTACTAGCACCACAGTGGTAGGAGCGCGTAACGTTGTCCTTGGCCGCTTCCCTATTAAAAAAAGACCCGACCTTTTAGGACCGCATCAGTCAGTGCATTGTTCAGAGAAGACTTCAAAAGTTATCGATTCATTCTGTTGACAAATAGGAGTATATGACGGGGAACTAGAGTACCCGAACCCGAAAATTCTGATGAAACGCGACCTGAAATCCAATCCGAACCCGACAAGAAAGTTTCGTCAACTCGAAACCCGAACCGAACCCAAAGTAAATGAAAATTAATTCATATTTTAATAAATTATGGAAAAGTACTCTACAATTAAATCTCTAATATAAAATTTTACTTTTTTGTACAAAAAGGATCTTATATACAATCTTTAATATTGCAAATGTATAGTTTTTTCAACTGAAAAACATTCAAGACCTTCCTTTGAAAAATTGGGTCAAACGGAACCAAACCTGAAGTGAAAGAAAATAAATCCATATTTTAATACAATTATGCAAAAATACAATTATTTTAATACAATTATGGAAAAGTACTCTGCAATTAAATCTCTAATATCGAATTTAACTGTTTTGTATAAAAATGATCTTATATACAATCTTTAATATTGCAAATGTATAGTTTTTTTCAATTGAAAAACATTCAGGACTTTCTTTTTAAAAATTGGGTCAATCGGAACCCAATCCGAAATAATCAAAATTCAATTCGAAACCGACCCTAATCTGAAATATTTAAATCCGAAACCGACCTGAACCCGAAGTGAAAGAAAATTAATTCATATTTTAATACAATTTTGGAAAAGTACTTTACAATTAAATCTCTAATATCAAATTTAATTTTTTTTTTTTTGTATAAAAATGATCTTATATACAATCTTCAATATTCAAATATATATAGTTTTTTCAATTGAAAAACATTCAGGACTTTCTTTTGAAAAATTGGGTCAATTGGAACCCAATCCGAAATAATCAAAATTCAATTCGAAACTGACTCTAATCTGAAATATTCAAAACCGAAACCGACCTGATCCCGAAGCGAAAGAAAATTAATCCTTATTTTAATACAATTTTGGAAAAGTACTTTACAATTAAATCTCTAATACCAAATTTAACTTTTTTGTATATAAACGATCTTATATATAATCTTTAATATTCAAATATATATAGTTTTTTCAATTGGAAAATATTCAGGATTTTCTTTTAAAAAATTGGGTCAATCGGAACCCAATCCGAAATAATCAAAATTCAATTTGAAACCGACCCTAATCTGAAATATTTAAATTCGAAACCGACCCTAATCTGAAATATTTAAATTCGAAACCGACCTGAACCCGAAGTGAAAGAAAATTAATCCATATTTCAATATAATTATGGAAAAGTACTCTACAATTAAATCTCTAATATCGAATTTAACTGTTTTGTATAAAAATGATCTCATATACAATCTTTAATATTGCAAATGTATAGTTTTTTTTCAATTGAAAAACATTCAGGACTTTCCTTTGAAAAATTGGGTCAATCGGAAACCAATCCGAAATAAACAAAATCTAATTCGAAACCGACCCTAATCTGAAATATTCAAACTCGAAACCGACCTGAACCCGAAGTGAAAGAAAATTAATCCTTATTTTAATACAACAGAAGAAAAAAAATTGCTCCTGGACTCGAATAACATAACAGAACATGTAAAATTCTTGTTTTAGCATACCGTATATACTCGCGTATAAGCTGACCCCTAAATTCGAGATGAAAACAGGTTTAATATCAGTATTTTACAATAGTTTTCTTCGTTCTATACAATTCAGAATTAAATGAGATGAAATAAAACCGTAGAAGAAAGGCGTAGAAAAGCATTTAGAATTACTGGTATTAACCTGTTTTCATCTCGATTTTAGGGATCGGCTTATACACGAGTATATACGGTATTTCTCAGACAGTCGATTCTCATTGCCTCACTGGCGAATATTCCCAATACCTTGGCCAAACCCAGATTTTTTTTTTGATTTTTTTTTTTTTTTTCTGAGTCTTCTTCGAAAACAAGCTAACACTGCTAACAGCAAACATTGAACATTTTGTTACTAAATACCTCGACAGGGGAGTGTCTGTATTTTATGAAACGTATACTGTAAAAAAAAGATTCCGTTGATTACTAGTAAATTTTTCGTTTTCCTACGGATTTTTTTTTTTTTTATCTTGATGGAATTGATTTCGGAAATGAGTCAAAAAGCATTTCGAATGAGGATTTGAGAATATCCTTGACAGATTATGCTAAATTTTTCATTTTTTCTAAAGCTGTATTATTTATTTTATTATTACACACACACACACACACACAAAACGTAAAAATATGGAAATTGTACTGTTAAAATATGGATTTTTTTTTTTTTTTTTTATAGTGTTACAAAAAAATTCCAAAACGATTCCTTAAGCGAAAATGACAAATCAAATAGAATTTTAGCACTGCGATAATAATAGGGATAATCTTAAGGATAATCTTAAATCCACATTCGCTACTTTCTGACACATTCAGGAAATCGTTTCATCGGGGAAAAATTTCATAAAAATATGGAAATTATACTGGCAATTAATTATTTTTTTTAATTATATATATATATATATATATCTATATATATACATTGATAGAGTTTACCGGTACCATATGTTGTAATTTTATGAATTTCAGTCTAAAATTCAAACCATTTCCTACATGAAAATTATTAATTTTCAAAATATTCATCATCATGATGGTATGAGCAAAAAAATAAACTAATGTTTTTATTTTACGCAGTAATGATGAGTTCAACATATTTTAACGTTATTGATCTATATACAACTATGCAAAGTGTTGCGTAAAAAGAAATGTAACTTTTGTTTTCCGGTTTCATATTGTAAATTAACATTGTCACCCAGCGAAATAATTGGCGTAAAATAAAATTCACGTGAAATGAAACATTTAAAAAATAATAATAATAACATTGTTGGTACGAAAGCGAATATTTAAAAAATATAACATTTCAAAATAACACACTTTCACAAACCATTTTACTAAATCAAATGCACTTAAAATAAAAGAACAAATAAATATTATACAACAAAATAATAAAATAAAATTCAATTTAAACTGCAGTCATGAATTTGCAAATGTCTATTAGCATCAGTAAACATTTAATTTTTGAATGAAAACGTTCGTGGTTTTTCGAACAAAAATCTATGCATGATTCCAAAGTCCTGAAGCAATTTTATTGCAGCTTCCTCATCATCAGGTAACTAAACTACCAAGTGGTAAATTTCATCCCAGCGTCAGTAAAAAATGTAAGTTATAATTTAATAATAAACATTTTTTATTCGAAAAAAAAAAAAAAATAATAATAAACTAGGTCACGTCCAAATATCAAATCCCAATATTTGGCACGGTTTGCAATGAAAACCCTTTGCAATGCCAGGGTTGAAAAAAATGGCACATTAGTATACATTTTGGCATAATGTTGGTATAACAGAAAACTACCGAAGAGTAACTATAAGATGCCGATCTTTGGCACTCACCTGAAAAGATAAATTTTCATTTTATGTTTAAGATCAAATTAATAGCAAGTTAAGTTGAATTGGTTAAAATATACGTTGCATCAGAATATGCTCGGAATTGTATTTTGTAATATTTAGTTTATTTATTTTTAATTTAACTGCCGTTAATAGCAGAAATTTCTTGATATGTTTGCAACAAATTAGACAAAAAATTAACGATTTTGGAAAATATTTTATACAAAACATGTTTCTCAAAAACAATTCTAGTTTCAGTTATTTATTGAAACTTTTTTATATTGCTATAATGAACCTATTCGTGAAACTTTATTAAACATACTCTTGGTAGAAAATCAAATAAACACTTATGTGTCCGAAAAATATATGTAAAAGGCAAACACAAGTATGCAATATTTACGATTTCAATACATAACAAAATAATTACCGAAAACTAAACGTACTGCAACCATAGGCGTAGCGTGACCGAAAATTTTGGGGGGGCACAAAATTTTATTAAACACACACGCGGGCACGCACACATACCCATGTATATACAGTGGTATCTTGGTTAAAAACGACCTCGCAGCAATCTTATCATATTGGGTAAAAGGAATTCAGTTTCGATCTTCTAGCCCAATATAAAACATTTTGTCTTCTTTTCAAAAAAGTCTATTTTTCTTAAACATTCGTCGTATAGCAATTTTTGAATTTTTTTGCGAATGTTTATGTGATTTTTAGCGATTTTTCGCGTTTTGCGACAATTTCTTAACATTTGTGTTAGGAATTAAGTTTCAATCTTTTAACACAATATAGTAAAATTTGTTCTCTGCCTTTTTAAAAATTTTCGCAAAATTTTTATGTGATTTTTAGCGTTTTTTATCTTTCCGAGGAAATTTTTTAAACATTCGTACGAGAAATCTGGTTTTATTTTTTCAGCAGATATAGTACATTTTCTACTCTGCGATTTTTAAATTTTTTGCAAATTTATTATGTGATTTTTGGCGTTTTGCGGCGATTTTTTTTCCAACTGCAATCTTTTAGCCCAATCTATCACATTTTGTGATCTGCGATTTTTAGATTTTTCACGAATTTTTTTAATGCGATTTTAAGCGTTCTGCGGGGATTTTCTTAAACATTCATAACATACATCTGGTTTCAATTTTTCAGCCTGATGTAGTAAATTTTGTGATTTTTAGTGTTTTTCCGCGTTTGGCGGCAATTTTTTAACATTTGTGATACGAATCTGGTTTTAACCTTTTAACCCATTATTGTAAAATTTTTCCTCTGAGATTTTTAATTTTTTCATGAATTTTTTTATGAGATATTTTGCCGTTTTTTCGCATTTTGCTGCGATTTTTATAAACATTCGTAAAAGGAATCCAGTTTTAATCTTTCAGCCCATTATACTAAATTTTGAACACTGAGATTACATTTTGTACTCACTGATTTTAATCGCGAATTTTTCCTGCACCTTTTTGCGGGGTTCTTTTCGTGTTTCGTGGAAGTTCTTAACATCTGTAACAGTAATCCAGTTACAACCTTTTAGCCCAATATAGTAAACTAGGAGGGTCAGTCCCCTACTCGATAACGCTCGTCAACCTCCGTGAATTGCTAAGAAATTCACATTAAGACTGCTACGCGGTCCCAGTTCGCTTCGCTCGCTCGCCTCTTTTCGTTTTTGCAGCAACTCTTGCCGGAATAAGTACTACCATAAATCATTTTAACATATGAAATTGACAATTTTTGTTAAAGTAAAAAAACTAATTGTAAACTTCTTTGAAAACACAATTTAAAATGCATTTAGTTGGTGCTACCAGTGGGCATAAATAATTTAAATACTATGAAAAAATGATCTTGGAAACACAATTAGTTTAAAACTCATTGCATCTATAATATTGTACAGCACGGCTTAAATTCATTATAAAAAACACTACGTGATAAGAAGATAGTTTGTATATATCATCAATCATTGTTTAAATTTTGTTCGACATGCTACTGTTTTGAATAATTATAGATTTTTGAAAAAAAAAAAAAAAAAAAAAAAAAATTAGTTTTATCAAGATAGCAACAGATGGCAGCAGGTGCAATCAAGACAGTTAATATTTTTATTCTCTCCGATTTTCGTGTGAGGGAAATTCGTAAATAAATTCTAAATAAGAGTTGAGAATTCATTTGGAATTAACGATATTACTCATAATTAAAATGAGGAATCATCTCAATTACGTACATGTTATTTTATTTTAATAGTTGCTAGTTTGAGTTTGACAGCTCTCACACTGGTCGCCATATTGGAGACAGAACTGATCTTACGCAATCTAGTCTGAGCTCTAGAAACTACGGTTGTTGCCAAACTGTAAGCTAGAAATTCAGCCTTATTTCCACTCAACGTAAGAGAAATATATATATAGATGTTGGCTTCTTTTCAATAATGTTTATTCGGAACTCGTTATAGCGAATTTAAATTCGTTCGCGAATTCGTAAAATGAATCCAGCTACAATCTTTTAACCCAATATAATAAATTTGATTCTCTGCAAGTTTGTACGCATTTTGAAGCGATTTTTCTAACATTCGTAAAATAAATCCTGTTTCAGTCTTTAAACACAAATCATTAATTTTGTCCTCTGCGATTTTTTAATTTTTCGTAAATTTTTTTTATGAGATTTTTTTTTTTTTTTTTTTTTTTTTTTACGTTTTGTGGGGATATTTTCACATTCGTAAAAGAATCCGGTTTTAAATTTTTAGTCCAATAGAGTATTTTTTTTTTCTCTTTTCAATAACGTTTATTCGGAATCCGTACAATGATTTTAATTTTTCATGTGATTTTAATGTCTAATCACCTTCCGCGGCGATTTTTTGACATTCGTAAAAGGAATCCAGCTACAATTTTTTAACCCAATGTAATAAATAAATTTTGTTCTCTGAAATTTTTAAGTTTTTCGCGATTATTTTATGTAATTTTTTACGTTTTTATGCGTTTTGCGGCGATTTTTGTACATTCGTAAAGGAAATTTGGTTTCAATCTTTGAACACAATATAGCAAATTTTGTCTTCTGAGATTTAATTTTTCGTCGATTTTTTTTTTTTTTTAACGTTTTGTGAAGATATTTTCACATTCATAAAAAGAATCCATTTTCAATCTTTTAGCCCAATACAGTAATTTTTTTTCTCTTTTCAATAAAGTTTATTCATAATCCGTACAATAATTTAAATTTTTCATGCGATTTAAACTTTTGTGTGCGTGTGTGTGTGTGTTTCGCAGCAATTTTTTAACATTTGTTACAGGAATCGGGTTTTAATCTTTTAGAACAATATAGTAAATTTTGTCCTCTGTAATAATAATAATAATAATTTAAAAAAAAAGAAAAGAAAAAGAAAAAGAAAAGAAAAGGAAAAAAAAGAGATTTTTAGCGTTTTTTCGCATTCTGTGGCGGAAGGAATCCGGGAGGGATCGTAAAAGGAATCCGGTTTCAATATTTCAGCCCAAATACAATAAATTTTGTCCTCTGAGAATTTTAATTTTTTTGCGATTTAAATCGCATAAAAATTGTACGCGATTATCTGCGGTTTTTCGCGGTTAGCGGAAATTTTTTAACACTTGTAAAATTAATTCTTTTACAAGCTTTTAGACCAATATAGTATATTTTTTCCTCTGCAAGTTTTGAATTGCTCGTAAATTTTTTAGTGTTTTTTTCGCTTTTTCGGCAAATTTTTTACCTTTTTTTTTCGAAACCGACAGAACTCTCTGTTAAATTTTGCTTTCCTGCGATTAAATTAAAGTTGGAAGAATAGACAAAATCGTCATAACGTGAACTACGATGGTCAAAATATTAAACCAATTTGGGTCGAAATAAAAAAATTAAAAAATTCAAGGTTAGTTTGATTCGAGACCAGATCAGGCGTAGCCTGCACGGGTGTACGCTGTTGACAGCAGTTGTACCCCACTACCAGGTTCATTTAATTCGAGGTTCACTTGGAAAAAAAAAACGACCAAGTAAATGAGGAAAGCTCCGCTAAATCATTTTATTGAAATATATATTTTGTAACAAATATAATAAACAGCACCACAACAACTGTATCTGGCGTCTGGTGGGCGGGGTGGGGGGGGGGGGGACACCGTCCGCACCATTCTTGGCACGGCCCTGATAATAAATAAAAGACATTTATAAAACTGTTAAGACATTTGAAATAAGTTTAAACGGCATTTTTAAGAAGTAACTAATCATTTAAGGTTTGTGCGCCTGCAAAATTGTATGGAAAATTGCACCTTCGATAGCAACGGTTTTGCTTAACAACGGTATTTCTGAAACGGATTACCATCGTTTACCAAGGTACAGATGTATATTAACTTTAAAACAGCTCATTCAAGAAGCCTTACATTTTGAAAAAAGTTCATAACCATTGCATCTCAAAAATGCGAAGGTATAGTAGAAGATTAAGTGCTGTCAATACAAAAAAATAATAAGAGAAGGGAACATATTTAATAACTAAATGAAGAAAATATTAATTATTTTTTATAATCTTACTGCGT
The DNA here is from genome assembly GCA_963931845.1 of Maratus michaelseni. Lineage (NCBI taxonomy): Eukaryota > Metazoa > Arthropoda > Arachnida > Araneae > Salticidae > Maratus > Maratus michaelseni. The sequence goes on along the minus strand of OZ007598.1, from coordinate 127,396,971 downwards.
GGTTGCATTCCATTGGTAAATAACTCCAGCGACACAGCTTGGAAAAGAAGGATATGTATGACTTGATTAAATTATAATTAAAGTTACAACAAATTAAATGAAATATAAATTGCGGGGAAACAGAACTCCCGCTCTGATAAACACAACTACATTTTCTAAAGTCTACAGACGGAATCAGAAGAAGAAAAAAAAGTACATGTAGATACTAACCGCAGACAGCGGAAAAAACAGCTGACACATTGAAATTGTCCGCAGCTGTAAGAGAGTGTTAGTTCAAACTTTCGTTTAATGAATGTTCGTATTAGGGTTTGTACTGCACAACACAATTTTTGCTATGAGCTATCTATACTGATCTGACATCTGCTTAAGTAAAAAAAAATGAAGAAATATAAAATGAAAATTAAAGTAGTTATTTCATTTCCATTTTGGGTCAATACAAGACAAGTCTTAATTGAATGTATCATATTTTAGAAATTGATGTTCAGAAAGTTGGGGGGCACGTGCCCCCTCGTGCCCCCCCCCCCCCCCCCCCCCCCGAGGCTACGCCTATGACTGCAACACACAAATGAATAGTTTAATTTTCAACAACATGCAGTATATGAACACTTGCATTTAGTTTAAAGTAGTTTCTTCCAATGTAAATTCCTTTCATGTTTCACGTAAACGTTTCTAGGTCATTAAGTTAATGATAACGAATATCCAATGCAGGTGATCAAATAATATGTTATCTTAGTCTGACTGTCTCAGTACTTACTTGAATTCGATTCCACGATCAATATTTGTTTCAATCAACTAAACGAATTTCGACATAATATAAAAACAGCAAAGTGAGAGAATTTTGCATATTGGTCTCGTCATATACTGCATGTTTTTAAAGTCATTACCAATCAGACGGTTTACAGGGATGAGGAGGGGGGAGGGGGAGCAACAATCCGGTCGCTAAAAACTAAAAGATGGAAAACTAAGAAAATCTATATGTTTAACTACTACTAATCTATATGTTACAAATTTTAAAATGAATTTCTTTTTACATTGCTTTTTAATTTATTAGTTGCTTAGCAACCCTATTTCAAAGAATATCAAAATAATAAAATTCAAGTAACTCGCACTATTTTGCTGCAATATTTTATTATCAAAATAAATTATTTTTGTATTCTATTGACATAAATGAAAATTTATTTTAATACAAGTTTATTTTTTTTATCTAAAAAGTTACATGAATAAGAAGTTCATACGAATTTCAGAATATCATTGCATAAACCGTGCTTAATTTAACGCTTCTAATTTTTGAAACCTCCGAAGTATTTTATATGCCTATAAATATGTATGTAAAATTTTAAAAAAATTAAATTGCGGATTGTAAGATGCTAAATAATATGAAAAGTGAGATTAAAAAACAATGACTTTTAGAGCTGACGTTGAGACTCTTGCAGATTTACTAGTTTACTTTCTAAAGAGGACAAATATATGCAATTTTAAATTTTTTATTTGCATCTTGTTGTTATAACACCGCATGTAGCAGTGAGCATTGGACATCGGATCAATAATTCCTTGACAGTTTTCATGCACAAGACTCCTAAAACTGTTATACAAATAATACTGTTACACAAGGTTTAAAGTTGCCGCTACTTTCGTACAACACCATGTTAAACTTATGGCATCAAAAGAGTTGCTCGAAAAACAAGCTACTTTTTATTGTCAGAGCAATTTTGTCGCCTGTACTCAGAATCAGACCCATATTGCGTGGAACAGCCAATCAAATGCGTGGAAATCTGACGAGGGAAATACCATTACAGGAACAGCCAATGAAATGCTTGTAAAAGTGACGAATCGCTTCAATTTATCCCATGTAATAGCACTTTAACAGCAAATCATTAAAAAAATTCAGTACTTTTCTTTTACAAGTCATGGTAAACACAAAAGCAACGTCCAATTTTCACGAGTCAAAAGGACACGAGAAAGTTTGGAGATGTAAAAAGTATCTTGCTATAAAAGCAAGCATTGATTTGATATCAATATATCTTCATTAGTTCCTCAAGAAGCCAATAGATGATCCTGAACTTGCCTGTAGTGATTTTTTTCATGAAATATTGGGCAAAAAAATTCACATACTGAAGGGTGCATTGGGACCCAATGCCAAATCCTAGGAAGGGGAGATGGGGCTATCGCCCCTCTCTAGGGCATGAGAAAGGGTCTCCAAGCCGATACAGTAATCCCTTAACATCCGCGAGTGTTACGTTCCAGGAAAACCTCGCGAATGTCAAATACGTGAATGTTGAGTCTATCTATCTGCACTAAAATATGAGTTACGTTCTATAACATTTTAATTGGAGTGGCACACCATTCAAAGAACTAAATGTATTACAATACATTCTGCATAGCATGTATGTAAAAGGTGAATGTTCACACATGTTCATAAACATGAAATTTATTGATTGAAGATAATTCAAATTAACTGACTGGAGAAATACAGCTAAAAAAGCCTAGGTTTTTATATAAAGTAATTTCGACTCTCTCTATTCGCAAATCGCAAAGAGATGATAATGTATTAGTGAGTCAGTATGCGATACAATATTAAAGTACAATATTTAAATACAGCTAAATGATTCAGAAATTCCTTTATTTTCTATCTAAGTGCAGCTTTATCTCCATATCTACGAGAACCTGCACATTTTAAATTAATAGATTGAAGATGCCGTTGACCCCCCTTTACAACTTTTTATTATATCACTTTTGCAATGAGTATTCTGCTGTTATTACTTACCCATCATACGTAGTATAGGGTAAGTCTTGTAATCGTTTTGAAAATCGAAATTTTTTTTTTGACGGATTTACACGTTTCAGACACTGGAGATTCCGAAAAACATATTTTTAGAAAAAAAAATTTGCCGTCCGTCTGTGTGTCTGTGTGTCTGTGTGTGTGTGTGTCTGTAAACGCTCTATCTCCCGAAAAAATTGAGATAGAGACTTGTAATTTGGTATGTACTTAGTATGTAATAATGGGAAGAAGCCTATTTCATTTCATTAACCTCGATTAACCGGAACTATTTTATTCGGACCCTCGAAATATTCGTTCTGATAACAGGTATATAAAAATTTTCGAAATTGTTTATTTTAAGAAATGAATATAAAAGACAATAAAAAAACATAAATTTTACATAAAGCATGAAGTCGATCGGATAATTAGTTGCCGAGATATTTGGAATCCTATTTTCCACACTCTTCGATTTTTCATGACCCTGTATTTCATCCAAATTTCACTTCAAAGAAATATTTCAATTGGAAATTTGACGCTTAATCAGATGCAATAAACCGCTCGTTAATAGGATTATTATTTTTGGAGTTATAAGGAAAAACCTCTTTCAAGCAATTCAGTAATCGAGCCTTTAAAGTTTGTGACGTCATCAAGCCACGATTTTATTTGAATTGCAATGCATTTTATAAGTAGTTTACACATTTTTATTTTAATATTTTACATTATGGATATCCATGATGGGTAAGTATTACGGTGGCCCCCAACGACTAGTTATTATTTTGCTTTCCTACAACACTCGCTTCTTTTTCAGTTGACAATTGAAAATTTATTTGTAAATATATACTCAGAAAACAGGGGAAATAATCTTTAACAACTATAAATTCTGAAAAAGAAAGCAATAATAATAATTAAAAAAAAAATCGCGAATAATCAAGTCAGATTCTCGCCAATGTCAAGTTTTTCCGCATTTTCATATTCGCGAATAATCGAAACTCGCGAATGTTAAAACCGCGAATGTTGAGGGATTACTGTATATCTAAGCCAGTTTTAAAGCTTTTTGATCTCTTAAGTGCTTAAAAGGGATTTAATTATTTTTCTTATTCTTTATTACATAAAAAATTTAAATATGACTATTACCAAAAAAGTTGCAAAAAAAAAAAAATTCAATATACGAAAATCTAAAGCTTCGTATAAATTATTCTGCTGAAAATTTTCCAGTTATATAATAAATGGAAATTAGAACTTTGCTACGCCAAAAAAAATCTATTTTTTTCAGCACTAGTGAGAATTGGAAGTGATCTGTGACGGACTGAATTTCATCAACTGATGAAGGCAAATAGCCAACAAAAAGTGAACAAAACACAACAAAATAATTAATGGGTGAATGCACAAAGCACACCTGCCAAAGAAAGTGAATAGGGAACAAAAAAACAGTGTCTCATTAAGTGAATACAGCCTCATAGATATATGACGGACTAACGGCCACGGAACAAGCCTCACTCCATTAGTGCAACAAGTTTCTCAAACAACAAATCAACAAGTTGCACAAAATTCAAAAGCAGTGATAACAGCCATTAGGATTCAATGGACTGATCGCGATCAGCGTATTCATGAAGGAAAAAAAAAATTCAAAACCCCCAATGCTTGAGTGAGATAAAGTGACAAAGACAACAAAAATGAGTGTGCAACATCCAGAAATGTGACAACCACCAGTAACAAAAGTTACAATGTGACAACCCCCAGTAACAAAAGTTACAACGTGACAAAACCCACGATAGTGACATAATATCCAGTGAAACTCTCGAAAGAAGACCAAGTTTCAAAATGTGACAACCAGCTCTAGCACAAGCTAGAGGTAACAATATATCAAGAAAGAGACAAAATCCAACGAATGATAACAGACAGAAACAACCCACAACAGGGGTGAGTCCATAAAAACGGCAAAAAACCTTGTCAGTAACAAATAAAAACGAAAAGTGAAATCAGCCCCCTAAAAATTGCGATAAACACTACAGCAACAATCCACCATGAGCGTGACAAGTCAACACAGACGACAAATATGAAAATCTATGTACGCTAATGGCGCCTGGTGCAAGTAAAATCCGTCGTGGGTGCAAAGCCCTCCAAGCTACCTGTGAATTATACCTCTGGGAGTGCCTAGTCAGGTGAGGGTCTCGTCAGCTGATCAAGGTTCTAAATTACGAGACTTATTAAATCTGTCAATTCAACAAAGTTAAACAGAAACCTTGAACCGGCAAACAAAGATAACTGTAGCAAACCACAAGAGAGCAAGCACAGCAGCGGTGCCAACAAATCTATAGTCAGGTGGATCACAGCCATGCTGTGATCAGGCGATTTCCGCCCCTCACCCAGGTTCTAACCCGTCAAGCTAGGCATTCATGCCAGGCAGGTAGGGGACTGGTTAGCGGTATATATATATATAAAAAAAGAATGGAAATTAGAAACTGTGAATAAGTCCGACGGCCAGAAATTACTTCTTAAAAAGGGTAAGAATCCAATTTTCAGCTAGCTATCTTTATCTGCTGAATATGTACTTCAATAAGTTTCAAAGTATTCTTTAATGAAGTACATTGGAAATAAATAAACAAGCAATTTTGTATGCAGTAAACCTTTTTTTCAAAAACCTGTTGTAATAATTCTGGACATAGAAGGTCCTCAAAACATGTATAGAGGACAATATTAAGTTTTAGCAGTACACTGGAAAAAAAAAATGTTGAATTTATGGTATAAGACTAGCATTCCAGCTGCCAGTATTATACCGTAAATTCAACAATTTTTTTTTATTGCAGTGTACGTTACATCCATGGACGAAAAAATAATCGATAAATTTAAGAAAGAAAGAGATTATTTCCTTTTTTTGAAATACTCTAAATCTAAAACATCCACAAGATTTCTAACACAAAAAAAAGATTAAACAACTATAGCTAGTAAAGCTGGAAAGTTGTTATTCTGGAATATTCGGTCTAATTGGTCGTTCTATTGGATGTAAAAATAATTCTGTAATGAATAGTTACTTAACCCTTTCCGGCACAGACAAATTCTGTTCGTAAAATGCGAAATTACTGACTGACATCGGAATTTACAAACGACTTTTTTAGAAAATAAGAACTCCTTATTTTAAGCTTTAATTGTAGAAGCAAAATTTTATTAAAATATTCTTGGTGCCGAATGCAAGTTTGGAATTAAAATTAGGTGTGCCCGGAGTGGGACCACTGTGCCGGAAAGGGTTAAAAGATTTTTTTCGATCGGTAGCTATAATAAGAAAGTGTATATAATGAACGATCGCTATATTCAGCATCTACTGTATATGTACTATGGAGTTATTCTTTGTTAAGTGGATTGTAAATCCATCCTTGTGTGAAAACCCCAGGTTTGTAGTATCGCCTCCTCCTTGAAGACTGTCTAGATCCGCCCTTGATGGGAACTAAATGATTAAAAAAAAAATTCCTTTTGCAATTATTTATATATGGGGGCGATAAATGGAGTTTATACTTTGAGGTGATGTGAAATGCTAAAAGCCTGACTGCATTACTTGGCGGTGAACAGTTGAAAAGAATGGTTCAAGGTATGTAACTGGTGAATGTCCGAGCTGTTTTGGCGTTGGCATGAGGATGAAGAGTGCTTCCCATAAGAAGAGCAATGCAGGTAATGCTCCAAAAGCTTCAATGCTGCATCCATAGTTCTCATTGAATTAAGTTATAGCAGTTCCAAACTCTACATAACTTAAAGCACCAATTATACCGCGATGTATATTGATCCCCATGACTTTCACACTGAAAAGAATCTACTTGTGCAATGCTTTTTACCAGTGCTAGAAAATTTCCCCTTTTGACCAATTGATTTGACCTTATCATCTTTATGTTTTTCTTATACTTGTTGAAGATAAACGTATGGTAAATCACACGTAGGTACTTCTTAAACAAAGGCGTTGATTTAATACGCTATAATATGAAGCTAGTTATAAATATATGGACCAATGCAATTTAACATAAAACTTGAAAATATTTTTAATACCTTAATTTATAGCACATTCTACTAATATCACATATAAGGGCATCATACTCTTAACGGCAATAGTAAACCAATAAAGTTCTCTTTTTCTGAGTTTCTTTGCCATTACAGCACTTCGGTAAACATAAATCTTCAAAAAATGCAAGCGATATTGCTATTAATGAAAATGCTTATTAACAAAATTTTACTTTTCACGATTATTTCAAAATAAATGATATAAAAGAGAGACTTACATATGACAAGAGCTGCTAAAACCCTGACTGCATTACTTGGCGGGATACAGTTTGAAAAGAATGGCTCAAGTATGTAATTTGCGAATGTGAAAGCTGTTATGGCTTGACAGCGCTAACCATAAAAACAGGAATACGGGTAACGCTTCTAAAGCTTCAATGATATATGCATAGTCCCCACCAGATTTGGGTATAGAAGTTCCAAGCTCTACATAACATAAAGTGCCAGTTGTACCGGAGGAGTTCCCAGTATTTTCACACTGAAAATAAATCTACTTGTACAATGCTTTTTCCCAGTGTATAAAATTTCATCTTTTGAGCGATTCATTTGACCTTGTGTTTCATTTTTATGTTTTGGTTATATTTGTTGCATGTAAGTGTGTGGTAAGCCACATGTAAATACTCCTTAAAGAAACGGGTTGATTTAATACGCTATAATATAAAGCTAGTTATGACCAATGAACTTTAACATAAAATCTGAAAAATATTTTTAATATTCTAATTTATTATAAATTCTATCAATATAGCATCATAAACTATTACAATAAACAATAATAAATTCTTCGGTAAACACAAATCTCCAGAAAATGCAAGCGATATTGCTATTAATGAATGTTAACAAACATGTTTCACCGATTATTTCAAAATAAATGATATAAAAGAGAGAGACTTACATATGACGAGAGCTGCTAAAAGCCTGACTGCATTGCTTGGCGGGATACAGTTCGAAAAGAATGGCTCAAGTATGTAATTTGCGAATGTGAGAGCTGTTATGGCATTACCAGCTGGTATGATGATGACAAGCGCTACCCATAAAAACAGGAATGCGGGTAGCGCTCCAAAAGCTTCAATGATATATGCATAGTCCCCACCAGATTTGGGTATAGAAGTTCCAAGTTCTGCATAACACAAAGCACCAATTGTAGATAATAGTCCAGTGGAGATCCAGATTATGAGAGCTAGGCCGATGGATCCACTCTCCTGGAGTACGCCTCTTGGGGACACGAATATTCCAGAACCTACGATGATACCAACGATGATTCCAACGCCGCTCGGCAGTCCTATTTGCTTTTTAAGCTCCACAGGAGCCGTAGCTACTGAACCACGACCCATGGCCTAAACTCCCTTGGTTTGAAGTCTGTACTAAAATAAGAAAGATAGCGTTTGAGAAAACAAAATTAACTTATTAAAATTAACAAAACTGTGGAAAAGAAAGTGATTTTTAAAATATTTAAAATGGTTATAAAATAACTTTTCTTGTTTGGGGAATCTGCAGCTAAAGCTAATGAACGAAGTGAGACCACATTTTATATTAACAGATTCTCTCGATTAGAGTTGCAAAAAACCGGTTTATTCCCAGGTTTATTTCCAATAGACCCGGTTTATTCCCAAAAACCCCAGTTTATTCCCAAAAACCCGGTTTATTCCCAGGTTTAAACCGGGTTTTTTTCTAGTCTTTGCAACTCTATCTCGATTAGTGTGGATAATGAATCCCGCGATACTTACCGCACTAATCGAAACATACATTGAATGAGAAAAACTGCAATAGATCTACAACCAGCTCAACCTAAAACCCAATATACCCAATATACATAAATAGACAATGTAATAATGTATTGCGATGTATTATTGTTAGAAAATGCATATTACTGCTTGATTTGGAATTTTAAGAAAATTTTATCTAATTTTCATGAACTTCCATTAACACAAACATTCGGAGTTAATTTATCAAGTAACAATCGAGAAACACTGAAAAGTCAATTTTAATTTTAATACTGCATTACTGCAATTTAGGTTATTTATATTGGCTTACTTACCATTAGGTTATATTTTTTAAATTTACATAATTTGATTGAAAACTTATTGCAATACAATTTGATACTCCAAACTTACATACAGTTTAATTTATTTAAGTGAAAACATATCAATTGTATAGTTTTTCTTCTTTTTTGGAATACATCCACTGATGCCGGGGTCCTTATCTATCAAATGCTGTTTGAGGAATTTTTTACCACACTATCTGAAACTGCATTAAACGATGGAAAGATGTATATTTTTGTATTTGGGCGATTTCACCGTTACGCGTGTGACATTTAGAGAGGGTTTTTTTTTTTGCAAATTGAGACAAATTTGGAAGTGAAATTAATTAGATAACGTTTTACATTTTTTATTGCTATAACAGGACACATACAGAATCATTTTTGTAGTGACACCTTTAGTCTAAAGTAATATATATTTTTTAATAGTAAAGTCGTTGTTACGTGTGTGACTCAGAAAAATCACACACGTAACAACGACTTTACTATTTTTTTAAAAAATGTTATTACTTTAGACTAAAGGTGTCACTACAAAAATGATTCTGTATGTGTCCTGTAATAGCAATAAAAAAAAGTTAAACGTTATCTAAATAATTTCACTTCCAAATTTGTCTCGATTTGCAAAAAAAAAAAAAAAAAAAAAAAAAACACTCTGTAAAAGTCAGGTACGTAACGGTGGAATCGCTCATTAAGCTTATTTTAATTACATGACAGAAACAGCACCAAAAAGGGAAAATTTTGGCACTGTTGGATTCGAAAGTCCAAGACCAAAGTTGACCAAATCTTATATTTTGTTATTATTCAAGCAAGTTTGAGATGAATTTTTGCTCTATAGACAATAATTTGTCTGGCGCCTTAACAAATCGAGTCGTAGATTAAAAATATGAGGTGTAGTGCTAGTCACCTGTGATTCCGAAGAAAATGCATGATAACAGCGCTGGCACAAACATCGGGCAAACGCAGCGCCAGTGTGAGTCTTGTTAGGGGACCGAAGCCTCTCTAAGAAATTCGAAATAATGTTGCCTCTGTGTAAAATAATGATATAATGCTTCAAATGCGTTTTTAGATCTTTAATCCGTGTGAGTTAAACTTTATTTCTTGCAGCCAAAGTTGATATAATTGTCGGAGAATATATAGATTTGAAAATCTAAAAATAACCGCGAATGCACAAAAATAAATAAATAAATAAATAAATAAATAAATAAATTTGTAAAATATTGTAAAAGATAGAAGATTTTTAGAAATTATATAAAATTAATTATGCACATTACAAGTAAAATAAGTTGCATGGTACTTTTTCATACATTTTATAATCTAAATTATAAATTATTCTATGATATATGTACAATTTAAAAATAATTTTTATTAGTCCAGTAGGGCAGTCAGAGGCGTTGGGTGATTTGCCAGGGCCCCGCGCGACGTTGCGCTGGCCCTGCATGAGAGCCTATAAACGTTACATCCAAATATTTCTGAATAATATTTTATTGGATTTGATCTTTTTTTATTCTGAATGCTTCAGAAATTTAAATAGAATGCTTCATAAATCATGATATCACAACACTTGCCTAACACTGTGTGTTCGAAAAGTAAAAAGTTGAAATGCAAGCGATCTTTCAAAGCTCAAATATGACTTTCGCATCACAAAAATATTTAAAACAAGCCAGAAGTCTTCCTGTTAGGAAATCATTGTTATCTTGTGAATTGTCCTCTTCGTTGTTTTCCAACTTTACTCATGGACCTCTGAGAGTGTTTCACACATGTTTGTTTTTGAAGCTTTTGAGTAAAGATTATACGGAGCAACATGCAATCTTTCAGCCTTTCATGTAGTACAATTTCTAAAACATTATTATAATCTTATGAATTCAAATATTCTAAGAAATAATAAACATAAAAGTTTTAAAAACACACGAAATTCAGTATCAGAAATGTACCGCAAATTTGACTATCTCAAAATTCAGAATACTATTTCTAAAATAGATCCTACTTCAAGATATGCATTACATTAACCAGAGATCTTAGCGTGGAAATATAAGTCCAAAATAGTTTTAAAAATTGTGTTTACTTTCAAATATGTATTGCATACTAAGCAGAGATCTTAATATACAAAGAAACTAAAATTATTTGAGCATACAGTATATGGCCAAAATTCACCGGACACGCTTGATTTTAGACTTTTTGTCAATTATCTAGAAAAATACTTGACAAATTCTTTAGGAATTTTAGCAATATAAAGAACATGTTTGACATCATATTTTTCAGCGAAAGTTTGATCACTAGGGTATTTAGGTGAACAAAAAAAAATTCAATAAAAAAAATATTGCATGTTATAAATATAATCCTGTGCCTGCTATAAATTAAAAAAACATGGGGGAATTACTTGAAAATTTTAAAGAAACTTTTATATCTTCATGAACATATATGCTATTATTACACAAATGAACGAAATACTGTATCAGATCAATATAGTCTTGTGCAGATCATTTAAAATATTTTATTTTACAGAGGTGATCAAAAAAGTATTTTTTTATAATTTGCTGTTGATCCTTTATTTGCCATAGTGATCAAACCTTCGCTGAAAAATATGCAGTCAAATATGTTCTAGAAAATTTTGCCAAGTATTTCTTTAAATAAATATTCGACAAAAAGTCTAAAATCGATAGTATCCGGTGACATTTGTTCACATAGTGTATATCACTTAGAAAGTTTTAAACACGCTTTAAACAAAATTTCACTGCATTTTTAAAAATATATGCAATTATTGGCATGCAATATTGCACAGACATAATGGTCTAAATGTAGCTATACGCAATAGAATGATAGCGAAAAATAGTTTTGATGAGATGATGATAAATTACAGACATTGTCATTAAGTGATTCAACATTAAATTCCAGATTTGTAATCCTTTTCTATTTAATAGTTTAAATTTTCAAAATGTTTTCCATCAACGCACAATGTGAATCCAATCAATCCAAATATGTTCGATACACAGTTTAATACGAACTGCGCTCGGCATCAATGTCTGTAAATGCTTCAATTATGAATTCTTTCAAATTTCGAATACTTCCTCAAAATTCTTTGTATTTTCTGCATTCAATTACAATACTCCTAAAGAATATGTTAAATTAAGAAAACAAAGTGCTTCAAAGAATTATTATATACATGTTTTCGGCTTACCCTGTATTTTACTAAAATTCAGCAACAAACTTCGGTGATTTGAAAGACTAATGTCCTCTGAAAAGTTTACTTCTGCTATGGTATAGTTTGTTGGAAAACTACGGTCATCTTTTGCACTTGAAGGCTAAACAGACCGGGACACTTTTTCACGTTTTCAGCACCAACTTGGCTAATTGACGAAAGAGAGAAAGCGCAACCAGCTCTATCGCCAATCGTTCTCCATGTTTTTAACACTTTCCAACCTAGTTGAAAAGGGTTTATGACTTCGGTTTGTCTGCCGTCTGCGGTCTGTCCGTCTGTCCGAGCTCTAACTTCCGTAAATATGCTTCGATTGTCCTGAAATTTTTGTATGTTATTGTCGTTTACTATAGAATGTTCCCTACTTCAACAGAATTGTGTAGCACTTATAGTTCTTTTTACAGGGACAGTCAAAAGTATCCCGCTCATTACAGTCAATGGGGAATAATCGGTTCAAGCGCATTTTGATGACGCTACGTCATTTAAAACATAATGAAATTGACATATAATGATGAAGCGCATTAAAACATGCTTTTTGTAGAATATGGGGTATTTATTATTCATTTACAGGGTCAAACAAAATAATTCTTTTATACATCGTTTTATGGGGAAAAATCGCCTACAGTGTAATTTAGTGATATTTCACTATTTCAAACATAATGAAAATTATATGCATTACTGAGGTGCACTATAAATTGCTCTCTTGTGTGCATTTCGTTTAGTTACAGGGACACACAAAAGATTTCGGTTACAGTACATATGCGATATTTACAGTCTATGTGTGATAAGTACGTTTTCAACTTTGGTTTGCATTTTTAACTTTTTTTTTTCATAGTACGTGTGTGTTTATAAACTCGGTTGACCATATACAGTGCTACACAAGGAAATTTGTAAGTACTAAAGACTACAGGAGTGAATTGCTTAAGGGTAGTTTTTAATTGTGTTTACGTATTTTGCTACTGAACTATATTTAGTAGACTAATATAAGTTTGTGGAATATAAATAAATTCATATACAGGGCTACGAAAAAAAATACATTGTTGTTCACCTTTGGTAATTGCTGCAAGTGAGTTTTAAGTTGCTTTTTATCTTAATAGGTGGTGTGTACAAAAGTCTTCAGATAATATACAGGGCTGTACAAAAGATTTCGAGTGCAATTCCATCGATTGGCGAAAATGGCTAAATGTAAATATTCTAACTGAACTAAATTTTATCATACTATATATCCACATCTATTGATCATATACAGGCCTGCACAAAATAATTCGACTACTTTTTTGACACTGGGAGGTAATTTCAAAAACTGCATTTTTCAATGTGTTATGTGTTTTCTAAACTGTTTACTTACATATCTTCTTTCACCTTATTTAACGGTGATGTTTCATTACAGTTTTCTGACTGTGTTGGAAAGTATTTCATAATCTATGCTTGACGCATGATTTTTCGTTCTTGTTTGTTTTGATATGAATCTGAATATAAAAGGGCGGCAGAATAATTAAGCCCTATGTGTGTGTGTAAAAGAATATTACTGAGCTGGGGGAGGGGGGTATTTTTATGCTTGAATTATATGTATTCTGAAATTAAAAGTATTTAACCACGGCAAAATAACATTTCCTTATACTGTATTCTCCACATTTCGGAAAAAAAACACTCTGTTCGACTTGCATAGCAGCAAAATAATAGGGTTGCTATTGTCTATACGTATAACGTCACAAATAAGAAGGGTTACATATTCTGTACGTAGCGTTGGATAAGGATCACACCAACCGTTGCACTCGCGCCACGGTTGCAATCATGCTGTGAAAACATGAGGCTTTCTGAAAAAGCGACCGGGACCTTCGCTTAATGTGGAATCCGATCCACTAGAAACATTCATGCCTGAGTCAGGATTCGAACTCAGCACCTTTTGCCCAGTAGGCAACGACCTAACCACCAGACAAAAAAATAATAATTCTATTTTACAACTTTAACTAAGGAATTAAGCTAATAATATTTCTGTTATAAGTCTGTTGATTTAAGATTTCTTTTTTAAAAAAAGAAAAGAAAAGAAAATATTTTCATTACAATTCGAGAAATTCCAGAACAGAAGCTCACCTCATTATTAGCTTTGTAAAAGTCATAATAACTGTTTTCTGTCCATATAGTTTGACTGTCTTTTCTCCAAACATTGCTTACGGGCTCTTCAATTATTGTTTTTCAAAATCCCTTTCTATCCCACGTAGTCCGATTATATCACAAGAGAATGAAGTTCGCAAAGCAAGTCATAAAATTGCATCTATAAATGCTAACAACAGTTTCATTGTACAGAATAAATCCTTATTATGAAATGTGCTACGCATTAATAATGGAAAAAGTTTCAGTAACTTAAACTGTGTTCATATTTAAAAACTATAGAAAAAATTAAAAGAAACCAAAAACTTATCCAAAGGGTGTTCGATTCCCGGCTTAGACATTTTTTTTATCTGTTGGTTATACTCTTAAGTATCAATGTAAAAATTCACATATTTGTGAAACAAACAAGAATGAAAACTCATGCATCAAGCATAGATTATGTAACACTTTCCAACACTTCGAAATACCTTTAGAAATCTTTTCCGTTTAAGTAAGTCTAAGTAAACAATTTGGAAAATGCATAACACGTTTAAAAATCCAATTTCAGAAATTACCAACAATATTCGGGAAAATGTCCTAATTATTTTGTGCAGCCTTGTATATGATTTGTATATTTATATATATACTACATAAAATGCTAAAATTTAGTTCCGTATAGCACAGTTAAAAATTCCCCTTCAGCAATTTCCGTCAGTAAACGCAAACGTACTTGAGCTGTTTTGTGTAGCCTTGTATATGATCTATAGAATTTAGTAATACGCAAAAAATTAGTTAAACTTAAAAATGTGTGCCGCAATTGAAAAAATGCACTTCCAGCATTTATTATTTAATCATTATTGATAGATAGTACTGTAGCCGAATTCTTTTGTCTATCCCTGTAAATGAACGATAAATGCTATACACACAATATTCTATAGAAAGCCTCTTGTAATATACCTCAGTGATATATAACAATTTCAATATGTTTTAAATAGTGACATATTATTAAAATAAACCACAAGCGATTTTTCTCCATAGATAGTAATTGTAACGGAATTCTTTTGACTGTTCCTGAATTATAAGTGCTACATACTTCATTTTCAATACTGAACATGCCATAGTAAAATTCAATAAAATATATCAATTGCATGGCAATCCGAGTTAGAGTACAGACAGACAGACAGACAGACAAACCGAATACATAAACACTTTTCATGTATGATGGAAAGTGTTAAAAAGACGATAAAATAAACTTTTAAACACGGAAACTACACAAATTTCAGTATAGAGATCACGAAATGCCACACTTTAATTCTTAGAATACCATTTATTTTTCTACCGCAGTTTGTACAGGCATGCACCATGCGATTATATCTTTGCTATTTTATTTACCACTATTTCAAACAATAATAATAATAATAATCTTTCTGATACATTTCTAACAGAAAATTATTGTTTGGTAATAGCGGTAGACAAAACAATAACGAATAACCACGTTTGGCAATCATATTGGTGTCATCAAGTTTTCATTATTTGGAACCCTGACACCAAATTCTTAAAACTATTTTAGATAAAAAAAAATGAATGTAACGATTAATCTTATTGCTTATTCGAATATCTTATGGAATTTGGGAAACATTTTTCACCCGGATTAAACCTTACAATGGTTCTTTTTTATCTTTTCACCTGAATAAACTCAGTTTTAAAATCGATTCATTTATTAATTTACATTACTTTCGTCATCGCATCATGCGTTAATTTCATAATTCAAGCCTGTTAGAAGAACATTTTGATCTTTACTCATGCACTCGAATCCGGTTAATGTAATATCAGCTAAAGTAAATGTTTCTCAACTTTTTTTTATCTTTTATATTGGTGGCACAGTTGCATTTCATAAAAATTTCGACGGCACATCATACTTTTATAACAAATTACCGCTATTATTCACAATTTAAGCTGTTTAAGAAAAAGTAATAGAGCTGTAAATATATTATAAATACTAGATTAAATTTAACACAATTCTTCTAATTGTAAATAAATGGTAAATAAATCATATCAATTGTAATTTTTCCAACGGGGTGAAAAATGTGCAGGCCAGGATTCGAACCAGGGAACTCTTGGCTGAAGCTATCAATGCTCTGCCGAGCTATTCTTGGACGTATCTGGTGACCTAATTCACCCAGCAACCTTATTGATCATAACATCTGGTCTGATATCTGAATCAGCTCAACAGAATAAATCGCAGGCAATGGAACTCCAGTAAAAGCTGGATACGTAATTACACTAGATTAATTTTAACACAATTATTCTAATTGGTAATTAAACCATATGAGTTGTAAATTTTCCAACTGAACAAAAAATGTCCAGGCCAGGATTCGAACCAGAGAACTCTTGGCTGAAGCTGTCAATGCTTTGCCAACTGAGTTATCCTTGGACGAATCTGGTGGACCTATAATTCACCCAGCAACCTTATTGATCATAGCATCTGGTCTGATACCTGAATCCGGTCAACAGAATAAATCGCATGTAATGGAATTCCAGTAAATGCTGGATACGTATTACACTTGATTAATTTTGATACAATTACTTTAATTGGTAAATAAACATATGAGTTGTCATTTTTCTTCCTGGGCGAAAAAGGTCCAGGCCAGGATTCGAACCAGCGACCTCTTGACCAGCCAAAAAGTCCCTGATTCAAATCCGAGCCTGGACCTTTTCTGCCTAGTTGAAAAAACTGCAACACATATTACAAATAACTAAAAAAAAAAAAGTAAAAGAAAGACTTCATGTGATAGTCCTTTAACTTATTACACTGACATATACTTATTGCACGTCTGCAAAAACAAAATCTGCATTACTACAATCCATTAAGGATAATGGTGTACAGTGCCCGACCCTGTTTTCTTGACCATGAGCCCTGAGATGCTGTACAGCATATGTCATGGTCAGGTGGTCAACCTCACGCGGAACCCTCAGTGTTTAGTACCCAAGCAAACTTGGCACTAATTTTATCGACCCCGAAGAGATAAAAGATTGTGTGAACCTTGCCCGAGTCTGGAGTCGAGCTCTGGACATGCAGCGTGGCCCACTTACCACTAAGTTACCGGGCTTCCTATGCTACCTTATTTATTGCACATCAGTCGGAGAAATTTAGTGAAAGTGTTTTGGCACAAAACAACTCTTTTATGGGGACTAGCAATCCTTTATTTTTGTCCACATTCATTTTCATCACGTTATTGCCAAATATCACCTGTTAATTGATGAATCTATATTAATGTTTTGAGATGCCTCTGTAAAGAAAAACGTGTCTTTCATATTAAATAAATTTTATAGAGTATTTCTGCTATCGATTTTTTTAGTGGACTCGAAAGTCTCATCGGAATTTAGAGTTAAGGTTAAATTAGCTACTTCTTAACATTTAATTCAACACTTAATGGGCGGTTCTGCGAGAGACCTACCCCTTCAAAAACAAACTAGTCGTTGGGGGCCACCGTAATACTTACCCATCATGGATATGCATAATGTAAAATATTAAAATAAAAATGTGTAAACTACTTATAAAATGCATTGCAATTCAAATAAAATCGTGGCTTGATGACGTCACAAACTTTAAAGGTTCGATTACTGAATTGCTTGAAAGAAACATCCTTATAACTCCAAAAATAATAATCCTATTAACTAGCGGTTTATTGCATCTGATTAAGCGTCAAATTTCCAATTAAAATATATCTTTGAAGTGAAATTTGGATGAAATACAGGGTCATGAAAAATAGAAGAGTGTGGGAAATAGGATTCCAAATATCTCGGCAACTAATTATCCGATCGACTTCATGCTTTATGCAAAATTTATGTTTTTTTTATTGTCTTTTATATTCATTTATTAAAATAAACAATTTCGAAAATTTTTATATACCTATCATCAGAACGAATATTTCGAGAGTCCAAAAAAAATTGTTCCGGTTAATCGAGGTTAATGAAATGAAATAGGCTTCTTCCCATTATTACATACTAAGTACATACCAAATGGCAAGTCTCTATCTCAATTTTTTCGGGAGATAGAGCGTTTACACACACACACACAGACACGCAGACGGACGGCAATTTTCTTTTCTAAAAATATGTTTTTCGGAATCTCCAGTGTCTGAAACGTGTAAATCCGTCAAAAATTTTTTTTCGATTTTCAAAACGATTACAAGACTTACCCTATACTACGTATGATGGGTAAGTAAAATGAAATCTTTTTTTTTTTTTAATCCTTATAGAGTTTACACTCTTTTGAGCTTATTCCAACAATTAGTTTCAAATTTCATGATTCAGAAATTGGCGCTCATTTGAAAAAATATTATTTTTAGGATTTTTTTAAAGTTTAGTGCACTATAAAAAAAATAGTTAATTATTAAAAGTGATAAATATTGTTTGTAATAAACCCCGGCAAAAAATACCCTTTTCCATTGAGAACACGAAAAACAAGTGGGTAAGTGTGATCGAAGATCGCTCAGAGGGTTTCGTTTAATATTCCTTTCAAAACACTTTATACTTTCTTTAATAAATTCAAACAAATTTCAGTTAGCAAAAAAAAAAAAAAAAAAAAAAAAAAAACAGTCATGTTTTTTATAAAGTAAAAATTTACCGGTCTATTTTTTCCTTTTTTCGAATATATAACCAGCCGGATAGCAGTCCAAGCCCGCTATTATATTCTGTCATAATAATATCCGTCATACGGGCTAAATGCAATATTTCAAAAAAATAATTTCAAAATTAAACAAATTGTACACCTTTAAAATGTTAAAATATGCGAATATTTCCATAATCGGATTTTTATCACGATTCAATGTTTCACAAACTCATATACAGTAGAACTCCAATTATCCGAACTCCGACTATCCGAATCGCTGATTATCCGAATCGTTTTCATAATTAAAAAAAAATTAAGACTGAAACGTACTGCGATTCGCAAAATAATGATTCTGTCTACTCGCGCTATAGCCCTTCCCTCCGCGGAAGAGACAGGAGAAGATGAGGATAACGTGCCACTTGAGGAATTCAGAAACCTGGATGTTCAGAATGTTCCTGGAATTCCTGGATGTTCAGAAGTTAGTGTTGAAGATATAGGAGTGTGGTTGGTGTGTGATTCGTCAGATCCTGGGTTTCAAATTCTAAATGATGATGAACTTATTGAAAATGTGAGAGAAGAAAGTGTCGAGGAGTAAGATGACCTTAATGTCGAAGTTGAATCAAACATGGGACCATCAGCTATGAAGCATTTGCTGGCCTTGAAACTGCGTTGAAGTAAATGGAGCGGCAGCCAAAGTGTGACCACATGCAACTTCTCGCTGTCAAGCGGACGCGCGACTTGGCTGCCCGAAAACGAATGAAGACTGTCAAACAGCTTACTTTAACCGAGATATTCAGCAAGCAATGACTTTCATTTACAGTACGGTACGTACATAATGTACTAATGTACAGCACTAGTAAGTACGCTTAACATGTAAAAGTGTTGCCTTTTCATTTAATTAATTAAAAGCTCTTTTTTTTAAATAGTTTTTTCTCCCATTTTCAACATACATATAGTAATTAATTAAAATAGACCCTTTTTTCGGAAAAATTCAATTATCCGAATTTTTGATTATCCGAATGGTGTCCGGTCCCAATTGATTCGGATAATTGGAGTTCTACTGTATTTACTATTCTCTATTATTTATATTGATTCTCGCTTTGTATTAGTCTCAAACATTTGAAAAATTAGTTAAACTTCCTATATGACGTCAGATTTTCTTTTTAATTCTCTAATGACGTGATATTAATCTGCTTTGTCCACTTACACATACTCATACTCCTTGTATTATTGAGAAATCTTAGACATTTTCCGTTTTATTACGACTATGACGTCAATCAATTTTATTTCATATTTATCTTTTTTTCAATTGGTGAAACTTTTTATTTCATTTTCATTTTTCACGTGAAAATCGTCTGATAGAAAATTAATTATTGTAGAAAGAATTTCACTGTGGATTTTAAATCTTTTGCATCTGCTATAACGAAAAATGTTTCAATTTAATAGGAAAAGGCTGTTAGAATTTTTTTTTTATCTCTATTTATTAAAATAATATGAATTTTTCAAATTTTAATATTTTGAGTTCTTCACAGCTGCTATTCAGATTTATACACTAAGTTTCAACTCTGTAAGTTACATACTTTTTGAGAATGGCTCTGTGACGGACAGACAACGGAGCAGGGGGTAATAGGGTTTCGTGAGATGAACGAAACCCTAAAAATGCATCATGGTATAGATTATGAAATTTTTTCCAACTCTATCTGAATATTGTTAGGAAATTTCATTGTTATTCATACAAAGATATCTAAACAAACACTTAAAGAAAGATACAACATAGTAAACATTTATTTCAGCAGTTGCTGTCCATAACCGGTAATGTGAGCGATTTCCTTCGTGCAACCCTGTATATGATATACACACCTCGTAATACACTAAAAACTAGTCACTAAATTTTTAGTATTATTTCTATAACTTGATAGTATTATTTAGTACTACTAAGAAATTGTATTATGTAGTACTATTTCTATAAGTTTCAAAATGCACATCAAGCAGTTATGGCTCATAGTCAGTACTGTAAAACGAATTATTTTCAGTATATATGAAAATAAACAATAAATTCTATTAACTGAATAATCTCTCTATATATAACATGCTGTAGTGCACCTCAGTAATGTATATCAATTTCATTGAAATAGTAATAACTTCATTAAAATACACTGCAAACGATTTTTCTCTATAGATCATAAAGTAATGGAATTATTTTGCGCGTCCCTGTAAACGAACTATAATTACTACTTGCTCTGTACTCTATATCAGTTTCATTATGTTTGAAACAGTGTAAAATCATTAAAATGCACTGAGAACGATTTTTCCCCAATGACGGTAACGTAACGGAATAATTTTGAGTGTCTCTGTAAACTAACCATAAATGGTGCCCACTTCATTTTCAATACCGAACATGTCATAGCAAACCTCAATAACATAGCTCAATTACATGGCAATTCGAGTATATTTACACGAATTAGAGCACCGAAGGACAGACAGACAGACAGACCAAACCGAATTCATAAACACTTTTAACTACATAAATCAAACACTTTGTGAGAATTTTAATTCATAAACTAAAACCATTAACAACGTTTTAACGCACAAATATAAAAAAATGGCACAAAAAATTACATACGGCTGTTTCGAGGATTCTTGGATCCTCTTCCTCAGTGAAAAAAAAGAAGATTAAAATGGGTTTAAAGAACCCCTTGGTTATAGCCCTGAATATATAGAGCTCGAAATATAGAGAATAATTAGAGCCCGTCTATAACCGAGAAGTTCTTTGAACCCATTTTAATCTTTTTTTTTTTTTTTTTTTTTTTTTTTTTTTTTTTTCAACTGATTAAGGGGATTTAAGAATCCTCGAAACGGTCGTATGTAATTTTTGTGCCATTTTTTCATATTTGTGCGTTATAATGTTGTTAATGGTTTTACTTTTAACTACGTAGAAACGTGTTAAAAAGAAAAAAAGATGATAGGTGAAGTTAGTTCCGTAGAAAAGCGACCGCTCAGACACGTGACCATACTCTCCATTATATGAAGAAAAATTTCAAGTATTTTGTGATTGACAAAATTCATAGACTTTTAATGTTAAAAATATACATACAAAAAAATATATGGCAATAATGATGAGGTGTACGTAAGTATACGAAACGTCTATGCATTTGTATTTTATTTGTTTGTATGTATGTTTTTAATATTAAAAGTATGTAGTTTAATATTATTTTATTTAATTTTAGTTTTATCCAGACGTAATTATGTATGTCTTTAATTCAATAAATATAGTACAAAAAAAAAACATCAGTTGCTATCTTTATCTTATAATTCAAGAAAATAAAATCCCAAAAATACGCTTTTCTTTTGGCCAAAGATTAGTAAATCATCCCTCCCCCCCCCTTAACTTTTAGTTTTATTCTGTCAGAAAGCATTTTTATGTAATATTTCATAGAAAAATGAGAAGAATCATGGCAATCATCAGTAATTATCCTGAAAGTTATCAGGAATCATCCCAAGATCGAGCTAATTTCTGATCACTTAAAAATTCAAATTATTCAAATATTTAGGTTAATTTTGACACAATTATTCAAATTGGTAAATAAATCATATGTGTTGTAATTTCCCAAACTGGGAAGAAAAAAATGTCTGGGCGAGCATTCGAACCAGGGATCTCTTGGCTGAAGCTGCCAATGCTTTGTCAATCCCGGACGAATCTGGAGGACCTAATGTTGGATACATAATTACGTATCCAGCGTTTACTGGAATTTCATTACGTGCGATTTATTCTGTAGCGCTGATTCAGATATGAGACCAGATGCTATGATCAATAAGGTTAACTGGGTGAATTAGATCTTCCAGTTTCGTCCGGGATAGCTCAGTTGGCAGAGCATTGGGAACTTCAGCCAAGAGATTCCTGGTTCGAATCCTGACCCGGACATTTTTCGGCCAGTTGAAAAATTACAACTCATATTCAAATACTGTTTAATTTCTGCACGAAATAAATATGCTAAAATAATTACGTGAAAACACATCATATTTTGGAGGTCTGTACAGGCCGAAATTTCAAGATCCGGTCCCAGCTCGGTCCGCCCTGTTATGAAATCTAAAAATTCGGCCCGGACACGAAATAACTTCTACAAAACAGGTCGACATTTCTGAAGCAACATTATCTTACAATTAAAATTATTCAAAAAGCACATTTACTTATGTATACATTTTATTTTCAGATTATATGTCCGCCATTCATGAAATACGGAATAACAGTAATATTAATGACCACTTAAACAATTACATACATAAACACTTCTTAAAAAATTGGCTTTGATCATTCAAATGATGATTCAGTATGGAAATCAACGCAGTTCCGAATGAAAGTAAAAGAAAAAAAAACGGTTAAAGAAATCAAAATTAAAAAGTTATGCAAAGAAAAAACAATTGGCTTTAAAATATATTTCTCGCCAGTTTGTTAAACCAAATTAAATTTCTAAAGATTTCGTAAAACAAACGTACACGATCAATTAATTTTTACAATAAATAAATAACTAAATAAAATGTCAACTCAGCATCTGGTCGGAGGAGGGGGGTAAAGTTCCAGGCTCGCTCTGTCTAGTCCGATTTTGCAGAAAAAAAGGTACTTTCTTGTTATACCGGCCCCCAAGTATGAATCGCCAACCGAACAAGATTTATCGACAAATTATAACCCATGTATGATATTATAACAATATATGATGAATGTAACATTTCGTGACGCATATTGCCAAGTTATAGTCATATGACGCATGTATGATGTATATATATGACACGCACACACACACACACACACACATATATATATATATATATATAAGACGCATATGATGTTTAAATGACATATAAGACTAAATAATATGTATATAAGGACGAATACGTCACATGTATGAGTGTTCGGAGTATACATATGCGTATATATGTTGTATATATAAGCTGTACGATGATCCTGGCGAAATCATAGCTGCAACCTTGGCATAATCGTAATTGCGGGGGTCGCTATAACACGAAAGTACCGAAAAAAGTAAGGTACGAACTCGGCCCGTAAAGAATGAAGACCAGAACCGGCCCTATCATATTTACACCTAAAATTAAAACTTTAAGTAGTTTTTTTTAAATATTTATATGTTTGTAATTTTTGATCTGGAATGACTCTATATAACAAACGATTCATGTAAACCTGTTTAGATAGGTGAAGCAAATAATGCAATTAGAAAATAAGGAAATAAATGCATAAATATACAACGAAAGAACAGGAAGGAAGTCAAAGGATAAAAGTTCCGAATAATAATGGTCTTAACCTTGAAATATTTGTGATTATCATACTATACGCCAGACGTTCTGTTAAAAATAAACGTTTTAAAATTTTAATTAATGCCAGGGGTTGCGATCATGTATAATTTCTGTGATTACATATGCATTCTCCCATCAAGGTTATAAAAACTTTTTTCAAAAGGAGAGGGAGGCATTCCCACTCGGTTTTTAATTTTGTCATCTTTAACTTTATAGAAGAACTTCGAAATTGAAAAAAAATTGCAATTTTAAAGTGATATACAAAAACAATGGATAATTTATATATACAGAGTGTCCCAAAAACATTGACCTCGCTTTATTCCTTAAATATTGGTCACAGATATACATTATAAATTACAAAGTTACGTAAAATAAGGTACAGAATTTTATGAAATCGATTAAAATTTTCGGAGGATTAAATATGAAAAAATACAAAATTTAAATTTTTATACGACCCCCGTACAAAAAAAAAACCCAAAGAGTAAAGTATGCCCCATACACTAATAAGGTCATGTCGCTTTGAAAGAAATCGTACAACCATTACGATTGAGTTAAGTTTCAGATTAATTAAAATAATTATATTTTAACGTATGTTTTATTTTGAAAGGATTTGAGGCTATGATTTCTTTTAACAAAAACTATGTTATTTTCATAAGGTTTTATTTAACTTGCAACGATCGTCTTTCCAGTTTAAAATTTATACTTGAACTTTAAATTACTTTCAAATGTTCGATCGAAGTTAAATTTTACAGACTGACGTAAATCCGATGACAATGTAATATTATTATGATTTTCGACGCTTACCATCTTATACATACTTATATGAAGGATAACGCAAAAAAAAAATCGGATAGATTACCGTCAACAAGTTTAAGAAAGTGTTTTAGATTAGATAGCATAAACCTGCGATGGTTATGTTTTTTAACTTTTTGTACGTTTTATGTATTTTTTAACACTGAATAAAAAAAATTACCTTCACTTTTAACCATCATGTCAGGATTTTTTGCAAATAGTAAATTTCAAGGTTAAAAAATAGCGAAAAATCTGATACTATAAAATAGTTGTAAGACTTTTTTATTCAGTTTAATTTTATTTAATTCAATAATTAATTCATTTTTTTGGCTTATACTGGGTTTCTTACAGCTAAACAGCCCAGGGGTCCGATGAGGTTGGGAGGGGAGGGGGGGATCAATTTTAACTTTGAGTTTTTTAACTTTCAAATTTTCGATTTGAGAAAATGATGTGATTGTTTAAAATGAAGGTCATTTCCAGATTCAGCGATAAAAAATACATAAAGCTAAAAAACATGGCACAACCCAAAATCTGAAAGACAGTGTAATCTAACAGCATTTTAAAATAATCTGTATCACTTTGTAAAGTACTGAGGCTGTTGTTTTTCATGCTTTTATGTAACAAAAATTCTGTTATTTTTATCCTCTTATATGTTCAGTAGAAATTGTATATTTTGCATTAATATGTCAGAATGATTATAGTTCACATTTATATTAGATTGCAATGTTAATTTTGGTCTCAACTGTTTTTTTGATATATCGGACGATTATTTATATTTCTACTACATTTGTGAATGACACCTATTTCGCAGCAAAAAATATACTCCAACTTTAAACAGCTATTACTCGGTCAGTTTTAATGTTAGATGAATGGGACTTTTTTTTTTGTCTTACTTGTTGGTGTCACAGTAAATTTTTACTAAATACCAGTTATAGAACCGGGGAACCGTATAAAAATTTAAATTTCGTAATTTTTTAATAAATATTTTTCTTGACCCAAATCGCTTAAAAAGTGATTCTTTACCTTATTTAAACCATTTTTGTAATTGGAAGTATGCATATAGGACCAACGGTTGAGAAAATAAAGTTCGTTCAGGTTATACGTGGACACTCTGTATATTAAAAATCAAGCAATTTAACAATTTAATTCGATCTACGTTTAAAAAAAAAAAAAAAAAAATGTGGGTTTTCGGTTTTTTACTGCACGATATTTTCTCTTTAGTCAGGTTTTGATTTAATTATATATAAGAAAAAAAATTACCTCTCAAAAGATATAATCTTTATAATATAAAATTAGCCTTTTTGAAGGCTTAAAATTGATTTAAATAAATGCATTAATGTTATAATTTAGTTTATTTAAAGAAAAACAATTGATTATGAGTGATGATAGACAACAATGTCACTTCAAATTAAGATGGGTAAGCATTTCTTGAAATATTCGGAATTATTATTCCCTAAAATTATTTTTTTCTATGTAAAATTTATTTTTATCAGCCATCAAAATAAAATTTAAATAAAGAAATGCGGATTTTTTAATCATAGATTTTTTTTCTGCAGTCGGGGTTTAGTTTTATAACACATATTAAAAATAATTACTTTTCATAAGATACAATCTTGAAAAATATAAAAGTAGTCTCTTTGAAGATTTAAAACTGGTTTGAATAAATGCAATTAAGAAATAATTTGCAGTGTCATTGTAAATTAAGAATACTATAAATAAATAATCTTTTTTTAAATATTTAATCAAATAATAATTTAAAAAAAACATCCATTGAACTTTATTGAATGGTTTTGTTATTTTAATTTATTTATCGATATGCGAATTTTAATGATTTGAATATGAAAAAAAAATGAAAATATAAAAATAAATTCTTCGAATATTTAATATTGGGCTTATATCGTTAAGCCTTAAATTAAATGTGTATTTTTTTGGTCATAAATAAATAATATTTTTCTTTTATTTAATCAATTGATGAGCACATAAAAACCATAAGTTTAAATGTTTTTCTTTTAATCTTTAAATATTTAATCAAATATTCAAAAAATCAGTTATTAAACTTTATTGAATTGATTTGTTATTTTACTAAATCTATTGACATGCGACTATCAATAATTTAAGTATTAAAAAATATATATATGAAAATCTAAAAATAAATGCTTCGAGTATTTAATACCGAATTTATTTCTTGTCACGCACTTTTAATGTTTACTTCTTTTTTGTCATAAATAAATAAATATATTTTTTGATTTAATTCCATTTATAAGCGCAGAAAACTATAAGTTGAAATATTTTTTTTAAGTAAAACAATAAGCCGATTTATTATTATTAATATTGATATTTAATCAGATAAATAAAGGAATCGTATTTATCAGTTATCCTATTTTTTGACGCGAGAGAAGTTATTAGAAATGTTTAGCAAAGAAAAAAAAAAAAAAAAAAAAAAAAAAAAAAAAACGAAGAAGAAGAAAAAGAAATTCTTAAATTTTTGTTACTTATGAAAAAAAAAAATCTCATTGCTAAATTTCTCATTATAAAAGTTTCATATTTTTTGAATCATTGCAGCATTTTTTATTTAAATATAAAAAACAATTTTTTAATGAAAGATAAAAAAATTATTTAAATATTTTAAAATTAAATGAGTGTACCTTATTTACTCATTAGCCTATTTTCTGACATGAGAGAAGTCTTTGGAAACGTTTAGCAAGAAAAATGTTTAATAAGAACTTCTTAAACTTTGTTACTTATGAAAAAAAAATCTCATTGCTAAATTTCCCATTATACAAGTTTCAAGTTTTTTTAATCATTGCGACATTTTTAATTTAAATATCAAAAACAAATTTTAACGAAAGATTTAAATGTATTTAAATATTTTCAAATTAAATGTATGAACCTTATTTACTCGTTAGCTTATTTTCTGACGTAACAGAAGTCTTTGGAAATGTTTAGCAAGAAAAATGTTTAGGAAGAAATTCTTAATTTATATATATATATATATATATGAAAAAAAAATATATATATATATATAAATTCTCATTGTAAAATCTCTCAATATAAAAGTTTCATATTTTCTGAATCATTGCAGCATTTTTAATTTAAATATCAAAAACAATTTTTTAATGAAACACTTAAATTTATTTAAATATTTTAAAATTAAATGAATGTACCTTATTTACTCGTTAGCCTATTTTCTGACATGAGAGAAGTCTTTGGAAACGTTTAGCAAGAAAAATGTTTAATAAGAAATTCTTAATTTTTGTTATTTATGAAAAAAAAAAATCTCATTGCTAAATTTCTCATTATAAAAGTTTAATATTTTCTGAATCATTGCAGCAATTTTAATTTAAATATAAAAAAAATTGTTTATGAAATATTTAATTTTATTTAAATATTTTAAAATTAAACGAATGAACCTTATTTACCCGTTAGCCTATTTTCTGATGTGAGAGGAGTCTTTGAAAATGTTTAGCAAGAAAAATGTTTAGTGAGAAATTCTTAATTTTTGTTATTTATGACAAATAATAATAATAATAATAATAATAATAATAATAATAATAATAATAACAATAATAATAATAATTTTCTCGTTTTAAAATTTCTTATTGTAAAAGTTTCATATTTTCTGAATCATTGCAGCAATTTTAATTTAAATATCAAAACAATTGTTTAGTAAGAGATTTAAATTTATTTAAATATTTTAAAATTCAATGAATGCACCTTACTTACTCGTTAGCTTATTTTTCAGACGTAAGAGAAGTCTTTGGAAATGTTTAGCAAAAAAAAAAAAAAAAAAAAAAAAAAAAAAAAAAAATGTTTTGTAAAAAATACTTAATTTTTGTTTTTTATGAAAAAAAAAATAATTTTCTGACTGCAAAAATTTTCTTATTATAAACGTTTCATATTTTCTGAATCATTCCAGCAATTTTAATTTAAATATCAAAAACACAATTTTATTTATAAAAGATTTAAATTTATTTAAATATTTTAAAAGCATGAAAATCAAAAATTAGTATATTAGAAAGTTTAAAACTGATTTGATTCTTTAACAGATTCCTTCCTTTGAGGGGAAAATTGTTAGTGTTGTTCATAATTTTATAAAAGTTTGTGTTATAGAATATTAGATTTAGTACACACATTTTTCAACTAAATATTAGAATTTGTAAAAATACCTCAATTTTTTTTTTTTTTTAGAATATGAGTAAATAAGGCCCAATTTTGACTCTCAGCAGGATAATATTTTTCCTTTTCCTTAAGACGTTATTATAAATGTAATTATTATTATTATTATTATTATTACCCTATCGTTAAGGGTCAAACATCAATGCTTTATTATTATTATTATTATTATTATTATTATTATTATTATTATTATTATTATTATTATTATTACCCTATCGTTCCGGTCAAAAGTCAATGCTTTTTATTATTATTATCATTATTATTATTATTATTACTCTATCGCTGGGGTAAAAAATCATTGCTTATTATTATTATTATTATTATTATTATTAATACCCTATCGTTGGGGTCCAAAGTCAATTCTTCTTCTTCTTCTTCTTCTTCTTCTTCTTCTTATTATTATTATTATTATTACTCTATCGCTGGGGTAAAAAACAATTGATTATTATTATTATTATTATTATTATTATTATTATTATTATTATTATTATTATTATTATTATTATCCTATTATCGGGGTCCAAAATCAATGCTTATTATTATTATTATTATTATTATTATTATTATTATTATTATTATTACTCTATCTCTGGTGGTAAAAAATCAATACTTATTATTATTATTATTATTATTATTATTATTATTGTTGTTGTTGTTGTTATTATTATTACTCTATCGTTGGTGTCAAAAATCGACACTTATCTACCCATCTTCTTTAAATTCTAACTTTTATAATAGACTGAAAACATCTAAGAAAACTAAAAAAAATATTTTGGCACTGTCGGCGAGTGGGGGTCAAAAGCGCGTCATCTCTTTTATTTTAATTTCATTTAATAATAATATGAACTCATTCTATTATGCGAGTATTTTCTCAATTTGAAAAATGCATTATAAATAAGAGATGGACTAAAACATAAAAAGAGCGTATTACATAAAATAGTTACTATGACACTTTTAATTATAATAGATAATATAAAGAAAATAATGTTTAGTTGAAAACAGAGTACAAAATTCGAAATCACCATAAAAAAAAATAATTATGTACTTTTCAAACTCTTAAAGTAAACTAAAAAACATGATAAAAATGAAGCATTTTTATGTTTTATGATACATTATATATTTACATGCACAAAATAATATGAAAAGTTTTAAATAGCGGTGTGAGCAAATTTTAAATTTATCAGTCTGAGAAAATTCAATTTAACGTTTGATATAGATATAATTTACATAAAAAAGTTACTATACCTTAAATTAAAACTGGAAAATATAAAGTGATGTTTAATTGAAAAGAGAAAACAAAATTTGAAAATATCATAAATAATTATGATATACTTTTCAAAATTTTAAAGTAAAATAAAAAAGGGACAAAAATAGAGCATTTTTTAATATTATTATTATATCTTATGTGTCTACATGCATATGTGACTAAATTATATAAAATCCTAGCATGAAAGTTTTAAAATACCAGTGTTTGAACCAAGAGAACTAGTTTGAAAAAGTCCAGTTTAAAGTTTGACATAATAATCATCTAAATAAAATAGTTACAACGACACTTTAAATTAAAATTTGATAATATGATGAAAGTTATCTTTAATTGAAAAGAGAAAAAAATTAAAAATATCATAAAGAATAATGTTGTACTTAAAAGAAAAAAGGAATTAAAATTCAGATTTTTGTTTGTTGGTTTGTTTGTTTTAGTATACATTATATGTCTGCATGCACCTGTGAATAATTTATATGAAATAATTGCATGGAAAGACTTAAAATAACAGTGTTTCAAACTGGAGAATCTCAGTATCTTGTCTGAGAAAGTTTGGTTTAAAGTTTGATAGAGAAATCATTGATATAAAATAGTTACAAATGACGCTTTAAATTAAAATCGGATAATACGAAAAATGTCTTGTTTGGCTAAGCATACAATGCAAAAATTTAAAACATCGTAAAGAATAATGATATATCTTTCAAAATTTTAAAGTAAAATAAAAAAGGGGATAAAATTTTGATATTTTGTTTGTTTGTTTGTTTGTTTTGGTATACATTATATGTCTACATGCACATGTGAATAATTTATATGAAATAATTGCATGGAAAGACTTAAAGTATCAGTGTTTGCAAACTGGAGAATCAGTATCTTGTCTGAGAAAGTTCAGTTTAAAGTTTGATAGAGAAATCATTGATATAAAATAGTTACAAATGACGCATTAAATTGAAATCGGATAATATGAAAAATGTCTTGTTTGACTAAGCATACAATACAAAAATTTAAAACATCGTAAAGAATAATGATATATCTTTCAAAATTTTAAAGTAAAATAAAAAATGGGATAAAATTTTGATTTTTTGTTTGTTTGTTTGTTTTAGTATGCATTATATGTCGACAAAAACATGTGAATAATTTATATAAAATCATTGAAGTCTTAAAATAAAAGTGTTTGCCAACAGGAGAATCAGTATCTTTTACATAAAATAGTTGTTATGGCACTTTAAATTAAAATTAGATAATATGAAAAAATATTATATTTAACATAAAAGAGAAAACAAAATTTGAAAACATTATAAAGAATAATGATATACTTCTCAAAATTTCAAAGTAAAATAAAAAAGGGGATAAAATTTTGATTTATTTTTGCTGTTGTTTGTTTATTTTAGACTACATTATATGTCTACAAACACGTGTGGATAATTTGTGTAAAAACATTGGAGGAAAAGTCTTAAAATAACCGTGTTTGTAAATTGGTGAATCTGTATCTTGTCTGAGAAAGTCCTGTTTAAAGTTTGATAGAGAAATCCTTTATATAAAATTATTGTTATGACACTTTAAATAAAAATTGGAAAATAGCAAATATGTTATGTTTAACTCTACAGAGAATACAAAATTTGAAATCATCGTAAATAATAATGATATAGTTTACAAAATTTTAAAATAAAAAAGAGGAGTTTAAAAGTTGAGATTTTGTTTTGTTTTAGCATATATTATACGTTTGGATGAATATGTGAATAATTTATATAAAATCGTAGCATTCAAAATTTAAAAATAACATTGCTTGTGCAAACTTGAGAATCAATACCGTATACAAAAAAGTCCAGTTTAAAGTTTGATTTAGAAATCATTTGCATAAAGTAATTACAATAGCGCCTTAAATTAAAATTGGATAATATGAAAAATGTAACGTTTTGCTGAAAATATAATACAAAATTTGAATATATTATAAATAATAATAATAAACTTTTTTAAAATTTGAAAGTGAAATTTAATATTTATTTAATGTTTTAGCATACATTATATGTTTGCATGCACATGTGAGTAATTTATATGAAATAAGTGCATGGAAAGAATGAGAACAACAGTGTTTGCAAACTGGTGAATCAGTATCTTGTCTGAGAAATATCAGTTTAAAGTTTAATAGAGAAATCATTGATATAAAATTGTTACCAATGACGCTTTAAAATAAAATTGGATAATATGAAAAATGTTATGTTTGACTAAACATACAATACAAAAATTTTAAACATCGTAAAGAATAATGATATTTCTTTCAAAATTTTAAAGAAAAATAAAAAAGGGGATAACATTTTGATTTTTGTTTGTTTGCTTGTTTGTTTTAGTATATACATTATATGTCTACAAAAACATGTAAACAATTTATATAAAATCATTGCAGGAAAAGTCTTAAAATAACAGTGTTTGCAAACTGGAGAATCAGTATCTTGTCTGAAAATTTTCAGTTTAAAGTTTTATAGAGAAATCCTTTACATAAAATAGTTGCTATGACATTTTAAATTAAAGTTGGATAATATTAAAAATATTATGTTTAACATAAGAGAGAAAACAAAATTTGAAAACATTATAAAGAATGATATACTTTTCAAAATTTTATTAAAGTAAAATGAAAAAGGGGTTAAAATTGTGATTTATTTTAGACTACATTATATGTCTACAAACACGTGTGAATAATTTATGTAAATTCATTGGAGGAAAAGACTTCAAACAAAAGTGTTTGTAAATTGAAGAATCTGTATCTTGTCTGAGAAAGTGCAGTTTACAGTTTGATAGAGAAATCCTTTATATAAAATAGTTGTTAAATCACTTTAAATCAAAATTGGTAATAGGAAATATGTTATGTTTAACTCTACATAGAATACAAAATTTGAAAACATCGTAAAAAATAATGATATAGTTTACAAAATTTTAAAGTAAAAGAGAGAAGTTTAAAAGTTGAGATTTTGTTTTGTTTTAGCTTATATTATACTTCTGGATGAATATGTGAACACACAAAGTTTACAAACACTGTTATTTTAATAATTTTCTTACAATGATTTTACATAAATTATTCACACGTGTTTTGTAGACATATAATGTAATCTAAAATAAACAAACAACAACAAAAATAGATCAAAATTTTATCCTCTTTTTTAATTTACTTTAAAATTTTGAGAAGAATATCATTATTCTTTATAATGTTTTTAAATTTTGTTTTCTCTGTTATGTTAAACATAATATTTTTCATGTTATCCTATTTTTATTTAAAGTGTCATAGCAACTATTTTATATAAAGGATTTCGCTATAATTCATATAAATCTTAGCATTAAATTTTTCTAAAATAACATTGCTTGTGCAAACTACAGACTAAATACCGTATGTAAAAAAGTCCAGTTTAAAATTTGATTTAGAAATCGTTTGCACAAAATAGTTACCATAACGCTTTAAATTAAAATTGGATAATATGAAACAAGTTACGTTTTGTTGAAAATATAATACAAAATTTGAAAATATCATAAATAATAATAACATACTTTTTCAAAATTGGAAAATGAAATTTAATATTTATTTATTGTTTTAGCATACATTATTATGTCAATATGCACATGTGAATGAATTATTTAAAATCAAAGCAAAAATATTTTTTAAACAATAATGTTTGTAAATTGGAAATATATCAGTCTGAGAAAATCCAGTTTAAAGTTTAATGCAATGTGCTAACTTTTATATAAAGTGTGCTAACTTTCTATGTTAAACATAATTCAAGAAGTAATGGGATTTTTCAAAGATGTCTATTGCACAGTGTTAAAAATTTAAGAATAAGGAAACAATAAAATAAATGTTTGAAGATTATGTACTTCCTTAAACCATTTTTACCCATAAGAACTGTAATATGATACAGATATAGCTACAAAATTTTGTACTATATATGTTAATCATAATACATCAACTAGAAAAAAGTACAATTTTGAAAAAAGAAAAAAAAAATGGGAGAGCGAAGGATAATTTTAAAAAACATCATTAATGTGTATTATAAATCCTTACCTTATTTAACGATAGCCACAATTTTAATTTATAATCAATTAAGCAGCTTTTTAGTAAACGATTTAGAAGTGTTTGAAATATCTTAAAACTCTGAAAATTGATTTTTTAAATATTAATATTTATTTTATTTTATTTTACTTAATACATAATAAAAACTAAAGGCCAATGCTAATTAATATTTTTCACATTAAACTTTCTTAAAATTATATATATTAATATATATGTGAATCAATTGGTAATCGCTAACCCATAGCGCAAAATATAAGAAACATTGATGGAAAATGCTTTATACTTTTTCATATCCCTGATGTTATATGATGACACTAATTCTGTTCTAGGAAATCAAATAAATAAACGTGTTTACTATGTGTGTTAATCATGATGTGTTTTAACTAGTAAAACACATAAAAAAAAGAGGAAAGAGGAGAGGGGGGGGGGTAGTTTTAAAAAATGTCATTAACAAATAATTTCTTTATTTAAGGATAGCCAGAGTTTTAATTTCTGTATAATTAAGGGGCGCTTTCATAAACGATTTAGAAGCGTTTAAGTATTTTAAAGCTATGAAAATCGATTTTATAAATATTTAAATCCATTTTATTTTAATTTAGCTTTACTATATTATAATAAAAATTAATTGTTGATACTAATTACTATTTATTAAATTAAATTTTTATAAATTAATGTATGTTAATGAATATGCCAATCATGTAATCCTCACTAAGAATAGCGGAATATAACCAATATTATGTGACAATGCTTTATATTTTTGCATATTACTGGCGATCATATGATGACACTAATTTTATTCAACGAAATAAAATAAACATATTTAATACACATGTTAATTACGATGTGTTTTCACTAGTAAAACTCCTTTATGAAGAAAAAAAGTGGAAGGGGAGAAGTAGTTTTAAAAAGCGTTTTTAATATACATTAGAAATAATTCCTTTATATAAGAATATCGAAAGTTTCAATTTATGTATAATTAAGGATCTCTTTCATAAACGATTGAGAAATGCTTAAGTATTTTAAAGCTATAATATTTAAATTCAATTTTAAATATTAAAAACTTTTTATTAGATGAAAAACATTTTATTAATTATTTTAAAGCTGTGAAAATCGTTATTTTAGCTTTATTATGTTATAAACATTAATTGTCAATAATAAATAATATTTATTAAATTAAATTTTTATAAAATAATGTATGTTAATGTATATGTCAATCATAAAATCATCACTAACTATAGCGCAATATCATAAACATTAAGCGACACTGCTTTATACTTTTGCATATCATTGACATCATATGATGGCACTAATTCTATTCAACGAAAAAATAAACATGTTTAATATACACGTTAATCGTGATGTGTCTTAATTAGTAAAACATATTTTCGAAAAAAAAAAGTGCTTGGGAAGAGGTAGTTTAAAAAAGTGTCGTTAATGTACGTTATAAATAATTCCTTTATATAAGGATATCCAAAGTTTCAATTTATGTACAATTAAAGAGCTCTTTCATAAACGATTAAGAAATGCTTAAGTATTTTAAAGCTATGAAAATCGATATTTTAAATATTTAAATCCAATTTTAAATATTAAAATCTTTTAATTAAATATTTTAAAGCTATGAAAATCGATTTTTTAAAATACTTAAATACAATTAATTTTATTTTAGCTTTAACATATAATAAAAATTAATTGTCAATACTAATTAATATTAAACTATTTTTTATATAAAATAATATATGTTAATGTATATGTCAATCATAAAATCATCACTAACTATAGCGCAATATAATAAACATTAAGTGACAATGTTTTATATACTTTTGCACATCACTGACATCATATGATGACACTAATTCTATTCAATGAAATAAAATAAACACGTTCAATATACACGTTAATTATGATGTGTCTTAACTAGTAAAACATATTTTTAAAAAAAATGAAAAGTGGGTGGGGAGAGGCAGTTTTAAAAAGCGTCATTAATGTATGTTATAAATAATTCCTTTATATAAGTATATCCAAAGTTTCAATTTATGTACAATTAAAGAGCTCTTTCATAAACGATTGAAAAATGCTTAAGCACTTTAAAGTTATGAAAATCAATTTTTTAAAATATTTAAATTTAATTTATTTTCTTTTAGCTTTAATATATAATAAACATTAACTGTCAATACTAATTAATATTAATTAAACTATTTTTTTATTTAAAATAATATATGTTAATGTATGTGTCAATCATAAAATCCTTACTAACTATATAGCGCAAATATAATAACTATTAAGCGACAATGCTTTATTTTTTTTGCATATCACAGACACCATATGATGCACTAATTCTATTCAATGAAATAAAATAAACACGTTCAATATACACGTTAATCATGATGTGTCTTATCTAGTAAAACATATTTAAAAAAAAAAAAAAAAAAAAAAAAAAAAAAAAAAAAGTGGGTGGGGAGAGGTAGTTTTAAAAAGCGTCATTAATGTACATTATAAATAATTTCTTTATATAAGGATATCCAAAGTTTCAATTTATGTACAATTAAAGAGCTCTTTCATAAACTATTGAGAAATGCCTAAGTATTTTAAACCTATGAAAATCGATATTTTAAATATTTAAATCCAATTTTAAATATTAAAATCTTTTAATTAAATATTTTAAAGCTATGAAAATCGATTTTTTTAAATACTTAAATACAATTTATTTTATTTTAGCTTTAATATATAATAAAAATTAATTGTCAATATTAATTAATATTAATTAAACTATTTTTTATATAAAATAATATATGTCAATGTATATGTCAATCATAAAATCATCACTAACTATAGCGCAATATAATAAACATTAAGTGACAATGTTTTATATACTTTTGCACATCACTGACATCATATGATGACACTAATTCTATTCAATGAAATAAAATAAACACGTTCAATATACACGTTAATTATGATGTGTCTTAACTAGTAAAACATATTTTTAAAAAAAATGAAAAGTGGGTGGGGAGAGGCAGTTTTAAAAAGCTTCATTAATGTATGTTATAAATAATTCCTTTATATAAGGATATCCAAAGTTACAATTTATGTACAATTAAAGAGCTCTTTCATAAACGATTGAAAAATGCTTAAGCACTTTAAAGTTATGAAAACTTATTTTTTAAAATATTTAAATTCCATTTATTTTCTTTTAGCTTTAATATTTAATAAAAATTAATTGCCAATACTAATTAATATTAATTAAACTATTTTTTTATATAAAATAATATATGTTAATGTATATGTCAATCATAAAATCCTCACTAACTATATAGCGCAAATATAATAAACATTAAGTGAAAATGCTTTATATTTTTGCATATCACAGACACCATATGATGGCACTAATTCTATACAATTAAATAAAATAAACACGTTCAATATACACGTTAATCATGATGTGTCTTATCTAGTAAAACATATTTAAAAAAAAAAAAGTGGGTGGGGAGAGGTCGTTTTAAAAAGCGTCATTAATGTACATTATAAATAATTTATTTGTATAAGGATATCCAAAGCTTCAATTTATGCACAATTAAAGAGCTCTTTCATAAACTATTGAGAAACGCCTAAGTATTTTAAAGCTATGAAAATTGATTTTTTAAATATTTAAATTCACTTTATTTTGTTTTATCTTTAATATATAATAAAAATGAACTGTCAATACGAATTAATATTGGTTAAATTATTTTATATATAAACAATATATGTTCATATATATGTCAATGATAAAATCATCACTAACTATAGCGCAATATAATAAACATTAAGCGACAGTGCTTTATATTTTTGCATATCACTGACATCATATGATGACACTAATTCTATTCTACGAAATCAAATAAATAAAGCATGTTTACTAACCTAAAAATATCCGGACAAAGTAAGTCCTGGCAAAGATTTGTTGTGCCGAATGACTGACATAGTTTTTTTACTTTCCCTTTCCGGTTAGTCGGCTCAAAACTGTTTTCACACTTTCGCGGTTCGCGGGCAGTAGTACAGGGTTGCCGCGATTCGCTTTGGCGACCTTTAATTTCAGTTTGGCGATGAATTCGGCGAAGGTTTTTCCAGTATGTATATTTACCGGTTTCATAATTTCTAAGAATTGTTGGCTACACAATTGCAATTGCATTTTCAAAATAAAAGTTGATTAATATTACTTATTAGACAGGTTTTTAAAAATAATGCAGTGTAATATAAACAGATTAAACCTGAGTAAAGTACTATTTATGTGGGAAATAAGTATTTTTGCTTTTCCTGTATCTATGCCAAGACATAAGACATAAACAAACATGTACATGCATACGAATAATGTATGCGTATAGAGGGTGCACTGAAAAAATTGAAAACTACTAAATTAAAGTCTGCGACTCTACAATCGGTTAAAGATCCTGGCCTGCAGTGCCCAAGTTTGCTTTCTTGGCCACGGACTCTGAGACGCTATGTAGCATTTGTCCTGCTCAGGTGGTCAACCTAGCGCGGAACCTTCAGTGTTTAGTTCTCAAGCATTTTGATTACGAGATACGACTGACGACTACTTTTATATACACTCGTACCACAATTTACAGAAAAAATCTTTGTGGTAGATTTGTTTTGAAAGTATTCTAGTACACTGTTAAAAATTTGCAGCACACTGTCCAGTCATTTGAGCGTTTTTAATGAAAACAGTTACATAACTGTAATTTAACTCAATTCTGGCCATATTATTGCCCATATTATGGTCAGAATGGAGTTATATAGCCGTTATGTAAACATATTCTATAAAAACTCTCAAAAGACTGGTCAGTTTGCTGCAAATTTTTAACAGTGTATGGCAGAGATTATTTTTCCAAAAGTGGTACGAATAAAATAAAGAAATAGTGGAGTTGACGAGTTGTGAGTACCAACAGAACTCCAACAGTTAAAGAAAATAAATCGCGTTTTAACCTTTTTCAACCTTTTTTCCCTTTCCGGGTCGATAAAGTATGTATATTTATGTGTCGTATTAATGTGGGGACATGTGTCGCCACAGCTACTATTTTTTAAGGTATCCACACATCTTCGGAGGTGAATTTTTGAAATTTTTGAAATTTTCTCTTTATACGATTTTTTTTCTAATGACATTTAAGTTAAAACTTTGAAAAAAATATAAACATTTTAGAAATTACACAGAAATGATTTTTTTAAAGTGAAAAATAGTCAAAATTATGTGAAAAATTGATATTTGTGCAAAACATGATCACTCAAAATCAAATCAATGCATTCTCACTTTGTAAATTGCATATTAAAGAGAATAACTTTCTCTAGAACATAGACTAACTGAATTATAATAGCATCTCTATCGCAGAAGCTATGGCACTTGAAGTACTAATGTAATGAAAATTTCGTAAAATTTCTTGCAACTTTTTAACTTAAAAAACTGAAAATATAAAACTAACTAATATATTATCATGATTGTAGTCTATTCCCTCAATAAACATTTGTAAAATAAGTAAAGAAAAATGTCAAGGCATTTCATTCATAATTTTTTCGTATAGAATGTTTTGCGTACAGTAAAAATCCGAAAAACTTAATTTTGAGAAAAAGCTAAAAATAACTTTTAAACATGGTTCTTGCTATAAAAATAATTATTGTTCTTTAAAGGTTTAGTTATAGACTCCATGTATTTTCTTGGACATATAATCCAATTTAAATGCTAAATCTCAAAAAAGAAGAATGTAAACATACATTTCAGCTTACTTCTGATTTCCAGAACAATATTTCCGGTTGTAAAATGCGGTTGTTTTTGCAAGCAATAACAGATGTAACTTTAAACGGCTGTACCTCGGGTTCTAACTAAGATACAGACACAATTAAAGCAGAATTCGATAGATAAAAGATCGAATTTTAATATTATTACAAAAATGTAAAATCGATATTTTCATCCAAAATGACGTTTTAAACTGCACAGGAAAAATAAGTTAAAAATATTAATTTCCTGATGAAATACAAAAAATAAGAATGCATTCCACGCTCATAGGTTTAACAAAAGACAGGTGAATTTGAGGCCTGATTAGTCAACACCCTTAACCCTTTGAGGGACGGTGGGATATATTATATCCCACCTAATTTTAATCCGATTCGAACCAGAAACTTTTAATTAAATTTTACTTTTTTAACTTTGACGGGAAAAGTTGAAAAATTGCTTTTCCACATTTTGAACTAAATTCTTTCGTAAATACCGGTGTGAATTCGACGTCACAGGAACATAATTGCTTGCCCCTGAAAGGGTTAATAGAAGAGCTTGTTTATGTATTGGGTTTGAAGGAGAAATTGTACCAAACTCGGAAATTTTCAATACCAACACCAAATTTTGACATTATATTTGGCTTTTTCGATAATATTTATCCTACGATATCAAATGAGAAGTTGTTCGGTCAAGTAGTTTAGGAAATATGGTTTAAATTTGGAACTTCTAATGTTAAATTCATTTTTAATGATTGCAAACAGATTGCAATGTGGGTGGTAGTCTTTTAAGCATAACTCAAGAACTACTTAGCGGAATAAGCTGCAATTTTTTTATTCGTATATTTGGAACTTCTAGAAAATTATTTCTGATTAAAAATTTATAGGTTATTTTTTTTTCTAAAATTACTTTCAAAATACAGATATTTTCGATTTTTTTTTTCCGAGAAATATATTAATTGTAACTGATGAATGTTTGGTACTTTTATGTTAGCCGCGCGCAGGTGATAAGACGCCAAATATTGTTTCGGTTGCCATCACATCTATTACATTAATTTCATTTAAAATACAAACCTTTCACTCATTTCATTTACATATATTACATACATTTAAAATATAAAATAAAAAATAAAAAAATAAGAAATAATACTACAAACCAAAACAATTTATTTCATCTTCAAAGTATTGTTTCTTATTTACACACGCGAAAAATAAAATCTGCTTTTGGCGAGAAAAAAATGTTATTGACGAGGTTTGCGCACATAAAAGTACCGAATGGGTAAACAAAAATCAATTTATAGAAATTTCAAATATGAGAATACTAAATTGTCGCTCATTAAGTCCAGTAGTTCTTGAGTTATGTTAAAAAAATTACTCGCATTACAATCTGTTTTGAACGATTGAAGATTAATTTAACATTAAGGGTTAAGCCTCTATAATTCGTAAACTACTTCGCTGAATTACTTCCCATTTGGTACAATCAGGTAAAATTTACCAAAAAAGACAAATGTGATGTCAAAATTAGGTGTCCGTATTGAAAATTTCAGAGTTTAGTACAATTACAGTAGGAGAACGATCCCCTAAGCTTATTTTTTGTAACATACATTTAAAGAAGAAATAATTTCCAGTCGAATGGTTATTTCCGGTTTTTTTTTTTTTTTTTTTTTTTTTTTTTTTTTGTGATAATTTGTAGATTAATATGTAATGGGGTGTTTCTCTTATTTTTTTTCTTTCTTTTATTTTGGCCGACTATTTATTAAATAATCTTTTTGAACGCGAGTACAGCTATCGCAGATGCACCGGGATTTCTTGTTTTGGCGCCAAAATAGCGATTTTTTGCCTGGCATGGCAACCCGGCAATTTGACCAGATAGTGCGTATTAATCAAAGTCCTATGATATTAATAGCTGAGTCAGTTGTATTTTTGTCCCGGAATGGTTACCAACACTTTCCAACACTTGGATTTTATTATAAGTAGATAAGCTTTGGGGGTTCCGTAAATTATTAATAGGGTGATTAAAAAAAATTACTTCTTATAACTCGAATTCTGCTGAATGGATTTTGATGGAACTTGCACTGTTGGATGCATAATTTTTCAGGGAAAGTTTTAGTATATAACATATTGTTCTACGTGGATTAGTTATAGAATTATGATGAGAAGTTCTGTTGTTTTGGACGAAAAGGTTACCATTGGTCATATTTTTGGCGACCATTATCGTTGGTGAAGGAATTGAAACGGTTATACATCTCGAAAAATTAAAAAAAACTGTTTCTAATTTTATTTAAATTAAACAAGAACGAAAAATCATGTGTCAAGCATAGATTATGTAACACTTTCCGACACTTCCAAAATAATTTTCCAAATATTTACCATTTAATAAGGTGAAAGATGATATCTAAGTAAACAAGGTCAAGGCCAAATCGGGCGGAAGGCCTACCTTTCCACTTAAGCTCAATTAGCGCCGTCCAATCTAAGCAAATAATTTGGAAATCGCATAACATATTTAAAACCCCAATTTCAGGAATTACCAACAACATGTGGGAAAATATCCGAATTATTTTGTGCAGCCTTGTATATGATCTATAGATTTGTATATATGCTACATAGAGTGCTAAATTTGAGTTCAATTAGGAAATGCCTAGCACAGTTTAAAATTCTCCTTCTGGAATTTTTGTCAATGAACGGAAATGTACTCGAGAACTTTTGTGCTGTCCTGCATATGATCTATAGAATTTATACACACGACATAGACAAAAAATAGTAATAGACAAAAAATGAGTTAAATTTAAAAACGCGTTCAGCAACTGAAAACGCACTTATTAACAACATTATTAACAGACAGTACCGAATTCTTTTGTGTGTTTCTGTAAATGAGCGATTATAGTGAAACATTATTAAAATAAACCGCAAACGATTTTTCTCTATAGACCGAAATGTAACGGAATTCTTTTGAGTGTTCCCGTATAAATGCTGTGCACACCATATTCCATTGGAAGCCTCCTGTGGTGCACCTCAGTTATATATATCAATTTGAATATGTTTGAAATTTTGTAACATCACTAAAATAAACAGCAATTGATTTTTCCCCATACACTCCCCATACATAAAAAGGTTCCCCATGATTTTTCCCCATACATAAAAAGGAATTGATTAAAACTAGAAAACATGTTTCGTTGAGTACATTTTGGTTGTTTTAGCAAAATTCAAGTAAAATGGTTCAATTTTACTTGAATTAAAAAAACATTTTTTGCTGACTTTCCTAATTTTTTTTTTTTTTTTTTGGAATAGCAGAAAAAAAAAAAAAAAAAAAAAAAAAAAAATTGTTGATTTAAACAAAATTTCCATTGACCTATATTTAAACAAAATTTTTGTTTAAATATAGGCCAATGGAAATTTTGTTTGAATCAACAAGAAATTTTTTTTTTTGCA
Source organism: Maratus michaelseni (assembly GCA_963931845.1). NCBI lineage: Eukaryota > Metazoa > Arthropoda > Arachnida > Araneae > Salticidae > Maratus > Maratus michaelseni. Next base: position 127,353,483 of record OZ007598.1, on the reverse strand, counting down.
ATTCCAAAAAAAATTTTGTATCGTCAGCAAAAAATGTTTTGTTAATTCAAGTAAAATGGTTCAATTTTACTTGAATTTTGCTAAAACAACCAAAATGTACTCAACAAAACATGTTTTGTAGTTTTAATCAATTCCTTTTTCTGGGTGTAGACCGTAATGTAATGGAATTATTTTGAGTACCCCCGAAATAAAAAAAAAACTAAAAGTGCAACATACTTCATTTTCAATACCGAACATGCTATAGTAAACCTCAATAATATATATCAACTGTATGATAATCCGAATATATTTACGCGAGTTAGAGCACGGACAGACACAGACAGACAGACGGCAGACAGACAGACAAACCGAATTCATAAACACTTTTCAACTATGTTGGAAAGTGTTAAAAAAAGGGAAAAAACAGTTTTGATGAGAGATAATAATACAAAACGAACATATTTAATTAAAATATGAAAGGGAATTTTCGTAATGCTTAAAAAATTATTCAATGTGAAAGATTGTAATTCAAATATTTTTTGGCGATTTATCTTTTGCGACAAGTTTAGAAAAATGCATCTGAAAATTTGACTAGATAAAATCTGAGTAACAATTTTGTTTTTGATTTATTCTTTATTTTTAATTAAATTTTTATTTTTATCTAGTCCTCCATCATGTGAATTACAGAAGAAACTAGTTGATGTAATTATAAAAATGACTGTATTTGTGAGTTACATGTTATGTGTTTATTTACGATTTTGATTTTACTTTTGTCGCCAAGCAATTTCATTTTAAGCCAAAAAGGCATAAGCCGAGCGATGGTCAAAAGTCCGAGAGATGTTCAAGATAATGTTGTTTTTTCAAGTATACGACAGAATTTTTGGAGTATTTTTTTATATTGAAATGTAAATTATATAAATAGCAGTTGATAAGGGTTGAAAAAGGGCGTCAAATATTTAACTTTTAGTGTAATTATTATTATTATTTTAAGATGCGTCAATTTCCTTTATAGAAATATTCACTGCTTCCAACATTAAGAACTAAAGATTATTCTTTAAAAAAATTATACAATTATGAGTTATTACTATCTCGAAAGAAAACATTTTGCCTTGAAAATTGCTCGCTGAAACTACTCGACTAGAGAACCTTTTAATTTATTTTGGTCATAACGGTCACAATTCTCTACAAAACTCTGCTATAAATGATCAACTAAAAGAGTTGCTTCTCAATAGCCCGAATTTTGTCTAACGCATAAGAAGAACCAAAAGTCCAAATCGTACAATGGCGTTCGCATTATAATCAGCAATGCAGAAGGACTTATCAGGTGAAGGTCCATATTAATTTAAAATACAAGATCGAATTCACCATTTCGTTTGATTTAATGTTCATTTGGGAAATGGACCAGCGCAGCGAGCTTAGCCTAAATATATATAAAAAATCTATTACAGTTTTCTAAAAAAAAAAAAAAAAAAAAAAAAAAAGGGGGGGGGGTACTCTAGATTGTGTAATCCGGGAAACCCGGGTTGGACCCCCTAGTTCTCATAACGTTGGAAAATGTGACTGTTAGAATATCCACATATTCAGCAAAAATAAAACTTCCTTTAGTAAAATATTTCATGCATATTTATTAAAAATAAAATAAAATAAATTAAAACAAAACTATAGCAGAAATAAAAACTTGAACTTCTGATGTTTCCACGAAAATGGATGCAGATAATTAAAATGCCAAAAAATGAACAACTTATCAAAACATTTTTTATAAAGACTGTTGTCATATTTCCTCGTTTTTAAAATAATTTTATTCAACCACGTTATTGCTCAACATGAATTTCAAGGCTCTTGGGTCTCATCCATGCATTACATATTAATGCGTAATAATGAAGTTAACGCGCCAGTTAGCGACAAATATCATCGGCGTATTTAGAGATTATGCATTTCATAAGCATAAAATTATATATTTCGCATAATTAGAAATATAGAATGATTATAACTTTGCATAACTAGTTTGCATTTCACGCATTTTTCAAGTAATAGTTACGAAATTTTATGCTTTTTATGTATGTAATAATAAGTTTTTAACCTAATAGTTTTACATAAGTGGTTTTCTTACAGATAGTTACATGTTTCAAGGTCATTTTTAACATCACCCGTCAAATTGAAACTGTTTTGATAAAAATACAACAACAACAATAATAATAAATTTATGAATAATTTATGAAATATTTCTCTTGTTATTACTGTCTAAATTTTATTTTTAGATGATTATTTACTGACACTTTTAAACGATTAATAAATGGATAATAATAATTTAATCATATTTTTAACACTTTCCAATATAGTTGAAAAGTGTTTATGAATTCGGTTTGTCTGTCTGTCTGTCTGGCCGTACTCTAACTCGCATAAATATAGTCGGATTGTCACACTGTCAGATAAATTTGCCTTTATACCCTAAATGATTCCTCATTTTTCAATAAATTATTTCCGTACTCCTTTTAAAACATACTTTTTTCGTAAATTCTTCTAGAATGCCTGAAGAAGGGGGAAATTTTTCGTTTATTATTTGCACGCATGCGTTTTGGCTCTATTAATACTACAAAAATAGTGCTTTCGTATTTAAAAAAAAAGTAATAATTATTTTTGTTATCCATTTAAAATTATTCTCAATTTATTTTTTTTAATTATAAAAAAAATATTCGCACTTAAAAGGTATTCTAAACAAACAGATTAATATATATATATATATATATATATATATATATATATATATATAACAGTTAAATTAAATGAAAAAAAAATCGATTTTACTTTAAAAAAAAAGTAATCCTTCTATATTAAAAAAAAGTAATCTGGAACTGAGCCAAAAACGAAATGGACCAATCAAATTCTGCGTAGATATTCCGGGTTATTCTCATCGCTTTTTTACTAGGGACTTTTTTGAGGAGCTATTACTTTTTTTCTAGCCATCCTACGGATTCGAAAATCATACCACCAGACGCGAAATATAACAAGCTTTCAGAAATTAAAAAAATTATCACGGTCGGACAATAAAAACTCAAAAAATCCTTAAAAATCGAGTAAAAAACCTTTTATTGAAAAAGTCATTTTTTTATATTGTTGCCAATTTCTAAATAAGCGCAAAGGATTATGTTTTATCTCAAATAAAAAATGTAATTGCGCGAGACTATTAAAAACAATAATGAAAGTTTAAAATAATAATTAAATGATCACGTGTTGAAAGCAGGAAATAAAGAAAATTACGTCATAAAAATTGTGTTTACACATGAATATAAAAAATAAAAAAAGATGAAAAATCATTATAACCTGATTACAGAAGAAAGTCGCCGTTAATAAATAAAAATAAATAAAATAGTAAATAAAAATAATGCTTTCAAATTAAAAAAAAAAAGATAACAATTAATTTTCTCGAGCATTTAAAATTATTCGCAATTTATTTTTTAAAATTATACAAAAAATACTCGCTCTTAAAATACATTCTATATACGAACACATTAAAAAAATATATAATAGTTAAAAAAAATGGATTTTACTCAAAAAAGGAAACATTTCTTCTTGAATTTAATTAAAAATATAATATTCATATTTTACGTCTAATATTCAGCAAGCGTCCGCTGTCCCAACAGGTAAGATACTGGACTCAAGGAAGTCAGGTCTCTGGTTCAACCCCAATGTCGGCCAGAAATTATTCTTGAAATGTATAAAATAATGAGTACTTCCGTAATAATCCATAGATTACACCACAAAGAGAGGTGTAATTTTTTTTTTTTAAACCGACCTTTCTTCAAATAATTCTCCCCAAAGATTTCTCTCCTATAACGGAGAAAAAAATAGCAAAAGTTTTTTCAATTGGCGGATATTTTCCCTCCTGTAACAGAGAGAAAAAAAATAAACGGACATTCTTCAAATAACGGAAATATGCAGGCAGAACTGCAGCCAGGAAAATTGCCGTGGTTTGAAGGAAGTATTTCTGGGAGTGCACGCAATTGATATGAAAATATAGCGTTTATATTTCACAGGGACACTCAAAAGCGTTACATTGCTGTTTATGGGGTATCGTTTTCGGACTATTTTAATGATATTATGTTATAATATTTCAAGTATAATAAAATTGATAGACATTTCAGCCGTGTACTAAAACATGCTCTCATATATAGAAAGCAAATCATTTATCATTCATTTACAGGGACACACAAAACAATTCGGTTAGAGTACTGTCTAAGAACATTCATTGATGGAAATGCGTTTTAAGTTGTGGTACATACTTTTTAAATTAAACTATTTTTTTGCTTATTCCTTGGTGTGCATAAATTCCATAAATGTGGTATACAGGGCAGCACAAAAGATCTCGAGTACATTTCCGTTTATTAACGGAAATTGCTGAAAGGAAAGGAACTATTTGAGCATACTATGTAGTATGCATACAAATCTATAGATCCTATACAGGCCTGCACAAAAGAATTCAGATATTTTTCCGACTATAGATGGTGATTCTTGAAATTGGATTTTCATGAGTGTTATGCGTTTTCAAAATTGTTTATTTAGAGATCAACTTTCAGCTTATTTTAAACGTTAAGTATGCTGTTACAGTATTCTGGAAGTGTCGGAAACTGTTCCATCATCTATGCTTGACGCATGATTTCGTTCTTGTTTACTGGTAATCTTAATTAAACTATCATCGTCATTTAAATTTAGTGGTAATTAGATAATATTTTTAAAATACCGTGTTACTTTATAATGATCTACAAATTAAATACAATCTCAAAAATCGTGATTCCCAAACTTTTGGGCTGATATACTAGTAAATCAAAATCCGTACTTTTGTCATACCAACAGGTAAAAATAATAATGCTTACACTTAAAATTGCAACTATCTACTTCTACTATATATATAAAATACAAATGGACTGCTTATATCTCCGACTGACTTATATCTCTCCGTTCCGACTGCTTATATCTCGAGTTTCGCTGAATGGATTTTGATGAAACTTGCACTATTCGATAGATAATTTTTCAGGGAAGATTTTAGTATATAACGTATTGTTCTACGTAGATTAGTTATAGAATTATGATAGAAAGTTCTTTTATTTTGGACGAAAAGGTTACCATTCGTCAATTGTTGGTGATTATTATAGTTGGACAAAGAATTGAAACGGCTATACACCTCGAAAAATAAAAGAGAAAATTGTTACTAATTTTATTTAAAAAAATATTAATTATATTTATAGAGGTGAGGATATTTTCACAAGCTCCCAACATATTCTATGTAGAAACACGGAAATAAACTTCCAAGAAATGCGACTATATCATACTCATTACAAAGAAAATCGTAAAGTGCAAGATGTACGTCAAAATAACATCGTGATTTCGTAGAATCTGGACAGAACTTGATTGAAAATTTTTGCAGCACACGTGCGGTGTTCTCGCGGCATGTGGTTGAGAATCCCCGAGTTAAGAAATTATCTGCTTCAGGACAATAGTTTTATGAGCGCTTATGCGCCAAATGTGGCAACCTGGTGCTTACGTGAATGTGATGCAACATCGTCGCTTCTTTTCGTCTCTTTCTTCTTACGAGAGGATGGAGAGGGAGATTAAAACTTTCTTCCGACTAGACATGAGAAAATTCATTGAAAAATTAGCTTACAATAAGATTTCTAAACCCAAATTTTTAAGTGCGTTTGTAATGAAAAAATACGTAACACCTGTAGTTGTCGTCTGGTCCTTCCGTCTGTCCGTCTCTCCGCAAATAACAGCACAAAAACTACCCAACCGAATGGTTTGAAATTCAATATATATAATCGTTGCAAAATTTTGTCGTGTCATTTAAAATTTTATGAAAATCGAATCAAAACTTAAAAAGATATTAATAAAAATTTTCTTAATTCTATTAAATCCTATAGTTGTCGTCTGGTCCTTCCGTCTGTCCGTCTCTCCGCATATAACAGTGCAAAAACCACCCAACCGAATTGTTTGAAATTCAACATATATAATCGCTGCAGAATTTTGTCGAGCCATTTAAAATTTTATGAAAATTCAATCAAAACTTAAAAAGATATTTATAAAAATTTTCTTCATTCTATTAAATCTGATCATACGTAATTAATTCAATGATATCACATGATAGGTAATGATTCTAGGTTCCCATGGTGATCACTTCATATTTATGATGGAGTCATATTATTTCCGTTTTACTGAATTTAAAAATCCAATTTGTATACTAAAAGTGTTTAGTTATAGCAATCGTATAATCTACCGACAGCTTTTTGGATAGATGTTTCCGGAGAAATAGATATTAAATGAAAAAATTGTCTAAATATGGATTTCAAGTTCTGAAATTTTCAAAGCTAAGCTGAAGTTTCCCATTGGAATTTTCAGTAAGTGCCTACAAAAAGTAAAACGTTGCCAACTTAAAATGTACTTATTTTATTACGGAAATTAATCCTATCATAATAACAGACGATATAACTCATTTTTTCAGTGAAATAATAACGATGATTTTTTTACATTGTCTTGTATTGGATATTTGCACATAGTATGATTTCAATGTAACAGAATTGTAATTATTTGTTTGTAAAAGTGAATTGAAACTTAATTTCATAAAGTAAAATTAATATCTATAATATGAAAATCTGCACATAAAATAAATTGTGTATGCATGTATTTTTGCGTAAGAGTGCAGCAGCTATTGCACCAAGATCTGAATAGTTATAAATCTAGTTATAGCATGAACGCACCTCATTTTTTACGTTTCACGTATAATTTCCAACTAGTTTCATAAAATATAAAGATAATACGGAAGATTGTAAATGAATCGTTAATTTGAGAATAAACCCTCCGCCTCCTCCCCCTCTTAATTATAAATACTTTAGAATCAATTTTAAATATTTATAGCAGTAATTATAAAAATAAATTTACTAATAATCAAATTTTAATTGCTTAATAGCCGTAAAGCCAACACAGTGAAAAAGTACCCAAGCCGGGACTCGAACCCGGGTCATCAGTATAGCGCGTTGACGTTCTACCAACTGAACCACTTGGGAACGATACACAGCCTGGAACTTTCTCACTATATGTTGGCAAGGCTAAAAACGCAGCACAAGATGGAATATTTTTCCGTGAGCCACCAACCTGGGGCAAACACGAAATCAAAGGAAATCCAGCATCGATAATTGTGAATTTATTCAATTATCGATGCTGGATTTCCTTTGATTTCGTGTTTGCCCCAGGTTGGTGGCTCACGGAAAAATATTCCATCTTGTGCTGCGTTTGTAGCCTTGCCAACATATAGTGAGAAAGTTCCAGGCTGTGTATCGTAACGTCAATGTGCTATACTGATGACCCGGGTGTACTTTTTCACTGTGTTGGCTTTACGCCTATTAAGCAATTAAAATTTGATAATTATGAATGCAAAGCGTTTGAAATTTTCTATGGAAAAATTTCCAAAGTATTAAATAAATTTACCAATTTCTGATGATTTTTTAAAAATAATTTTAAGCCCCTCCTCTTTTTTTTTTTTTTTTTTTTTTTTTTTTTTTAAATTATTAACACGTGTTGTGACAATCGACATTTGTTTGCTACAATAGTATAAAGTAAACATTGAAACATTGGCCGCAAAATAAATAGATATAAACACTTCGATAAAACATGCAAAATTGCAGGGTTTTCACAACTAGCAATATTTATCGTATAAGTTTGGCGAAGACAACGTTTCTGGGGTTTCTCCCCTCCCCCATCAAAATTAAGCATTTAACATAGTATAGTATACTACATAGCAGAGATTTTTAACCAGTGACTTTACCAGTGTGCCAAAACGACAAATTTCCACGACATAAGTGAAAATTGTTATGTATTTTATCAAGGTGTGTCAACTATATAGAGCTGTTCCACAGCAGGAGAAACCATACATGTTTTTTGCCTAATATACCGTCTAGCACCGTTTTTAGAAAAAATGTATAGGAAAAGTAGAAAAAACAGGTGAAAACCAAAAAATTGGTAATTGGTAAAAAAAAAAAAAAAAAAAAAAAAAAAAAAAAAAAAAAAAAAAAACGTTTGTATATATATATATATATATATATATATATATATATATTTTGTCTTGTGAGCAATAATCTGAGACTAATCTAACTTCACTAATCTAACTTCTTAAAACTAACTTCACTAATCTTCTGTAACATGTGGGTTAATTTGATTTAATACGTTTCGCACCAGAAATTTTTTTTAGAAATGACTTTAAATATATTCCACGTAGACATCTGAAATTAAATAAATAAAGATTCATCAAATAAATGTTCTGCTTTGAAACGTAGTTAAACTGGGTCAAATTAATCCACATATTACGAAAGAATAGTTCGAGCTTGGCATCTCGGTGACAATATTTTTTTTATTTTTATAAATTGGGTTTTGATACCTATGTATTGTTTTTGATTTTTTTAAATAATTTTCTACATTTTCGTCTTTTAAACACAAGATCACGCTATTCCTCAAAACCGTTGGTACATTCCTCGTTCTGTAGGATTTTGAGGACTGCGAAACGTTGGGTTTTACTTGCGCCCAGCTGCAACTTTTGCAGTTAGCGGTTTTCGATTAAATAAAAATCCATGTCCAAAAAACCTGCTTCTGCACCAACCTCCTTAAAAAAGATACTTTTTTGTTTAATAACAACTAAAATTTTAGATTTTTGAATTAAATATGTATAAAATTAACACTTTATATAAAGCGAACAAAAATTGTCGTATTTGGGAATTTTGAACTGACCAGATAAAACAGAAAAAAGCTTTGCCAATGTCTGCAAAAAAGCCACTTTGTCACTGTGTGTGGTGGATCTCAAGTGTGCTGCACAAAGTTTTAGTAAAGTTCTAACACTATTTTATGAATTTATTTTTTTTAATATGTGAAATCTTCATAGATCTTTGCTTATCCCGAATCTTTTGTTTTTAAATGCAATATTTTGAGTTACGTGGTTTATTTTATGATGATATTTCATGTAATAAAGTTCCATTTCTTGCAGATTTATTCCAATGTTTGAACACTTTTAGAAAGAATATGTAGCAAAATCATTCACAATGTTATTATATCTACAGATAAATTTAATGCTGTCAAAGAAAGATTGACAATAGAAATTGGTATGGAAATATTCGAACTAGTGTTAAGATGTAAACTAGATAAAATAAAAAGATATACTCCTTTTGAATGCTTTTAATAACCGTAAGTGAAATCTCCAACGACCATAAGTAAACTCATTATATATATATATATATATATATATATATATATATATATAATTATAATATCTATGAATTTCAAAAAACGTATCAAGTTCTATTCTACTTAAATCTCCAAAGAGATAATCAATGATACTGTGTATACAGAATACCACATAGCTAATAAATACCATGTGCAAACATAATATTACCATAGCTGATGCTTCAATGGTAATTAGCCAAATTTTACTCATACCAAAAGAATATTGAAAAAAGAAATAGAGAGAAAGGGGAAAAAAAAAAATTATAAATTGGAGTTGCAACTAAGTAAACACAAATGGATTAACAAATTAAATATGAACCATACACAATGGAAAATTGGACCACATGAGAATCAAATATGAATTGGACATGGAAAAACACATGCACATGTACTCATCAGCCTGGATGCACCCACATGTGTTTTAAATAGTAATTCAGTGTTTCATAATTCCACTGGCATAATGCTAAGATCAGTAGAATCATCCAGGTACACTGAATTATTACCAGACAACAATTGGAAATACCAAAATTTGGAAACATTTAAATAGGAAATAAAAAACCATTAAGAAAATACAATATATTTCACTCACATCGATTATCCAAAAAACTGCAATTAACACCTCACTAAATTACCACGAGATAACAGTTTTGAAATAATAAAATTGGAAATATGAACTCGTAAAGTGTAGATAAAATATTTTACTCACAATAATTATACAGAATCCTTAAAATGTCACAACGTCTACATAATATTCACATCCACATGGCAATGTATCATACATGTTAACTAAGTCGAGTTGAGAGAAATGATTTGTAAGACAAGTTGAGAGCACACTTTTTTAAAAACACAACCCCATAAATGACACCCAATCACAAAATGATTCAAAAACACTCAAAATAATTCTGGTTTTAATACACTTATAAGAAATTTATATCCGTGAATATATATTACTCCATCCAATTTTAATTCCTGAAAGTAAAATTAATATACAATCAATAGCTCCCTCTATAGTTAAATTAAATATAATATTAACAATATTATCTACAACTACCTGAAAGGTAAAGTGTCGCCATCTATTGGTATTATAATAGTTCATAATTAATATTTAGTTATATATCCACTTTATTAGTTACATACTCACTTCATTAGATTTATTTATATAAATAAACTTTAAAAAACAATACTAACTTGTAATTTTACTTAAAATTCAAAAAAAATATAATACTACTATATGAATAAATCTACACAGAATTAATTCAACTTGCACAGCATTTCAGATATTCTTAACAAGAATATATTATGTAAAAGAGATATTATTTTAATTCAAATTATTTTTGCTTCCAGCTGTGTTAATCCACTGATATTATAGACATTTATTAAATAATTAATGTTTTATTTTTACTACTACTTAAATATATATTAGACTTGTTTTTAAATAATTAATGTTTAATTTATACTACATTGTAAATATATTTTATATTTATAGATTAATTTAAATATCTAATTAAATAATTCATAAACAATTCAAAATATCTCAAAATTTATAATGTTGATAATTAATAGTATTACTACTGTTTTTCAATCAAATTAATGCAATGCAGTAATTAAAATACTTGTTAATTTTAATTATTCATAGACAAAAATAAAAACTATATATATTTATTTTTATATATATTGCAAATAGATATATATATATGAGTTATAATCACCAATGTTATCATTGTATAATTTAATTTGTTATTGTATAAGTTAATTTATAAATGTATGAAAACTGCACATCAATAATACCTTAAACAGAGGTGATCGGCAACGCACAATCACAACTATACAAAGTATAAATAATGTTCAATCAAATATTAAATTTCCTAATATGTTATAATTGTAATTATGTATGTTATATTTGTAATTTTCTACATAAAGTGTATATAATGTTCAAACAAATATTAAATATTAAATTTCCTAATATGTTATAATTGTAATAATGTATGTTATAATTATTATTTTCTATATCTTTTGTTATATGTTATCGCACACTAAAACAATAATTTATTACATACCATGTTTATATTTAAATTATATAATAAATGTTATTTAAAAGAGTTGATGATTGAATTTATCATAAAAATAGGATATCCATATATTTTTGCTTGATCTCGAATATATCTAATATTTTTGTTTTTATTTATATCTGAGCATAAGTATTTTATACGATGTAGATAATTGATAATTATATTTTTATAAACAGATTTATGTAAACATGAAGCATAATTGGTAAAAATATTTACTTTAAATGGGAAATCAAATCTCTTATCATAAATATCAAAAATTAATTTATAATTATTAGTAATATTAATTTTTAAGTCAAGAAAGTTTATATTATTATTAATTAAATCATTTTCGCTTAATTTAAGCTGAGTAATATATATATTTCTAATTCGTAGGTTGTATTGTATTGCTTTCGCTAAAAAAAAGAGTAATAAAAAACAAAATTTACCAAAAAGTGCACGTCACCTATGGTCAACACTCAAAATTTGCACCACAGCAACAAAAAATAATCAAACTTTCGAAATCCTATAAAAAACAATTCAACATTTAGTTAACTTTAACATTTAGGCAAAAAATATATGAGACTTACTGCTTTTTTGACATTTTTATCCCACAAAGGAAGACTAACTCAAGTCCTTGCTTGTTTGGAGGTGGTACAAAACTTTGGAAGGTTATACAACCATATCAGAAAATCCGAGAGATATGCGACTTTTTCTATGATTAAAGATTCCAATAAAGGTGCCACGGTACATATACTTAAAATCTAAACCTAGAGATCCTTTCAAAGACGTATCACCTGGAAATGACAATGGACGTTGGTGGGTTAAGTGTGCTATGGAAGTTTCGTTATAGGCGGAAGTGTGAAGCGGAAATTTAACTATATTTATTCAGGGGTGTCTTGAGATTTAAAAAAAAAAAAAAAACAAGAACGAAAAATTATGAATCAAACATAGATTAAACAATTTTCAACACTAACAGAATATTATTAAGGATTTCATTTTTTCATACAATGAAATCGAGCATAGTACGTCTTGAAGCAGAACTCTTTTGTAAATGAAGATAAATCTTAAAATGCATCCAAACGATTTTTCCCCATAGACCATAACGTAACGGAATTTTTTTGTGTGTTCCTGTAAACGAACTAGAAATGCTACTTATTCTGTACTCCTAATAAAACATGTTTTAATGCATTTCAGTGATCCTTTAAATTTTATTATGTTTAAAGCATATTTTGTATAGAATTGTAATGAAAAAATGGCATCAACAAAGTTATAATGCATAATCATAAAATAAACCCAATGGACAATATTCCCGTGACGTCACAATGAATATGAATTTTTATTCGCTTATAAAAATAAAGTGCACGCGGATAAATATTTTTACTGAAATTTAAATTGCAAATAAAAAAAATGCGGCCTAAGAACCACGTGTCTTTTACATTTATTATTTCTCTTTTATCCTCGCAACAGTGGAAGTTATCCGATTGCCGATTTTATGACGTCATACGCAGAAGTAAAAGTTTAATTTAAAATTGCGGCTAATTAACTAAATTTTCGAACAAACGATTGTACGATAACAAATCTGTGTCTAAATATCTTTCATTAAAAAAAATAATAATGATGTAATTTGATGCAGTAGTTTGTTCTCACAGACTGTCGAAAGAAAACGCTTAGCGTTTTAAATATATAGATATGAATATAATCCTTGAGAGCATTAATCATTACGCAATGAATTAAAACTGTATTATATCCGGAGAGTTATATTAATTTAAATAATGCTTGTATTGCAGTGAAACCTGGGAAACCTATTAACACGGGCATGTCAGTGAGAGGGTATTTATTTCTAAAAATAATCCGCTTTACTCCAGATGTTGATATTACTGATCGTATGATTTTCTCAGATTTTGAATACTAATGATACACTAAATAGCACTTTGTCAAAATTAACAAATACTTTTAAGTCCAGTAATTCAGAAAAAATTCTGGTAGCTGTAATTTGTTTAGATGCAAATTAAACACTGTTTTCAGAAAATTCAACATTATCATCTTCCTTCGAAACAGCCATAACGGTGTGATATAAATTATTATTTCAACAAAAAGTTTTAGCAACAAAACTGAGTTCACTAACGCAAGTAGAAGATTATAAACTGTTTTAGGGTTTGCTTTTGACCTTTAGTGATACATTTCAATTGTTTAATAGAATATTTAAATTAATTTACAAATTTTCTATCTATCTTTCTAGTTATTAGATTTATTTAGAGGGGTTTTTTTTATAATTAGGGGAAGGTGGCCCAAAATGATCCTAACGGGCAAAACGATCCACATATGTTTTCTTCCACACAGGTCGCGCTATCTACAGGGTCAGACATAAACTTGTTGTGATAAGTGAAGAATAATTAATGGCGGTATTCAAGCGATGGCAGTATTACGCGTCTGAATAGAATTCTTTGAAAAATTGGGTTTTATAACGTCTGTCATAAGGTAAGCACTAACTTTCATATTTATTTAGATATACAGTCTTTCATGTACAGAAATATGACTTGGTTTACTTAATGGAGTATGTTTTAGGTGTGAATCACACTTATGTATTGTCATAATTACTTTTATACCCTTTATTTTGTTGATAAAAAGCAATTTACAATTATTTTTAAATGAAGGATCATTTTGCCCTTTCGTGAGGGTAAAATGATCTTTTGGACTCTTTAAAAAAAAATCAATTTTTTCATTACTCAATTTGTTTTTAAAATATTATTAATATATGTTTATAATGCAAAATGTAGTGTAAAACATACTAGCAAAAGACCAAAGTTTTATTTAAACAGTTATGCTATTTTACACAAGTTATTCCCTTAAGGGGATCATTTTAGGCCACCTTCCCCTACTAATAATTTCTATTCAAAAATATTGATAAATTTATAAAATTTGAATCTTACAGTTACGTTTATCAATTTTGATACTTTAAAGTTAGCCCTACTTTAAAAAAAAAAACAAACTCTGAACTAATCTTAAAACATATTTAGGTTATTTTTAGCTTTATTTTTTGATGCATGTGAAATTATATATTAAGATTGTCAATTTTAAACTATTTTCTCTATTTAAATATGGTGATGGCCCCCTAAATTTATTTATTAAAATTGAATTTTTACAGCGGTTTTTTTTTATGTTTATTTAAATATTTCATTCATTGTATAGACAAAAATTAAAATATCCTAACAATATTCCGATAGTGTTAGAAAATGTTTCATAATCTATTACGTCGTGGAAGATTTTATTTATCTATTTATTTATTTATTTTTTAACAAAGGTAGCTTTTAAGAAAATCTTCTGCATTCCTCCCCTCCCTTCAAATTTCATTTTCAAATTAAAGAAAAAATATATATAATTATATAAATATATAATATATGATTGTATATATACTAGTGGACCCGCGCGAAGATTTTGTACTGCAGTCTAATATTTTTTAGCAATATCTAATATTTTTTAGATGCAGGTTTAAACTTCTAAAAACAAATTAAGAACAAAAAATACCTGCAAACATTAGTCAAGCCAGAATATCATCTCATTTATCCCATCAAAGTTTTGTTTTTTAAACATAAATATAAAATAAACCTGTGCAGCAACTATGTCCCTCTTTATCTTTATGGAACTTAATACATTTAATCATTGATGCAGTCGGTATTTTATTTTTGTGGCAACACTGATTTGAATCTCTCATTTCGTTTATGATGAAAACAATGCTGATTTAATTTTTAATTATTTGTAATTAAAAAAACAAAGACATGTTTTGACGAAATGTGAGTGTACTATGTCAAAAGCCTGTTTAAAAGCCTTTCATATGGTATCTCATTTATCGTTCTGCGTTTTTTATTTGCTTAGAAATAGGGATGTTGACAACAGAAATAATATATAGGATAATTATATAATATTTTGGTGAAAATGGATGATTTTCCAGATTTTTACATTCAGTTAAAAAATGTTTAAACATCCTTGCTTCTTTGTTTCATAACCACCATTACCAAGCCAATATCTACAGAACTTTCTCAGGTGATTTGTGCAGTTCCGCGGAGGGATGGGACCAGGGACATTACAGTGTTCTGTGTGGGAGGGAAGGAGGGAATTGCAATTTAAACTATCAACCAGCTGACCCATGCCCAGCGTTGCCCGGGCCCGTGATAATAAATTAAAAAAGAAACATCAAGTTATTATTATTTTATATCTTTAACCAGATTTTGTATGAAATCACATTTTAAAATAAAAAATTCGCGAAAAAATATTGACATTTAGTGATAAAAGCGCTAATTTTCTTGGGTTTTTTTTACATAGTGTCGTTTCATAGTTTTAAATAAAAAGTTATTTTTGTCCGAACGTTTTGAAATATTTATTGGTGATAAATAAAACGGTTTTACAGCCCGTGTAAAAATTTCGTGAAAAAATATTGTTATCTAGTTGTAAAAGAAACGTTTTCTTCTCGCTTTTTTGTTTGTTTGTATGTTTTCGGGTCGGCTCCTTTAACATAGCAATACAAAAATTGTTCTCATCTTCCGAACTCTCTGACATTTCAATCCGTTATAAATATATAACCGTATCCAAGCTCTCTTTAAAATTTTGCGAAAAATATGCATATTTAGTAGTGGAAATATTATTTCTTTAAAAAAAAGTTTTAGCTTTCAATCTCAGAGCAAAAATATATTAGAAGGTCTTATGCTTTCAATGCAATGGTGACTCCATCCGTTTTCAATGAACCCTTTTCAATACCCCCTGGCTAAACAGATGAGGGCTAATCCATCAGGTTTCCCCTGTCTGAGGTGAGAAGCCTTCAAAAAACGTTGGCGCATGCGCAAAGAGACGATATTCGTATGGAAAATTTGACAGAAGGCGCTTTTCGTTTTAAATATATAGATAAATACAAAATCTCAACATTTCTGGGGGGAATATTTTGATGCTCTTGGGGAAGTGCTGCCCCCCCCCCCCCGGTCCACTCCCCTGAATTCATCATTAGGGACCACCAATCAAGAGGTTCTTTATTTGGTGACTACGAATCATATTCTTGTTCTGAGCTTCAAAAATCAGAATAATTTTATTTTCATGGAGTTTATTGCTTAAAGTTTGTCTTATCTAATTGTGATTTCAGTTTAAAAATAACTTGTCAACTTTTTGTCAGTAAAATTTACAAAAAATATCTTAATTTAACAAGCGTTACAGCGGTATCCATTTTTATAGTTATCAACGTTTAAGAATAGCAGTTATCATTCATATTATGTAATTCAGTTGGTTTTTAAAGAAATCTGCTATAAATAGCTATGTTTATTCATGTTTCAAGGATATTAAAATAAATAAATATTTCTGAATTTTTCGCATGCACATTTTTATAAATAGGAAATAAAGACAAACGTGAATAAAAAGCGGAATATATAAAATAGCTGGAAAACATGTTATACATAACGTGAGTCTCATTCTAACAACGTTTCGAGGTTGTAACATTAACCTTGGAATTTTAACTTTTATCGGTAAGCGACTGATTGAAAACCCCGCATTCTCTGGAAGCAAACCATTAACCTAGTTTAAAGCAGTTTATTGACATCAACACGTGACAAAACTAAGTTAGATTTAATACTGCTCACGTATACGATCATGAAATATGCGATAGAATGAAAACAAATAAAATAGTGATTATTAATAAATTTTACAACCTCTTTAAAAATGAGGAAGTTCACAATTCGACCAGCACTGGTGTATTTCTCTCTGGACACTGATATTTCTCAGTATATTTTTCTGGTATGAAATACTGAATATTCTGAAACAATTATGAAGGCAATCGCTTTACTAACACATGGGCTCATAGGTTCCCGGTCTAATAAAGAAAACACAACTTTTTAACATAATTTTATAACTTTATAACTTTAATAAATAACATAACTTTAATAATATATATTAATAATTTAATAATAATAATAATAATAATAATAATAATTTAATAATAATAATAATAATAATAATAATAATAATAATAATTTAATAATAATAATAATAATAATAATAATAATAATTTAATAATAATAATAATAATAATAATAATTTAATAATAATAATAATAATAATAATAATAATAATAATTTAATTATAATAATTTAATAATAATAATTTATTAAATAAATAATAATAATAATTTATTAAATAAATAATAATAATAATAATTTAATAAATAAATAATAATAATTTTATAATAAATAACATAATTTTATAACGAAAAAGCTCCAAACAGCGCTCAGAATCATCAACTCGTTGTTGTTTTTGGTCAAAAGTCAACACGCGCGGCACCCACTTTGACAACATAGCTTTTTCATAGACAAATGTTCATTCAAAATAAAACCTACACGTTCCTTGGATATCTTCAGATTCTGAGCAACTTCACTTTACGGTTCCCCAAAACGATTTTGTGGAGTTTTTTTTATGTTTTCCGAAGTAACCACCTGTTTTGCGTGGTGCATCACTGGTGTCCGTACGACCACGTTTAAATTCAGCAAACCAGTCAATAATGGTTTATTTACCTGGTGCAGTGTCCGGATAACGCTTATCAAACCAATCTTTTGTTTGAACGGTGTTTTTTTCCCATCAAATAACAATTCTTGAAATTCTTGTTTATCCACTTTTTTGTTTATCAACAAAGTCGTTCAACTGAAACCACTGTAACGTTTTATCCACACGGCGAATCGTCATGACATTTTTTCTGATATCTTTTAAAGGTTAGTATTTACTAATAAAAGCATCGGTTCGGCGATTGCAACGCCATCTGTCTGTCAGACTGGGAACTTATCAGCCGATGTGTTACATAAGTAAGAAATTATTACTTAACTCGTTCGGGATCTGACGTCCTATTAAGAGAACATGTTTTTTCACTGAATATTATTTTCTCTTAACGACTAGTTTTCTTTTATTATATCTATGTTGAAATGATACCATCTTAATCCTAAGCTATGTTTATAAATGAAAGTCCTGACAGGGGAGAACATCAACGCGCAGCCCAAACTACTGATCTTACAAACACGAACATTGGGGGGGGGGGGGGAAATACTTCTTAGGACGTAGAGACGCACTAAGAAGGGATTTTCTAAAACTCCATCCCTAAAGGGGGCAAAAAAGGTAACAAACTTTTAAGAAATTCCTTAAAAGTCAGGTATTACAGTTATGTGACAAATGATAACATGTTTTAATGTATTTTTGCATGCTGATTCCAATGGTATCAAGTACATTCTTCTAAGTCCTATAGTTCGTGAGATATTGCATATTTTTGTAACAATTATCGTATAATCGTTCTACGTTGCTTACTTATTCAATTAGGGGGGAAAGTTCTTTAATCAGTTGAATCCGTGAAACAATTAAACCCATGAAACTTTTTAAAAGATTCTGCAGAATGGATTTCGATGGAACTTGCATTGTTAATTTTCCAGGGATATTTTTAGTATATTGCATATTGTTATATCGTTCTTTAGCAAATTCTACTCTAAATGAATAAATAAACGAGTTGGTTTATAATAGCCCAAATTTTGTGTAAATATTTGTATTATTTGGTATTGTGTATAATTTGTGTGTGTGTTTAATTTTAAGATATAGAAAATATAACAGCGCTATGACGTTCGTTTAGTTTTACAGCATTTCGGAAAGACAATCAAGGTAAACATTCTTACTGCTTTAAAACACAAGATCAAATTCACGGGTATATTTTGTTTGGAGAAATCCACAAGCGTAGCGGGCAAAGCCTGCTAGTAACATTATAAATGTGAAAGTGTGAAAATGTTAGGTTGAAATCAGCGTCAAAACGGTTCACCTTTGTATTCATTATGCTGCATTATAATAGTTTTTTCTTTCCAATGCGCAAAATTTTAATTTCAGTTAAAATAATTTACATATTTTATTTGTTTGTAATCTACCCTATATATATAAAATCCTAATGAAACGAATTTGTGAAACGATTTTATGAAACGAATTTATGAAACGATTTTATGAAACGACTGATTAAACGACTGATTATGTTTCAGGGCTATTTTTAATAAAATATTAAACGCTTGATGGTGAAATTAATACCAATTGTTCATAAAAATCCGCGGATGTCAAAACTGGTAATAGAATTTTGAAAATGGAATTAGTTTTCGAGATATTAATTTTTTTCTAATTTTAATGACATTTCTGTAATGATGGCAACTAATTACTCAGTTTTTTTGTGACAAAAAAGGGAAAAAAATTGAAAAGGATCCCGATAGGGATTATTGATTTCTTTTTTTCGTCATTTTCAAATTGAAATTGAATTTATATTTTATTTCAATCGATAATGAAGACAAGATTGTAATTAAATTATGTTTTTCGGGGAAATTTGAAAAAAAATCACATTTCTATCGTCAGGATTTAATCGTCTGTCAGAATTTAATTTAATTTATAAACTGAAAATATTTTGAATAAATTCGTCCAAATGACGTCATTTATGTAAACGCAAAAGAAAGGGGGGGGGGGGGAAGGAATTAATAGTAATTATTATTTATTGATATCATTTTGTTATTTTTTTGTAAAATTTAATTAAACGAATTTATAAAATCACTAATTCGGATATTTAGAACGAATATATAAAATATTAATTGCCCAACTGAACGGAAGGAGAATAAAATATCCTGCTTCATTTTTTCCGCCAAGCTTTTTAAAAAAGCGTCAAAACACCTATAATAGAAAAGCAGCAAAAGTTCATTGGGTTTGTTTTCATAACTTTTGGCAACAAATGTACGTATATTAACGAATCTATCCCTTTTTGAAGCTCGAATTACGCCAAACCTAAAAGCAAAGAATCCTATACTGGAAAAGTACCCGATTTTCTTATGGGCAATATTCAAGTGACATAACATGATGTAAAATTATCGCGGATTGCAAATTTGTTTATATATCTCATCAATTGATGCCGAATAAATGCAGGCATGCATGCACAAAATATTTAATTAATTTTGTATGATAAATAATTATTAGAAAATTCGTATATACATATTAATTAAATAAATAATTTACATATTTAAAATAACATAAAAATATGCATGATGGTGCACTAAAATAGAGAGAAAATTAAAACCTGTTACTGAAAATGTCTATAACATAGTACTTTTCAATACCGTGGTTCTTAATGTTATTCACAAGCAGATGGATTTTTTCTCATCCTTAAACGCAAAGGAAGAATAGAATACAGATCGTTGTTATAAAAGTCCGAGAGGTAGCCACAATTTAAACCTAACCATTCTATACAAGCTGGTTTTCAAGTTGTAATTGATTTTACTTGTCAATCCCGAAAACAGTCGTCAGTTGTCGCAACAGCTGTGTATGAGGCCATGATAATCAAAAAATGCCCAATTAAAACGTTAAAAGCATGGCAACCCAATTACAGATTTACCAATATTTTTAAAATAAAGCACGCTGTCATGTTTTTAGAGGCCTCGAAGTCTCAGCGGGGGTTGGCGAGCGTAGCTCGCAGGGGGTAGGCCCCCTAGTATATAAAATAAAAGTTATCAAAATAAAACCTACTTTCAATCAAATGTAACAATAAAATATTCTATTCCGTTTGTAATATTGTGGCATTTCAAAGAAAAAAAAATGTGAAAATTAACTTGACATTGCAGTAATAATACGTACAGCAATATTAACCTTACGAAATATATAGTTGTTGCAAAATCCCAGGAGTGATTGTATTTCCGAATTATTTTATAACAAATATTTCATCTTAATAGTAATAAATAATCACTCCTGGGTTTTTGCATAATATATATTTTTAGTAAGGTTAACGTTGCTGTACCTATTATTATTGCGATGTCAAATTAATTTTCACTTATTTTTTTTTCTTTGAAATGCCACAATATTAGAAACGCAATAGAATATTCCATTGTTACATTTGATTGAAAGTAGGTTTTATTTTACGTATTACAAATAAATAAAATATGCATATTATTTTAATTTAAGTAAGAATCTTGCACATTGGAAAAAAAAAAAGAAAGAAAACGACATTTAATCATCCATTTAGACGCTGATTTCAACCAAACATTTTCACACTTTCACATTTATAATATTATTAGGATTAAGATATTTTCATTACAACATGTGTATAACAACAAAACTAATTGTTAAGAGAAAATAACACTCACAAGGAAGGTCTCCATAAGCACATACTCAGAAAAATTAAAAAAAAAAATTACCGAATATTCTTCGCATGAGGATGTATGGAAAAAAAAAAAAAAAAAAAAAATGTTGCGGAATTTCAATATAACGTCCGTAAAAATCATGAAAATTTCGTGTTTTTGGCGATTTATCGCTGGTTGGCGACATAACAAAATAAAAATAAGAAATACTCTTTTAGGAAAAAGCTTTTCTGTTCTTCCTACTGAACTAGTTTAAATAAGTTTAACTTAAATAAACACACTTTTATAACTACGGTTTTGCCATATACATTTATATGTAAATATAAAGAATATCAACAATCTTTTTTTACGGTTTACAAAGTTCGTACGCTTTTAGCGCAATTTTTTAATAGAATTTTTCTATTTAATATTTATATAGCAGAAATCGTAGACGGCTCGTTTAATAGCAGGATTTGTAATACTTTTCTGCGTTTAGACAAGGCAAAAACTTCTATTAAAAAAATGTGGTAAAAGCGTACGAACCCTGGTTTAGAACAAAATTTAAACTGATTAAAAATGCTTGAAACTAAAAATTAAAATCCGATTCTGAGCACTAAAAATTGGACTTTGATGTTGTTAGTCTCGGAGACAACAAGAGAAAAAATATTGTTGCCATGGAAACAACGGTTTTCTTTATACACTGTTAAAAAAAATTGCAGCAAAATTACTGCAGCAGAGATTCCAGTCATACCCCGTAAAAAAAAAGTCCATGCCATCATTTTGTGCAGCCCGTAATTTTACGGGGCAAAGTAATACAGCATTATAATGCACAGCATATAATGCACTTTAAAACACAATAACACTTTACTTACTGTTCTGTAGCACGTAGCACGTTAGATAATCATCACAGAATCGCTGTTTTGGCGGGTTAAAATTTTCGAAACACGAGTAAAATGAAGGGTTACACCCTAGCGGAGGACAATGTATGGGGTCGTACCGTATTTTTGCTAACATATGGGCTAGAACTGTAAGAATATGTGGATTGCTCTTAGTTTTCTAAGTATCTAAGGGATAAGGCCGCTTATTTAGTGGATCAGACCGTTTTTCATCAAATAAGGCTGTTGCCCGTGAAAATTGAAGGGCAAATGCTCATAAATTCTACAGTTTTTTCTGAGAGAGTAGGGCAGTTACTGTTAAATTCACTTAAAACTTATCCAGTCTGTGAAACCGGGTAAAATTAAATCACGCAACTTGTATACATATTATATAAGCTTATAAAAAAAATAACAAACTATTTAATCGTTCAAGTTACAATTCATAAAGTACTGCGCATTTAAGCAATCATTTAACGAGGAATTTCCAAATTCATTAAAATCGCTTGCATTTGGTGTGGAAAAAGTGTTGCTCGCCAAATCGCGTCTTTTTGAGACAAATACTCGAAAGTATTTTATTTTTTTACAGATTTTCTACTGGGATTCCGCAGCTAAATTTGACTGAACCTTCATTACGTACATGAGTAGTTTCAATTGCTTTTTTTTTTTTTTTTCAAAATATTCTGAGTATGCGCTTTAAAGAGACATTCCTTGTCAGTGAAAAGACATGTTCTCTTAATAGGACGTTAGACCCGGAACGGGTAAAGTAACAATTTCATGCTTCTATGAGATAGCGATCGCCTTCATAAATGTTTCAAAATATTCAATATTTCACACCAGAAAAATAAACTGAGAAATACCACACTGAAAAAAATGACACTTTCAAATCTGAGTAAATCGATGTTTTCATTTTGTTATGAAAATTTTTGTTTCAAATAGGACGACCCAATGCTTTTAATTCTGAAATACCAAAAATACTCAGAATATTGAAGCATGGACATACTCAAAACTGAGGACATGGAGGTTAGTTCATACTCATTTTTGAAACATGGACACACTCAAAAATGATTAGGATCAGTTCAAACTCATTTTTGAAACATGGATATTCTCAAAAATGAGCACATAGAAGTCAGTTCATACTCATTTTTGAAAAATGGACATACTCAAATATGAGCACATGACGTTTTATTCTTGAGTGTGTGCATGTTTTTAGAAATGAGTATATACATATTTCAAACTTCAGTAATTTTGATACGGAGCCATTTTGACTATATGCGACATACTCAGATTTGAGTAGCTTTTGCTCAGTTTTGAAAATGTCGTTTTTAGAGTGCAGTGTCCAATATGAACCGAATAGATATTATGAATATGCTTGCCGCGTCACACTCGTGTATCGTGAAAAAATCTTAAGTGCACAGTAAAATAATAATAATAATAATAATAATAATAATAATGATGATATTTAATTAACTTATTATTCATTACCTTTTCTGTAAAGTGAATTTCTAAATATTATATAAAAATGTACCAATATACTTCATTAATTGCCAAATAAAAACCACAAAAACAGTAACAAGGTTTTAATAAACTGTGTATATGTTTCAGCTTTACCGAAGCCATTATCAGGACTCACGAGAATATTCTAGAGTTGAACGATCTATAATGGAATGATTTGAAAAGGCCATCACTTTTTTTCCTGTTCTCTCTCAGATTACTCACGTTATTTTAGATTATGTTTTACTTTGATGTTTATTTCCATACTCGTAACCATGGAGTAATTCAACCCATAATTTTGGTAAGTTAAATGATGCTTCATCGTCACATATTGAATTTTTACCTGCTACAATCTCTATGGATTCTTGAAATTACATAAAGTCTAGTGAATTACCATATATTAATGTGTGGAAAATACGTGAAATTTGTTTACGTCAATATGAGCGTACAAATTGACTCCAAAGAGATTATAAGAAATGTACTTACCAATTTAATAATAATAAAAACAAATTTCTTCTTTGAATTTATTTTAATAAACAATTCACCAGAACAACACAATTTTTTCCATATTAACTGCGGAAAAAGTACTACAATGAACGTAAATTACTAATTTTAGTTAATACGGCTGGTACTACTATTAGGCAAAGTTTGTTTACATGCATTATTATTTTGTGGAAAAATGTATGTATTCTGGTTCTTTGATGATTTTTTACACTTTTTAATTTAACTTAACTTAGTTTTTGTATGTAAAAGGTGGAATTTTGTAATCCTTTTCTTACTCACTTCCTGCTGGGCAATAAACACAGGTGTGTCTCTGATGACAATACAGCCTTTTAATATTTTTAGAATTTAATTATAAATTAATACATTAATTCTAAAGCATTTTTCCCGTTAGCCGGGTGCAAGTGATAAATCGCCAAATATTCTGTATAGTTACAACCAGAGCTTGACAAATGCGGTCGCCAGGTCGCCACTGGCTACCAAGTTTTATGATCTGGCGACCAAGTTATTTAATTTTTCCGGGTGATTTCTGCAAAAAAAAAAAATGACATAAGAAATTAGCACAAATGACGCATTTTCTCTCCCTCATTCCTACTCGTGCGCGGTAAGCAGTGATCTTCCTCTTCTCTTGTACTTTTAATGGAAGAATTAAATTTAAAAGGCATTTTCCAACTCATGCACAGAAAACACCATTATTTTCAGCTATAGCCAGCCAGTATATGTCACATGATTAGAATGTGTGTGTGTGTGGGGGGGGGGGATATTTCAACAAAACAGTAAGAAATAGTGTCAATCCAGCCTCTATGACATCTAAAATTGGATACAAGACTAAAAAATGCTCGAGTTTTTTTTTTTTTTTTTTTTTTTTTTTTTGTAAGTTACAAATCTGATTTTTGTGTTTATATAAGTTGTCAACATAATATAAAATAAGATTATAAGTTTTATAAGTTTCATTAGAAAACTTAGTTTATATTATCTTTCTAAATTATGTACTATTCTAAACTATGTAACTAATAATTCTAAACTATGCTTGTTGTTATTTTTTCTCAATTAATTCATAAAAAAACTTGTGTGTTTCATTTTAAATCACTGACGGGAAAAGAGGATGGGGGTAAATATTTTTTTTCTGGCGACTAGTATTTTTTTCCTGGCTACCAGATTTTATCAAATTTGTAAAGTTCTGGTTACAACTGTTTACGGGTTTAAAAAAAAATAATAAAAAGAGTTCATTATGCTCTAATCATACGACTAATGATTTTATATGACTACATTTATTTGTATCATTTATCATTAGAATCGGTATAGTACCTATAAGAGAAATAGCGTCAAAAGCTATGAATGACTTCGAAGCCGCTTCGGTCCGATTTAGCGTTGCAAAGGCTAGAAAAAACACGGTTTAAACCTGGGAATAAACCGGGTTTTTTGGGAATAAAGCGGGTTTTTTGGGAATAAACCTGGGAATAAATCGGGTCTATTGGGAATAAACCTGGGAATAAATCTTGTCTATTGGAAATAAACCTGGGAATAAACCGGATTTTTGCAACTCTTGTCCGATTGTAAATATTAAACGCTATGATTCTCCATGTCCACTGTTTAGCCATTTCACTGAAACTCCCAGCTCGCGAAACCCCATGTTAACCTTTCCGAAAACTTAAAAGGGCGATTACTCATTTCCTAATATAATAAATAAAATACAGTTTTCACCATCAGAAAGTTGACGTCAGATGTCGACGTTGTGTGTTTTTAAAAATTACCTCTTTCAATGATAAGTTTCTTTAAGAAGTTGATAAAATTTCATCAAGTGGAAATTTCAAAGTTTACAGGGAATTTTTAAATACTTAAGATTGAATGAGAGAATTTTTAAAAACACACAACGTCGGCATCTGACGTCTACTTTCTGATGGTAAAAACTGTATTTTAATAATTAAATCAGGTAATGAGTACTCGCGCTTTCAAGTTTTCTTATAGATTAACGTGGGATTTCACTATCGGGGAGTTTCAGTAAAGCGGCCCATTAACAATTTTTTTTCAATTCCTACTATTAGCTCACACCCTCTATATATTTATATATCTTGTTCAAATTTTCAATCGTTAATAAAATACTTTTTATTCATCCACTCAAGTTCAAATACATTTTTTTTAAACTTATAGTGAATGACATTTGATGTTAATACAGTCTTTTCAAATATTAATTCATTAATTAAATTTAATTAATTAATTTTAGTTTTATATTTCATTTCTGTTCAAAAGTATAGACTCACTCCATATTTATAGTCTCCTTAGCTTGCGCGCCTCCTGATGCGCGTCCGTGAACAGCCCCATTATCTTTTTACGCGTGAAGGTTTCGCTATGGTACTTCATTGTGAAGTTTGGTAATTTTTGAAATTCAATATTTGAAAAACGGCATAATCATTAGATTTGAAATTTATATCAAGAAAAATGCAATTTTTTACCTTTCTAACGCAGTTTGTCTAACAAGTTTGTGATAAATACTTTTCGAGCTATTAATTATTGGTATTTTGGCTATTTATTTTTTATTTAATTTTTAATACATTTCAAAAATGTCTCTTATGTAAGATATTTAGCAGGATATAAATTTAGGAATAAATACCGTCAGTGGCGAAGCGTGTAGATCGCTGGAAAAAAATTTCTTTTTGACCTAAGTAGAAATTGACATTTTTTTTTTTTTTTTTTTTTAATTTTACAGTGAAGTTTTTCGCAGTCGGAGTACTTTCCCGGTAATATTCCACAGTCGGGATACGCGTCAGCGAATGTTGGCGTCTTTCTTCTAGAAGCTGTATTCAATGGCTCTGAGTAATCCATATTCATTTTCTTCAAATTCGGAAAATGGTATTTTATACGGATCAATAATATTGCAAATTTTCAGCTTTTTGTTAATAATTAAGTAAATGTAGAAATAAGTTCCCTCAAAATACTTTACTATACACTTTTTAAAGAACAGTATGAAAAGTCATTAAATTGATATATAATAACGAAACAAAAGTAAAGATATGTGTTCACCAGTTCAGATAGCAAGCGATAACCGTCATACCATTTATTCAAATTGCAAACATCTTATTTCATTTCAGTTTTAATAAGAACACGGTTACAAAAAAATATAATAATTCTATTACTTCTTTTTTTTTTTTTCGTTCTTTCTCCCTTTTTTTAGTGAATATTGCAATAATTTTGTTGCCAACATTAAAAAAAATCTTTGAAAAATAGCGAAAAAAATCACGGAAAAAATTTGAAAATTCGAAATTTTAAGAGTTATTTTTAGTGATCAACCGAAATAGGTTTTTCAGGCCAAAAAACTAATTTCGAAATTAAAGGAAATTTTAAGCTATTAATATAAACATACCTATAAAAATATTATTAATTATTCAGAAATAATTAATTATTCAAAACATATTTATTCACAAATCCATGTAGTAATATAATGAAAAGACTGCAGTTTGCAGTATTTACTTAAATTCTCCATTTTCGAATATAATGAAAAGAATTAAAAGACAATAACAAATTGAAAAAAAAAAAAAAAAAAAAAAAAGATAATGAAGCTTTTTGAACGTCAGTTAGATGAAATAAACACTTCTAAATCAATGAGACGTTTAACGCTTCAGAGATATCATAGATGAAAGAAGGGAAGACAAACGATAAGAGGTATTTTATAAGAACTGGTGTTTTACAATTAATGGTCAATGAACTTTCTTCCAAAATTGCCAAATTATTAGGGTGGCATAATGTATCGTTGTCTTAAGGTAACAAACAGTTAAAAAAGAACGAAAAATCATGCGTCGAGCATAGATTATGAAACACTTTCCAAATACTGTAACAAAAATTCACAGTTTAATAAAACGAATGATGAAGTCTAAGTAAACAAGGTCAAGGTCAAACCGGGTGGGCAGGCCTACCTTTCGGCTTAAGCTGAACTAGCCCCACCCAGCATGTTTGTTTACCTAATTATACTGAGCATTACTAAATTACACTTTGCGATATTGAGCGAGCAATAATTATACTATGTAATGCTGATATACAAATTCTGAAAATACAAAATTCCAAAAATACATATTCTGAAAATACAATTTACCAAACCTACTGAGCAGTACTAAATACTACTATGTGATATTGAGCAATAATACTTCCAGGTAATAATACTGTAAGATGCATTTATTATTATTATTATTATCATTATTATTTTGCATCGGATAGCTGAGTTCGATGAGGACACTTTCACTTCCCGAAACCGGTTTCGAAAGTGAAAGTATCCCAATAAAATAAAATAAAATAAACCTGCAAACAAAATCGAAAAAATCAAAAAGCGACAATCGTAGAAATCGATCTCAGCTATACAATGCAAAAACAAACGTTTAAAAATATTGAAATGCAAACGAGATATTTTAAATGAGCTGTCCCATAGGATTGACATTAGTGAGCCGAAGATTTCACGTGAGTGAAGTAGCCTCTGAATATTATGCGACATAAAAAAATAATTCTATTCAAAGTAGACTTGTGTTACTTTCAAAATCAAAGCATTTGAAATATCGTTGACCCAATAAATTACTAGTAACAAATGTACGCTGATAGTAAAAGATATTTATTGTGATAAAATGTGGTAAAAAAAATGCTGAAAATACGTTGTTCCTGCTTGAATATGTGACTTTCGCCTTAGAGATAACAATTAATCACTTGACTTTAAAACTTTCATCAGAAATAAGTGAATTCTGTCACTTGAAATACACGAGTGAATGACAAGCTCCGATTCAGATGGTTGACCAAAGCACGTTATCAGAGTATTAAAATTTTTTCATGTCAACTTATTCAATTGGCAAGAAACTCAGTACACTGTAAAGAAAAAAAAAGTCTAATTTTTACCTTATATATATTACATTATTTTAATTTTAATTTAATTTAATTTTAATTTAATTAATTTATTTTTCTTATATATTATATTTTTTCTTCTTCTATTTCTGGATATTATTCAAACAGGTATGTGTTCACATTTCATTTTGATTTTTATTCTCCCATTTGTGTATGATGTTTTTGTGTTGTCTTATGAAGATTATATATTATATATATATGTTACGGTCAATATGATTAATCCGGTCATTATTAATAATAACCTGTTATTATTAATAATGACCTGATTAATCATATTGAGCGTGTATGATTCAATGGTTATTATTAACAAACGTTTTATTATATATAGCGTATATACTCGTGTATAAGTCGCCACCGAATTAATACGCAAAATTATAATAAAAATTTGAATTTTTGTGTATAAGTCGAACCACATTTCTGGTAATATGTTGAAAAATGATTTGTAATCGATGATAAAAAAAATTAATTAATTTTTATTAAATTAATAAATTTTTACGTTTCTAATCAGAACTTTTTTTTATTCAACGTTTTAAAACTGCATAATTATATAAAACTGAAGAAGCTTAAACTATTTTGAAACCTATTCACATCAATTTAGTCATACTTAAAAAGAAAAAAAATTCTGAAAAATCTATTCAAGCCTTATTTACAAGGGAAAACAACTTCTTAGACTGCTAAAGTATAGTACTTCTTTGTATTGTAGGACTTTTAGGAGAGAAATCTTGAAGCATTCTCAAGTTGAACTGTTTTTAAAAAGGGGGTTAAAATGTTGTAAGGGAGTCCCCTTGTATTGAAGGGAATTCTATCCAAAGAGAAAATGGGTGCAGAACAATTATAGGGACATTATTTCTGAGCTTTTTTTTCAATATTCAGATTCTGAACAATAACTTGCATTTTGATAAGTCTCATTGAAAAATTTTAATATTTAAATGAAAACAACAAAGGTTTTTAGATTCATGATTCCTAGATATGTATTATTTTCTCTCTTTAAAAATCCTGAATATCGGCAATTGAGTAAGCATTTATTTATTTATTTTTACTAACTCGTATATAAGTCGACCCTCCATTTTCAACACCCAAATTTTGTCTAAAATCTTCGACTTATACACGAGTATATACGGTATATATATATATATATATATATATGTATTTATATTATATATACTAATATACTATATATAATATAACCTCTTCTGAGATACACACGATTCCGAACGATGTTCTTTATCATTAGAAACATCAGAAACGAATATATTTTCGAAATTTAAAGAAGCATTTATAAAAACAAAGTTTCTTTTGCTGCCATTGATTTTCGGAATCGTTTCCGAGTAGTTTTTATAGCTCATTAATAAGTTTTTTCAACCCGGAATATAGGTTTTTCGAATGCTATTCATTCTCAAGTAAACATTTTTCTGTTCAACAAACATGTTTTACAGATAAACATGAAAGTTAACAGTATTAAAATTAAATTTAAAAATAATATTAATTTCTCACTCTTGCATGCATAAATTCAACTATGCAGCTGAAAATGTTTAATTGAGAATTGATAGTATCCTAAAAAAATGATATTCCGGTTTGAGAAAACTGATTAACATACTACAAAAACTATTCGGAAACGTATCCGAAAATTGGTAGCACCAAAAGAAACTTTGTTTTTCTAAATGCTTGTTTATATCTTGAAAATATATTGGCTTCTAAAGTGTCTAAAGACAAAGAACGCTTTTCAGAATCATGAGCAACTCGGAAGAGGTAATTGCATATTTTCGTTCGTGGTAATAATCGATTTTCGTAAATTAAACAAGTTGGAAATTGTACGTCAAACGTCAGAAATGAAGTGCATTTATACTATAACCACTTTTATAAATATCCAGATCTTGCTGCAATAGCTGTTGCACTCTTATGCAAAAATGTATGAATACAAAATTTATTTTATGCGCAGATTTTTATATTATAGAGATTAATTTTATTTTATGAAATTAAGTTTCAATACACTTTTACAAACGATAAATTACAATTCTGTTACATTAAAATTATACTATGCGCAAATAACCAATGCAAGACAATGTAAAAAAAAAATCATAGTTATTATTTCACTGAAAAAAGGAATTATATCGTCTGTTATTGTGATATGATTCCTTTCCGTAATAAAATAGTTCCGTAATAATTTAGTACATTTTAAGTTAGTAACATTTTTTTTTTGTTGACATTTACTGAAAATTCCAATAGGAAACTTAAGCCTAGCTTTGAAAATTTCAGAACTGGAAATCCATATTTAGACTATTTTTCCATTTAATATATATTTCTCCGGAAACATCTATCCAAAAAACTGTCGGTAGATTATAGGATTACTATAATTAAACAATTTTAGTATACAAATTCGGTTTTTAAAATTCAGTAATACGGAAATAATATGACACCATCTTAAATAGGACGTAATCACCATGGCAACAAAGAATCATTACCTATCATGGGATATCATTGAATTAATTACGTATGATAGGATTTAATAGAATGAAAAAAACTTTTATTAATATCTTTTTAAGTTTTGATTCAATTTTCATAAAATTTTAAATGACTCGACAAAATTCTACATCAGAAATAAAAATAATAATAAATATTGGATGAAAAACGAGCAGGTTTAAGAAATAATGTTTCACTGCACATGCGCGAATGTTATCAAAATGTAATGTGCATAATATTTTACCCAAGCCCAAGTGTGACAATATGTATAGAGCAACTTTTGTGAATGTCTCAAAAACATAGCTTGGAAATTCTGAAAATGGTCATCCATAGAATAAGCTCGAAATTCGTTGTTCCCCAAAAAAGCTAAAAGATCAGGGGCTGTATCCAAATGATGACAAGTAGACAAGTATTTCTTAAGAACTACTTCTGTACTTGTCATACTTTGGATCCAACACCTCATATTTTTGCTTCATTTTGGTAACAACGGATTTCGAACTTATTCTATAGACGATCACTTTCAGAATTTTGAAGTATTGTTTTTGAGACTTTCGTAAAAGTTGCTCTATACATTTGCGTAAAATATTATGCACATTATATTTTAATAACATTTGCGCATGCGCAGTGAAACATTATTTAATAAACCTGCTCGGTTTTCATCCAATATTTATTATTTTTTATTTCTGATTGCGGGGTATTGTGTACAATGTTGTTAGTCATATTTTCTTTAAAAAAACATTATTTTATATTAAGAACTCTACAAGTTATAAGCAAAACACTTGGTGAAATTCGGGATTGTTTTGATAAAAACCTTAATTTCTCTACGGGTATATATGTTGTACTCATGAAAATAAACACAGCTTATCACAATAAGCCTCTTAATCATGTGCTAAAGTTTCAAAGCTTAAGTGACATTACTTTTTACAGGGTTATCCAAAAGATATTCGTTTTTCTACAATTTTTTTACGGTTCACAATGGGGCTTTTGGAAAAAATGTTCACGGAATTACATGACGTCAACTGTGCTGTTTACATGCGTGAAATTTCAGGATTATTCTTCAAATATTTTACTAGATATTGCTCTTTTCACCCTTTTTCATATGAGTGTTCGTATTATTTTGTCACCCATCTGTAATTACGAACGCACCTAAAAACAGTTGTCTTTTTATAGAGTAAAATGTAATCAGCGATTCTTAATATTATTTTGGAAAAAGCAATCAATATTTAATCAAATAAAAATAAATTACAATAAAGTGATAATAAATATGATTAAACTTAAATTTATATTAATAAAACAAAGAGTTTGTGTGTCTGTCTGTGTAGACTGTGTCGGATAAATGCCAGCGCTACGTCACTGGAAGCGCTACGCCGCTATACTCCAAGCTCCACCTGAGAACCCCTTGAAGAAATTTTTTAAAAATTCGATTTCGATTATGTTAAAATCAACTTTTAAGAGATTTTTTACCGGAATTTTGCCTTATTTGATTCATTCCTTGCATTTTCTTTGGGTGTGCGTGAATTTGATTTTTATTATTATTATTATTATTAACTTTCAAGGGATTTTTTTACTGGATTTTTGCTTTATTTGATTCATTCCTTTGTATTTTCTTTAGTGTGTGGTGCGTGATTTCGATTTTTTTTAAATTAACTTTTAAGGGATTTTTTTACTGGATTTTTGCTTTATTTGATTCATTCCTTTGTATTTTCTTTAGTGTGTGGTGCGTGATTTCGATTTTTTTTTTTTAAATTAACTTTTAAGGGATTTTTTGCGTGATTTGTTCCTCATTTAATTCATTCCTTTGCATTTTATTTGGTATGCGTGTGTTATTTTGATTTTTTAAAATTAACTTTTAAGGGATTTACTGAATTTTTGTCTCATTTGATTCATTTCTTTGGATTTCCTTTGGTGTGTGTGTGATTTCGATTTTTTTAATTAACTTTAAAAAAAAAATTTTACTAGTTTTTTGACTCATTTGATTCACTTCTTTGCATGTTGTTTGATGTGTGTGCGTGATTTCGATTTTTTAAAATTAATTTTTAAGGGATTTTTTACTGGATTTTTGCTTCATTTGATTCATTCCTTTGCATTTTATTTGGTGTGTGTGCATGATTTCGATTTTTTTTTTAAATTAACTTTTAAGGGATTTTTTACTGGATTCTGCCTTATTTGATTCTTCCCTTTGCATTTACATTGGTGTGTGTGTTTGATTATGATTCTTCTTTTTATTATTAACTTTTAAGGGATTTTTTACTGGATTTTTGTTTTACTTGATTCATTATTTTGCATTTTCTTTGGTGTGTGCGCGTGATTTTGATTTTTTAAAAATTAACTTTTAAGGGATTTTTTTACTGAATTTTTGCCTTATTTAATTCATTCCTTTGCATTTTCTTTGGTGTGTAGGTGTAGTTTCGATTTTTTTTAAAATGAACTTTAAAGGGATTTACTGAATTTTTGCCTCATTTGATTTATTTCTTTGCATTTTCTTTGGTGTGTGTGATTTGGATTTTTTTTAAATCAACTTTTAAGGGATTTTTTGCTGGATTTTTGCTTTATTTCCAGTGGCGTAGCTACATATTCAGCGCCCTGGAGCAAGAAAAATTAGTGCACCCTCTTGTCTCTGAGAAATTTTTGGAAACTTTTGTTTTACTTTAGGTATAAAATTCGTGTAGAGGATTCGTACGGGTACTTACTTTTGGATACCATACTAATTCCATAAAGAAAATTTCCTTTATTTAATTGCATAATCGTGCAATTAATTAAGGAAAAATTTACTTTTAGGAAATACTGGTATTTCAAAGTAAGCA
Source organism: Maratus michaelseni (assembly GCA_963931845.1). Lineage (NCBI taxonomy): Eukaryota > Metazoa > Arthropoda > Arachnida > Araneae > Salticidae > Maratus > Maratus michaelseni. Next base: position 127,319,053 of record OZ007598.1, on the reverse strand, counting down.
TACGTACGAACCTTAATATTACTTTTTTTTTTTTTTTTTTTTTTTTTTTTGGAAATACTTACTTAATTTATTCTAAATTCTAGGCAAATTAATAGTAATATATTAAACGCAATAAAAACATATAAAATAATAAAATAAATTATAATTCATTAAGTACCGAGTATCTACTTATATTTACAACGTATGGGGCCGGATTTACGTTTTATATGCGACCACGAGCCCAATGCTACCTGCCAAACATTAACTTTTGTTGTTCGTTTCAAGAATTTCTGATTTTAGAATTTTAATAGGGAAACACACTATTGTAGAGAAATTTTTAATTTAGACAGCACGTTACTTGAAGCATTTCGATGAAAAGTAAAAACGGTGAAAAGGAAGAAAAAATACATGCCTATACATCATTACAATGTAATTATTGTAATTTTAACTATAGAAAAAGGTATTTTTAACATTCAGATTTGTGTCAAAGCCCAATTAAGGCACTGTAAGGCCCTTAGCAGTTTTATTCTGTAGGCCTCCCACATAAATATTATAATTAAGCTCAAACCTCGAGATTTCCCTTCCATCTTTTCCAAAACTACTAAAATTAAAATCTGCACCAAGTGATGCGAATAATCTTTTTTTTTTTTTTTTTTTTTTTTTTTTGTACTTGAATCCATTTTTAAAACACAATACCAGGGCCATATTAATTACATAATAGGGCCAACCTAGCATTTTTTCGCAGCCCTCAAATTAGAGTGCCCGGAATTAGATATAATCCTTAATGTAATTTGTGATAAGAAAGGGGGGCCATGGAACTTCCATTTGCCCATAACCTGCAGAGTATACTTAAATGTATAAGTTCTGAATGAAATATAAAAACACGTATTGAATTCACGTGAAAAATGATTGTTCAAAGCATTTCTCACAGATTTATTAACGATTCTTTTAATACAGCATACTATCTACATTAATAAAACAAAGATGTGTATCTATCTGTCTGTCTGTTTGTGGGCGAAATCTAGCACACGTAGAGGTATGAAAATTTGGATGAGAATAGACGAAGACAGGACTCAATACGTCTGAGACTCAGATTTTCCGATTTTTGATATTTAACCGATATATTAATTAAAAACCCTAATGAACATCGCAAACTGGCCAGTTTTCGTCGTTCTGCGGACTGTAGCTGTGTATTTATGGGTTTCCTCGGATCTTCACGCAGATGAAAGCGAAGCGTTCGTTTTTTTATGCATTTTGAAATCACGATCACGGAATCCTCCACAGAATTACAAGAAAATAGAAAAACACGAAACTTTTCGTCTTATATTCCCAATTCGGACGCATCTTTCGTTAAAAAAAAATTATATTTAGTATTTCAAAAACATTTTTATTTCAAATTTTCTTTTTTTTTTTCTGGATTTAAAACAGTTGCATCCACTTCCCGAAAGAAAATACAAGAAAAAATACACACTTATTTGTGGTACCTTTCCCTTTTTAACAGTCGTTGATAATAATAATATTTATTATAAAAAAATATAAAAAGCCAAAGTTCGATTTCAAATTGTTTAGGTATTTTCAGATTCCTTTTTTTGATATTTTTTTTTCTACATTTTAAAGTTGCGGCATATGCTACCCGGGAAAAAAAAAAAAAAAACTTTTATTCACGGTACTTTTCTGGTTCTCATGGTATGTTTGGTTTTGAAAAATAATAATATTTACTATTCGAAGGGGAAAAAATCGGGGTCGATGAGCATTTGTTTTCATCTTTTCTGTTTTTATTACAATTTTAAAATGTTATCTCCTTCTTTCGAACGAAAAGGGTACCCACTTATTCTCGGTATTTTCCCGGTTCTAACAATATTTTTGGTTTACAAAATATTAAAATTTACTGTTTCAAAGAAAAATATATTTCTTGAAGTCGTTTAACGGATTCTAACACTTGTTTTTGGTACCTTTGAATATAGCGTTTTCCGTTTTAAGAAAATTGTGCATTTGAACATTTTCCGAGGGATTTTCGTCTCTGCACATGTCCGAGAAAACCTCCGCATTTTCAACACAGGTTGTCAATACACTGGAAGATATTCTTTCGAATTTTAAGAGTGTGTTTGTGGAGGTGGGGTGGCGCATTTTATATTAATTAGATTTTCTCAGGACTTTTTGGTGAGAATTCAAAGTTTGATATATCTAAATGTCAGAAATTAAACCAGCAATCGCTATAATGGGGCCACTTTAATTTGGAAACATTTTCGTTTAATAAATATAAAATCATACAAATTCGAGGTTCGTATGCAAAAACAGACAAGTGCGTGCGCAGTACGCCTGGTGTACACTGCGGAAGAGAGTGGGGCCTCCGATTTAGGTTTGTTTGAAGACATTTTTGTTTATGTGAAATCATATAAATTTGAGGGTATACTCTGCCGAAGGCAATGGGTTTCCCAACATTAGATTCGTTTGGAAAGATTTTCGTCTAGAAATATAAAATCTTTCAACACTGATTTTAAGTATATTTAAGGTTATTATCACGGGTCCGAGAAACGTTGGGAGTGTCAGCAAATTAATACTAAAAGGCAAATTTCTGAGAAAATCACTTTTTCACTACTAAGCATTTCATTTTATCATGCAATATTAATCCCAAAAATATGAAATATTCTTTTACGTCTCAAATTTAAAAAAAAAAGTCTTTTTGAAAAAAATATATATACTTTATTTTACATTTCTTTTACTCATTTTCAGTCCTAAATAAATTCAACCTTACACCATAGATCCTTCATCTTTCACATGATTTTCGAGATTTTACACTAGATTTATTGCATATATTGAGTAAATCTCGGATAAAATTCCGTGTATAAGAAGTTGCTTATTAAAATAAAATCATAGTATAAGTAGGCCCTTACAACGGTATCTTAAGTGAATGTACAATCATCAAAAAGTCAGCATTAATTCTTCATAGTAATCAACTTTAATGGACTTAGCCAACTTAACATAGCAATTCTTTCGGTAAAAAGGGTCAAATTTTAGATTAAATTCTAAGTAATATCATGAAGTTTCATGCATTTGAGAAGCTGAACATTTCAGTTTCGTGTAATCAGGCGACGATAATCTTTTTTCTAAGAAAAACATTTTCTCTCTTTATGATAAACAAGAACGAAAAATCATGCGTCAAGCATAGATTATGTAACACTTTCCAACGCTTCCAAAATAATTTTACAAATCATTACCGTTTAATAAGCTGAAATATAACATCTAAGTAAACAATTTGGAAAACGCATAACATATTTAAAAACGTAATTTCAGGAATTTTCCACTTATACAATATTTGGGAAAATATCCGGATATTTTTATTCAGCCCTGTATAGGATCTATAGATTTGTATATATACTACATAGGATGATAAATTTTAGTTTAGTTAGAAAACAAGTAGCACAGTTTAAAATTTTCCTTTTGGAGTTTCTGTCAATAAACGGAAATGTGTTCTCGAACTTTTGTGCTGCCCTGTATATGAAATACAGAATTTATACACACCCAGTAATAGACAAAAAGTGAGTTCAAGTGAAAATCGCGTTCAGCAACTTAAAACGCACTTCCAGGAATTATTGTTAACAGACAGTAGAGAAATCTTTTGTGTGTCCCTGTAAATGAACGATGACTGCTATACACACAATATTCTGTAGTAAGCCTCTTGTAATGCACCTTAGTGATATATATAAATTTCAATGCGTTTAAAATAGTGAAACAGTATTTAAATAAACCGCTGACGATTTTTCTCCATAGACGTAATATAACGGAATTCTTTTGACTGTCCCTGTAAAGTAACTATAAGTGCTATGCACACCCTATTCCATATTAAGCTTCTTGTAATGCACCTTAGTGATATACATCAATTACAATGTATTTGAAATTGTGTAACATCATTAAAATAAACCGCGAATGATTTTTCCCCATAGACCGTAATGTAACGGAATTATTTTGGAGTGTCCCTGTAAAAAAAACTATAAGAGCTACACACTTCAGTTGAAATAGGGAACATGCTATAGATAACGACAATAACATATAAAAATTGCAGAGCAATCCGAGCATATTTACGAGAGTTAGAGCACGGACAGACGGCAGACGGCCATACGGCAGCAGACAAACCGAAGTCATAAACACTTTTCAACTAGGTTGGAAAGTGTTAAAAATGCTTATGAATTCTTCGTTTAAAATTTGCCTTATCTTCAAATTAAAAATCGTCTTGGGACAAGGACCATGTGGCATATGCCAAAATTCTACCCTGTCTACGTATTTTATAAACTGTATTGACAAATGCATGTTTAATTTCCACACGAGAAAAAAAAAAATCTCGATTTTTTGTTCGTAAGAGGGTCAATAAATTCCTCCAGATCAAATTAAGACGCTAACTGTTTTTATTATTATTATTATTATTTGTTTGTTTGTTTTACTTAATATAGTGACCAAATAACTAAATCGGTGTTGTGACATTCCGTTTTTAAACCCTTTGAATACGAATTTATCTTTTATCAGAAATTGGCAGTCCTGCTATCGGTCCGTGGGATGCACAGCACATGTCCCCCCATAGAATAGTGGTAATTTCGTAGCCCACTGGCCGCAGGTTGAAGAGCCTTAATCTAATTGATCCATGTGAAGATTCTATTGTTAACTCGAATGATGACTGAGATTTTTCATCTTGCATTTGGGAAAAGTAAGTGTATGACGAGAGTTATAGTCATCAAATGTATCTAAGCGTTTAAGTAAGTTTTAAAATCTTCGTTCTGCTGTCGTTGTCTCCAAAGGTAAAATTTTTAATTAACTCAGGCATGATGAAATAATGATGGAGAAGTTACTTAAGGTGGCAATATGGTGGTGTGAATTAAAACGTCACGAATAGAAGTAATTTCTTTTAAATGAGTATAAAAGTGTGCGTTGCAAATCGCGTAAGATGAGATCCAAAAGCTAAATCTAGGTAAAATATCATAAGACAATGCGCTCATGACAAGTATGATCCATCCATAATAACTTGTTAATCCTAATTTGAAAAAAAATTACAAATATTTTTACAAAATTTTATTTCGCTTCGTTCTTTTAAGGAAGTTTTTACTGGATTTTTGAATTACAGTCAAACCTCGTTAACCATGAACACGCTTAACGTGAATTACTTTTAACATGAATTGTTTTCATAGTCCCCTATAAAAACGAGTACAAAGATTTGATACTGATAACATGAATTACTGTTAACATGAACAACATTTTTATTCCCCTTGAGGTTCATGTTAACGAGGTTCGACTGTATTTGATTCATTCCTTTGCATTTTCTTTGGTGTGTGTGATTTCAATTTTTTTTTTATTAACTTTTAAGGGATTTTTTGCCTTATGTTATTTATTCTTTTGCATTTTATTTGGTGTGTGTGTGATTTCGATTTTTTTACATTAACTTATAACGGATTTTTTACTGGATTTTTGTCTTATTTGTTTCATTCCTTTGCATTTTTTTTTTGTGTGTATGTGTGGATCTTTTTAAAGGTTGAACTTCTGTCTGGTAAAATTGATAAATTTCTGTACATTTTAGCAGACAGTTGCAATGTAGAAATATTATCGCTGAGAAAGAACAGTATTCGATAACAAAGGTTTTTTTTTTTTCGAATTCTACTCTGCTTTTCGCCCAAAATCACATTGAAACGAATAGATGCCTTGCTCGTATTAGCAGTGATCTTGCTTTTGTAGTTAGTAAAAAACGTGAAAATATTAATATAGTATAAATGGCAAACCATTGTTGACGTGCAAATTGCTCGTATTAACTATGTCCCCGTTTTAATTGTGCTCGCATTAAATGAGTTCGATTCTCTATATTATAAATGATAAACGTGTCCGTGCGTAACGCTGACATCATTTTACAAAAAGCAACACTTAACGATGAAATTTCGGTTTTGCGACTTTTGCTACTGCAATTTTTTTATATTTCTAAACATCGCATACTTTTAATTTTTACACCGTTATATAGGGGGAAATATCTACTTTCAAATGCAATTTGTTTGAAAACTGTATCGCAATTTACTCATTTATTATAGAATTTAAATAAAATTTCAAGCATGATTTTTTTTTTTAAATCTGTCTCTATCGCTTGCAGACGATTACGAAATATTAATCCGTTTGTAACTTTAAACAATATAAAAAGTTCAGCATTTGTTTCCAGCTAATATTCAATAACGAAATGAAAACTTCATTAAGCAGTAAATAAAATAGTATAAATAAAACACAACTATAACAGACATGTAATTAAAATAAGCGTTTAAAACCGCTGAAATTATCAGAATAATAATAAAAAAAATTGCTGTAGATAACTAAATTTTTAGCGATTTCTTCGGCTATTTATTAACTTCTGGCACGAGGTCAATAAGAAATTACCCCTGTTAATAAATTTCAAAATTTTATTTGAATAGATATAAAATGCTCTTTGGTTTTGTTAAGGTGCAATCTAAAAATATAAATGTAAAAATCTATTAGAGTTTTCAATTTAAAAACAAGAACGAAAAATCAGGAGTCAAACATAGATTATGAAACACTTTTCAACACAGCCAGAAAACTGTAACGAAACTTCACCGTTAAATAAGGTGAAAGAAGATATGTAAGTAAACAGTTTAGAAAACACATAACACATTGAAAACTACAGTTTTCAAAATTACCTTCCAGTGCCAAAAAAGTAGACGAATTATTTTGTGCGGTCCTGTATATGATAAATAGATGTGGATATATAGTATGATAAAATTTAGTTCAGTTAGAATATTCACATCCAATTTTCGCCAATCGATGGAAATGCACTCGAAATATTTTGTACAGCCCTGTATATTATCTGAAGACTTTTGTACACACCACCTATTAAGCTAAAAGGAAACTTAAAACTCACTTGCAGCAATTAACAAACGTAAACGACAATGTATCTTTTTTTCGTAGCCCTGTATATGAATTCCACAAACTTCTATTAGTCTACTAAATATAATTCAGCAGGAAAATGCGTAAACACAATTAAAAACTTCCCTTAAGCAATTCACTCCCATAGTCTGTAGTACGAATTTCCTTGTGTAGCCCTGTATATGGTCAACAGAGTTTATAAACACACACGTACTATTAAAAAAAAGAGTTAAAAATGCAAACCAAAGAAAACGCGTTCACACATAGACTGTAAATATCGCACATGTACTGTAACCAATATCTTTTGTGTGTCCCTGTAAATAAACGCAATGCACACAAGAGAGCAATTTATACTGCACCTCAGTAATGCATATAATTTTCATTATGTTTGACATAGTGAAATATCACTAAATTACACTGTAGACGATTTTTCCCCATATAACTATGTGTAAAAGAATTCTTTTGTTTGACCCTGTAAATGAATAATAAATGCTTTGCACCCCATATTCTACAAAAAGCATGTTTTAATGCGCTTCATAAATATATATCAATTTCATTATGTTTTAAATGACGTAGCGTCATTAAAATGCGCTTGAACCGATTATTCCCCATTGACTGTAATGTAACGGCATACTTTTGACTGTCCCTGTAAAAAAACTATAAGTGCTACATACTTCTGTTGAAATAGGAACATGCTATAGTAAACGACAGTAACATAGAAAAATTTCAGGACAATCGAAGCATATTTACGGGAGTTAGAGCACGGACAGACGGCCATACGGCAGACAAACCGAAGTCATAAACATTTTTCAACTAGGTTGGAAAGTGTTAAAAATAGTTTTTACCTGTATTCTCTATACCGAGAAGCCCGGATTGGATGCCCTAGTATGTCTAATAGCTAATAAGACTAAAAGGTATCAACTTCAACATAATTTGAAACCCTGAAGCAGCCTAAGACAAAAGAGTGAATATTCTATCCTGTTTATGAAATCCGCAACTCTAACTTGCCATATAAGCACAGTTAGGCACCTTGATTGGATATCATTCCCTGGCAAGATGTTACAGATAAAAACTTTTAATTTTTCAAATTAAATATTTTTAATATAGTTTTTCCGGTTTGTATTTTTTTAACGCTCAATTCGTTACAAGAAAACAAAATACAGTAGTCCCTCAATATTCGCGAGTTTTGATTATTCGCGAATACGAAAACGTGGAAAAATTTAACATTTGCCAGAATCTGACTTCATTATTCGCGATTTTTTTTTAATTATCTCTTTCTTTTTAGCACTTTCCAACCTAGTTGAAAAGTGCTGGCCGTCTGCCGTCTGGCCGTCTGGCCGTCTGTCCGTGCTCTAACTCCCGTAAATATGCTCGGATTGCTCTGCAATTTTTATATGTTATTGTCATTATCTATAGCATGTTCCCTATTTCAACGGAAGTGTGTAGCACTTATAGTATTTTTACAGGGACACTCAAAAGAATTCCGTTACATTGCGGTCTATGGGGAAAAATCATTTGCGGTTTATTTAAATAATGTTTCACTATCTTAAACGCATTGTAATTTATATATATTACTAAGGTGCATTAGAAGAAGCTTAATATGGAACAGGGTGTGCATAGCACTTATAGTTACTTTACAGGGACAGTAAAAATAATTCCGTTACATTACGTCTATGGAGAAAAATCGTCAGCGGTTTATTTAAATACTGTTTCACTATTTTAAACGCATTGAAATTTATATAGATCACTAAGGGGCATTACAAGAGACTTACTACGGAATATTGTGTGTATAGCAGTCATCGTTCATTTACAGGGACACGCAAAAGAATTCTCTACTGTCTGTTAAAAATAATTCCTGGAAGTGCGTTTTAAGTTATTGAACGCGATTTTAATTTTAACTTGCTTTTTGTCTATTACGTGGTGGTGTATAAATTCTGTAGATCCTATACAGGGCAGCACAAAAGTTCGCGAACACATTTCTGTTTATTGACAAACTCCAGACGGATAATTTTAAACTGTGTTTCGCGTTTCCTAACTGAACTAAAATTATCATCCTATGTAGTATATATACAAATCTATACATCCTATAGAGGGCTGAATAAAAGTATTCGGATATTTTTCCGAATATTGTATATGTTGGAAATTCCTGAAATTATGTTTTTAAATATGTTATGCGTTTTCTAAATTGTTTACTTAGATGTTAGCTTTTAGCTTATTAAACGGTATGATTTGTAAAATTATTTTGGAAGCGTTGGAAAGTGCTATATAATCTATGCTTGACGCATGATTTTTCGTTCTTGTTTAGAATTTATAATGGTTAGATTAATTCCCTCTTTTTTTTCTTAGTATCTATTTACAAATCAGTTTTCAGTTGTCAACTGACAAAGGAGTGAGTATTGTAGGAAAGCAAAATAATAACAATAGCAGAATACTCGTTGCAGTGGGGATATTAGAGGTGAAAAGGTAACGGCATCTTCAATCTATTAATTTAAAATGTGCAGGTTCTCGTAGAGATGAAGCTGAATCTGCACTTAGAAAGAAAATAAAAACATTTCTGAAGCATTTAGCTGTATTTAAATATTGTATTTAAATATTGTATCGCATATTGACCCACTAATACATTATCATCTCTTTACGAATAGAGAAAGTCGAAATTACTTTACACAAAAACATAATATGATTTTTTAGCTGTAATTATTTCTCCAATCAGTTAATTTGAATTATCTACAATAAATAAATGTCATATTTATGAATATGTGTGTACATTCACCTTCTACATGCCGTAATTTCGCCCTCAGACAATTCGATTTTCTACAAGAATTTATTTTAAATAAAATGTGACTTATTTCTGCTTAGCACTTATTTGACTTCTTATTTTCAATAAAATTTCCGGTTTGAAACAGACTTAACTAAGATGCGGCGCATGCGCGCAAAATAACGGTATATGTTATGCATCATAGCGAATCGTTAATACATATATCCTTTAGTTCTTTGAAATGCTGTGCCACTCTAATTAAAATTTTATAGAACGTAACTCCTTTTTTAGTGCAGAGAGATAGACTCAACATTCGCGAGATTTTCCTGGAACGTAATCCTCACGAATGTTAAGGGATTACTGTATAATAAAGTACATTCCGTCTGTGTTGCCAGTCCGCTATTTGTTGATCCATGTCTCTGCACCATACAGTATATATTTTGCACGATTGCACCATTACAGTATACATTTTGCACGATTGCACTATAAATTATTAATCGTTTAGTTTTAGGGAGAATCCACAAAACAAAATTCAACATTGCAATTGCATTTCTGCCTTCGCCAATTCTCTTTTCAACATCTTTAGCATGATCCATCCTCATGAATGAAAGATTCAAGGAAATTTGAATTCCTCAATAGTATTAATATTAATATCATCCAATAAAATATCAGTTTTCCGACTTGTCAAGTGCTCAGTTTTACTCATATTAATCTTTAATGCCCATATAATTAGTATCCTTTAGTTAACGAAGCATGTATATGGCGTCTTCTTCATCTTCTGCTATGAGGACTTGATCATCCGCGAATAATAAATTATGTATAACACATGGGCTGATAAGTTCCCGGTCTAATAAAGAAAATACAACTTTTTAACATAATTTTATAACTTTATAACTTTATAACTTTAATAAATAACATAACATTAATAATAAATAATAATAATTTAATAATAATAATAATAATAATTTAATAATAATAATAATAATTTAATAATAATAATAATAGTTTAATAATAATAATAATAATTTAATAATAATAATAATTTAATAAATAAATAATAATAATAATTTAATAATAAATAACATAACTTTATAACGAAAAAGCTCCAAATAGTGCTCAGAATCATCGACTCGTTGTTGTTTTTGGTAAAAAGTCAACACGCGCGGCACCCACTTTGACAACAGCTTTTTCATAGACAAATGTTCATTCAAAATATAACCAACACGTTCCTTGGATATCTTCAGAGTTTGAGATATCTCCAGCAACTTCACTTTACGGTTCCCCAAAACGATTTTGGACTTTTTTATGTTTTCCGGAGTAACCACCCCTTTTTTGGGTGACCAGAGCGTGGTGCATCACTAGTGTCCGTATGACCACGTTTTAATTCAGCAAACCAGTCAATAATGGTTGATATACCTGGTGCAGTGTCCGGATAACGCTTATCAAGCCAAGCTTTTGTTTGAACGGTGTTTTTTCTTATTAAATAATAATGTTTTATCAAAACACGAAATTCTTGCTTATCTATTTTTTTGTTTATCAACAAAGTCGTTCAACTAAAACCACTCTAACGTTTTATCCACACGGCGAATCGTCATGACATTTTTTCTGCTACCTTTTAAAGGTTGGTATTTACTAAAAAAAAAAGCATCGGTTCGGCGATTGCAACGCCATCTGTGTGCCAGACCGGGAACTTATCAGCCGATGTGTTATATTTACTATCATTCAGTTTCAAACCCATTTTTGACATTTACTTGTCCATACTCTGAGGCAGACATCAATATATATTTTAAATAAAGTGGATGAAAGACAACAACGTTGCAGAAGGCCTTTACTAATGATAAAAAGTTTAGACAGCTTATTTTGAAGTTTAACTCTGTAGCTGTTTATATAATAAATTGCTTTAATGATATTGATCAGCTTTTCATTTATATTTGCCATTTTAACTTACTTTCCAAAGCAAACTTCTCGATACGCTGTCCTAAGCTTTTTCAAGATCTGTTTTAATCACAACTGTATTAATTGGGGCGTATTTCAAGCCATTTAATTAGCATGCTTTGCAGGGTTTAAACCGAACCCAAAATGCCCTTAGTTAAAATGCTAAAATAAGAAAAAGCTTCAACGAAAAACTAAAATTATACTACCTATGCTTATGAATTTGCACGCCGTGATATTGTTCATTTTCATTTGCAAACTATTGCTAAAAATTAGTCGTGACATTTTCACATGGATAGAATCTTAAAAAAGAACCAATAAAAAAATCAGTTTTAGAAAGGTTTCCGTAAACTCTATAAGTAATGAAAAATAAAGTATTGCCTCCCAAGCTGAATTGGGTCATTTGTGAACTCAGTGAAGAACGTTTTCACAAACCTTTTAGTAAAATGCTATAGCAAAAAAGTGAAAAACCTATTGTTTTAGTATCGTATTTTGTGCATCTAATGTTTTCACAATTTGTGATATTATCCTGATACTCCAACAAAAGTAGTGGGTTTACGCGCGCAACCACGGCAATTTCTCGTATTTGACAAATTACAGTGCCTTCTATCGGTACATTTTAAAACTATTTTTTTTCTATGTTTAACAAAATTCCGTTGCTTTATGAATATTCAGGTAAAATGCCAGGTCATTCTAACCTGTAGTTTTAAGTTACAGCGTTTTGAAATCGAAAATTTAATTCTAATCACCCCGCTACGCTAACACATTACGCTAACGTTCAGGACGTTATTCTTAGATTCAGATTCGTTTATAATATAACAATGAACTCAGAAAATACTTTTGTTCTTTAATACAGCATGCAGGGGTAGCTGCCCCGGGTCTCTCTGGGCTTAATCAGAATTGTGTTAAAAGGGTGCAAAATGGTTAAAATTGGCCAAAAGTGACCAAAATTCTTGCATTTGCAAAGATTTAGGGAGGGAGTGTAGCACTCTACTTCCCGTGTCCCATGCCCCTCTCTCTCCAAAAAGGAACAATCACCATCATCAGAAAACTAATGTTATAAAATTTTATACAAAAGTACTTTAGTGCATGAGGATTGAAGTAACAACATAACAAGTGTTGGGATTTGTTGGGATTAGTATAAATGCATGCCTGCATTTGCCTTTCCATATTATGCAATCATCCAAATGCATGTTGATGAATACAAATATTAAATTTTATAATGTGATAGAAATTTTTATATTATGACAAACAACCAAGAATGACTGAAAGACCTGTGTTTACACTTCAAAAGGTCACATAAGTCGTTATATTCTTATAAAAAAAAATAATAAACAGTGTATTCTGTCATCTTTTAAAGTTGTGACCATCTTTCGTGTGGTACCCTGTATACAGATGTGAAAAGTACTCGGATCGAAATTTATGTATCCATACAATACATTTGAAGTCTAGTACTAGTCACTTCAGAATTAATTTATTAACAATTTCTATGAAGATAGAAGCCCCCCCCCCCCCCTGAATGATGCTTGCTCCGAGGCCCCAGATAGTCATAGTCGGCCCTGACAGCTAGAATTATGTACCTAAAATTATGTATTTGGTGGTCCGTGAGTTCCGAAAGTTTGAAGACAGCTGCTTTAATCAATCACCATCTACAGAGACTTCATACATTTATGTCCATAGCTGGTGTAATTATAGTTTTTTTTTTCCATACGGTTTGTATTAAAATGCACATAAAATTCACCTTTCATTTATTAATTGTTTACTTCGCAAAAATTTATTGTTCTTTCGCAACGTCAAAAGACGCACAACCATTACGCAACATTTCTGCTGCTGCTTTTTTTTTTATTTTCACTTTGATCATTTAGAAAATCACCATCGATAAGTAGTTAAATGTTATACTTGTTGAATATTTCAAATGAAATAATCTGTCATTTGTTATTTATTTATTTATTTTTGTCTCATCTGCATTGTTTAATTTTGCAATCTTTAGACAGGAATGATCTGTGGATCACCGTTGTCTCAATGGTTCACAGTCATTTCCAAAGAAAAATTAGAATATTCAATATGAATTCAACATATTAAATTTCTGATATATTGCTAATATCATACATCTGCATTTTCAAGTAATAATAGTACTATCGATGCATTTACAAAAATTGTATAAAATAAATAACTTTAAAAATTTTCCGGGTTTAATTTATCGAAATATTTCCAACGTTGAATGATCCATTTAAAAAATTCAAGTGAACTTGGTGGCTTTTCCTATAGCACAGAGACGGCCAACAATTTCCCACCCGCATGCTATTTTTTTCAAAAAATGTTTTACGTGACTATGATGTGTCAACAATCAAAAGATTTAGTGGATCAAATAATAATGTATAAAGAAAACTGATATTATTAAAAAAAAACTTTTATATTATTAGGATTAAAAACAATTTGGTTAACATACGATATTATATTTTAGAAAGTAATTATGTTCTCAAATCCAAACTGTCAACGTTATGAAATAATTTTTTAATTCACTTTTGTTCGGAAACACATGAAATTGACAGGCCTTCTTATTCGGAAACTTTGTAATCGAAAGACGTTTTCCATTTCTTAGTAAAGGCAGAAGATCTTTCAGAAAATACTGTCAAAGTCGGCGTTTTGAACCGAATTTTCCGACGTTCCAGGAGGAAAAAAAGGGGGGGGGAACTTGTTGTCATCACGTGACACGAATCGCTTATAGCTCGATAATTTGTTTATCAGAAAATGGAAAACTCATTTCGATTCCAAATCGCTTGAATAGTCAGACCTGTTAATTTTATGCCTTTGGATTTAAAAATGAGTCAGAAAATGTGTCAGAAAGTTTCGCGTTGTTGAGCAGGCCAGTTAAGAAACACATTAAAAGAAAATTGTGGTTTTTATAGTTGCATTTTAGATGCCAAATAATTGATATGAAGTTCACACTTAGTTATTTTTAGGGTTTCGTTCATCTGATGAAACCTTATTCGTCTCACTCCTCTGTCTGTCTGTCCGTCACAGAGTTCTTACTCGAAACCTGTATAAGTTAGAGACTTGAAATTTTGCATGCTTATAGCTGAATACCTCCTGTCAGACGACAAATCATAAAATTTTCAAAAAGTCTTATATTTTTTTAATTAAATTAATGAATTTAATGACAGACGACCATTTCTGTGATTTTCTTAGTTCTTAAGAGGCTACTTCACTCAGACGAAAACTCCCGCTCGCTAATGTTAATCCTATGGAGGAAATATTTTAAGATATCTCGTTCGCATTTCAATATGTTTAAATGATTTTTTTTTTTTTCATTGGATAGTTAAGGGGAATCTCTAAGCTCCTTTCTACTGTTTCGATTCTTGTTGCAGCTTTTTTTTTTATTGAGGATACTTTTACTTTCAAAACCGGTTCCGAAAGTGAAAGTATCTTAATTAAAAAAACTTGTAATCAAAATCGAAAAAGTACAAAGGAGTGTGCATAGAGATTGACCTCAGCTATCCAATGCAAAAAACATCATTTAAAAATATTGAAATGAGAACGAGATATCTTAAAATATTCCTCCATAGGATTAACCAAGGTCTCCTTATCAAAGTATCAGGCCTCACAATCAGCAAGTTTCCTTTGACCGCATGGTTGTCCTGCTACTAATGCCATCAATCGTCAGTAATAAGAGTATTTACGACACGAAATAACACGAAATTTTTTCACAGATCCATTTGTTCTATGCATTTGCTTATGAACTAGTATCCACCAGGCGGCGATACTTTCCGGAGAAAGTCAATTAATAAGTTGGCAATTACCGCGGACATTTTCTCCCATAGACTTTCTCCGGATTGTCAAGTCTGATCTATGATAAGGGAGTCTTGGGATTAACATTAGCGAGCGGGTGTTTTCGTCTGAGTGAAGTAGTCTCTTAAAACATAACCTTAATTTCAGTTTTTTTCGCGTATGCTAGATAGATCTGTGGTAGAGCGTTTTCCTCGTAACTCAAAAGTTCCGGGTTCTATTCTGGACGACGGAAGTTGTAATTTTCGATTTTTACATTTCATTGTCTGATGTATTTAATTCGAAGAACTTTCGTATTTTTTTGCTATTTTAAAGGTTTTGTTTTTTCTAAGCTAAAATTAAATCATATAATTAAAAATGCTTTTCCGGTATACAAACATATGCTTTTACAACTGTTTGAAAAACAGTTCTTGAATATTTTTAATTTTATTAAAAAATATCCTCCTCTTGTAATCATTTTATTATTAAATTTAATGGTGCTGCCATCTATATTCTTATTGATAAAGTGCATTGATAAATGATAAGGATAGTTATAAATTAATGATTTAGATTTATTAATTAAAGGATAAGCTGTTTTGAAAGGAATATTAAACGAAACCCTTTGTGCGATCTTCAATCACACTCAGCCACTTGTTAAGGGTAGGCAAGCTGAACTGGAGTCATCTGATAAAAGGTCTCTACGTAAGTTTTTCATAATATTCAATTTCGAAAATAATGACTCGCAGGAAAAATATTCAATATGGCAAGTCATATGATTTATCTTAATCATGAGGTTATAGTTAATGAAAAATCTGATTCCACTATCCCCTCTACAGCTTGGAAAAACTTGTTCAAATCAACCACATAATTATTTTCTTTAAAATATATATATAATAATTGTGATTATTATTTTGTTATTTAATTTTTAGATTTGTATATATTATTAATTTTCAATCTGTATTTGATTTGCATTTATTTTATTAATATTATTATTATTATTTATATCTAATTTGATTTTTAATACTTTAATTAATTAATTTATTTTATATTTTCTTTTTTATTTATTATATACTAGCTGAAGTACCCGACTTTGTCTAGGATTTTAAGAATGTTTGTTTAGAACAATCAATTTCAAAATTAAACATGTTGTATAAAAAACATAATAAAAGAAAACAGTCGAAATGTTATACGAATAAATCTAATGATAACTCAGTCTAAAAATATATAAAATTATATAATAAACTCTTCAGAATTCAGTTATAAATCAACTTGCTTTCATTCATCATTGGACCAATAAAAGCTAAAAAGGGAAAATGTTAAACTATCTTTGAATTGTACATGATGAAACGAACTGAAAAACAATTACTTCAAAGCTCATTTTCTTCAAAAACGGTATCTATTGATTTGTCAATACGTCTTGAATCTTCAAGTTGATGTTGTTTACACTATCATTTTTTAATGCAAGAATCGCATGTTCGCAAAGCCATTTAATGTCTGTAAAATGTCGAATATTTGGAAATACTTTCGCCTTGAGTTCTGCAGAAAAGACACAACCGTGTTACAAAATGCTTCTCTGATTTTGAACAGACCAGTTACTAAATGAAGCGATATTAATCCATATTTAATAAATGGTCAGAAAATTGCGATCCAATATGTTTCCATCTTAGATGAAACTCTCATATTTTCAGTTGCCTCCAAAGATGTGACGATTTAAGGCAGGCGTTAATTTCATTCGCCATTGTTCCTTTTAGAATGACTGGCAATGTTTGTCAGAAATCTCCAGACAATTCAACAGTGACCTCCATCCATTAGTAAATCATTTCCTTTTAAAAATTAGAATGCCCGATTGAGGGCCCGAAAACTTGTATGACATGGTGCATTTTATTAGGTTTTCATTACAAAAATCTACCTATTGCAGCCGTTCGGAGGAAAGCAATTCCAAAATATTTTGTTATATTTTCACCGATCATGACCCCCAGACCCCCAAACCACCCTCAGTTCAAATGTTGATTTATATATATATATATATATATATGACATTTGTCATGGTGTAACTCTCTTATTTAAGAACCGATTTGGATGTGACTGAGTATGTGTATAGAACATACCAAGGTCTCGAGCGAGTTCGTTGGCCAGCTCCATACGCCATCTTGTTTCAAAATGGCGGCCAGTTAAAATTTTTTAAAAATTCAAAAAGATGTATAAAAAATTATAAATTGAAAAAATTGTTTCCGTTAAGTATTAGATCGTGATACAAGGATTCCGGAATTTATTTTGTTTTGGCTTTATCTTAAAAAATGGCTGAGATATGGCAGTTTGAAATTCTAGGGTGGCTGAGATTTTGAAACAATCTGATATTGGTTATGCTGTAACACTCGTATTTATAAACCGATATGAATGCGATTGATCATGTGTACAGAACATACCAATATCTCGACCGAGTTTGTTGTTCAGCTTCATGCGATATTTTGTTTCAAAATAGCGGCCAATTAATTTTTAAATTTTTTTTAAAAAAATTCGAAAATATGTATAAAAACTTATAAATTGAAAAAGTTGTTTCCATTAAGTGTTAGATTGTGATACAAGGATTCCGGAAAATATTTTGCTTTGGCTTTATCCTAAAAAATAGCTGAGATATGGCAGTTTGAAATTCTAGAGAGACTGACATTGCGAAAAAATCAGATATTTGTTATGCTGTAACTCTCATGCTGAAATTCGCATTCAAATTCAGTATTAACGAAAACCGGGATTTAATCTTCACTAATCGGGATCCAAGCATTTTATCTTTGGGTATTTGAGTAAAATGAGTTGAATTTTTAAAAACATCGACTATGAAAGCTACATTTTCCATCAAGCTGTATTCCGGTTACAGGCCGGAAGGACTTTTTTTTTTAAATCTGAAATTTCTATTTCAGTTCTTCACTAAAAATGAGCTCTGGAGACCTAAAAATTTGTGGAAACATTAAATGTTTATAAGAGAGTGTTTTTTAAAAAGCTATTTTTACTTTTATTATTTAAAATAATACAAATCAATAATGTTTTTTCCTCTCTCACATCATGAGTTGAAATTTCATTAATGTTCTAAAATTATTCCATTTATCGAACGGAAAATTTTATCTGATTTATGGTTTTCGAAGAAATTCACCTTGATCTAATTTTGATAATTCGATAATTGATGATATATAGTGAATATACAGATGTCCTCACACAGAGGTCGTTCAGTTGCTCATTAATTTCACGAAGGTAAACATATTTAAATGAAGATCAAAGGTAAATTAAATTAAACAGATAATAAGAAGAAATATTCCCTGTTTCTGCTATTTTAAAGAAACTCACAATCCTTACTATGGCGGAAAATGACCAAAAAAAATTATAAATATGTATTTAATCATCTCTAGTATATACTGGCGAAGTTATGTAACGATTTGATATTTATAACTATGTAAACTAGTCGTTGGAGGCCACCGTAATACTTACCCATGATGGATATGCATGCTATAAAATATGACAATAAAACATATGTAAACTACTTATAAAATGCATTGCAATTTGAATAAAATCGTGGCTTGATGACGTCATAAACTTTGAAGGCTCGATTACTGAATTGCGTAAAAGAAACATTCTTATAACTCCAAAAATGATAATCATATTAACTAAGAATTTACTGCGTCGGGTTAAGTGTCTCATTTCTAATTAAAATATTTTTTATATTATATATATATATATTATATACATATTATATATATTTATATATATATATATATATATATATATATTATATACATATTATATATATTTATATATATATATATATATTATATACATATTATATATATTTATATATATATTATCGAATTCCCGACGCAGCATCGCGAGAAAGGGGATAAACTTGTCTTCACGTGACAAGAATAGCTCATAACTCTATAAGTAATTTATTTATCAAAAATGAAGAAAACGCAATTCGATTCAAAATCGCTCCAATAGTCAAGCCTGCCAATTTTATGCCTTTACATTTAAAAATGAGTCAGAAAATGTGTCAGAAAGTTGTTGAGCAGGGAATTTGAGAACTTACCTTAAATATATAGTGGACTTTCGTTAATGAGTGTCCGCCTAAGACGTACCTCTGGTTAATGAGGTCAATTTCGTTTTCCTCATCATTTCCAATTCGGAATTAATGTTAAAAACATCGCTTAAATCACATTACTCATCGGATAATAATACGAACAATTTTTTCACAAACTGACCGAGCAGAATCGAAATTATTTTTGTATAGTATTTTTTCAAAAGCGACTTTTCTGTTTAATGAGAGATAAAAAAATTGTCAGTTACAATAATACTTTCTATTACCCCCCACCAAAAAAAAAAAAAAAAGGGGGAGGTTCAAAAATTGCTAATCGCTGATATTACCAATTAACATCTGATATAACAGACAAGTGAGAGAGATTTTAATTACACTTCAATTATGTAAATAAGGCAATTCCTTTGCATATCTCGTTTGCGCTAAGTAATTTTTTTTTTTGTATTAACAAATTGTCACGAATTTTCTTTTTTTTTTTACTAAAATTACCAAAAAAAAAAAAAGTTGTTTATTTATTTTAGCAGTAAGTTGGTAACCTATTTAATTTCAATCAAAACTGAATTCAATTTATTCAACGAATAGGATTATTTTACTCCATTCAATTGTTTACATCGTTTAATGCGCGGACACAAAAAAAAATGGCCTCCCTTGAAAGTCCACACTAACGGGAGCTCACTGTAGTTACATTAAAAAATGCATTGTTATATAAAAACTTTCTTTGTTGAGGCCATCATCTCCGTGATCTTCTCGTTGGATCCGCCCAGGGTTGTCGCAGCCATCTTGCAGGGCCCCACGCCAATTAAAGTCATGTTAGTGTGTGTGTGGTGGGGGCTAATCTCTACATAATTCGAAAAATTGTTTCATCTATAAAAACAAATAATAATAATATTTTTTCTCTAGATTTGTTTTTAAACATTTCTTCGTGAAAAAAAAAAAAAAAAAAAAAAAGTTTTAACTTTATTTATTATAGATGAAGTTGATGTAATTTTCGGGGAATGTATAGATTGATAATTCTGAAATTAACCATGAACGCATAAAATAAATAGTATTTAAAATATTGTAAAGGAAAGAAGATTGCGCGAAATTGAAAGGAATTATACACATTAAATGTGGATGTACTGATATTTTTCATACATTTAATTACCTGTATTATATACAGAGTGCGTCATAAATTCGTGCAAACTTTAAAAAAAATCATAGTAAAAGAAGTAATTCTCGGGGGGAAAAATTCGGTTTGCGCGAATATGATCAGAGAAACGGATTTGTTTTCCATGTATAAAAAAAATTATTCCAAAAGTAACCGAAAGAGGGCGCTCACACGTCATACTGAGACGTTTTATATGCAAATCAAGCAAACACTTCGTGGACGATCCTCCAAAATTTCCGTTTCCTCAAAACGTCGTACTCAAAGGTCAAAGGTAGATGATTTTTTCAGTGCCTACTGAGTACTTAATGACTCCGTCTACCTGGAATCTATGTAGATACTGTCTAAGCCGAATTCATCAGATGATGAGACAAGATATACATTTGTCTCACAGCAGGCTGCGGTGGAGATGAGTTCCTGCATAAATTCAGTATCCCATTCAATGAAAAGGGGCTTTTTGCGCTTTCAGTCCTTTCTCCGTGCGAAACTTTCGCAATGGGTTCGAGAGTTGTGGATTCACCATTCTTGTAGAAAAGTTTAACCACCAACTCTCGATCTGGCAATGATAGCATGCTGCCGAGATCGAACGACGAATCTACTATTTCCAGCCAGGTGTTTTACTGCTAGCCTAATTTGGATAAAACGTCTCAGTAGATGTGTGAGCGTATCTTTCTTTTACTTTTGGAATCATTTTTTTATATACAGGGTGTTTCTACGATCATGGGATAAACTTGGAGGGGTGGTACAGGTAATTGTAAGAAACAATTTTTGTACAGGAAAGCAGGGTCGGAAATCCACTTATATAGGCAAATCACTCACTGCAATCCGAAGTTGCGTTTTCGTTCATAACTTTGACAGTGGACATTAAAAACGAAATCCTTCAATTTTCAATGGATTCATTTGAAAATTGGCAAACTTTTTAATGGCAAGCTCAAAAATTTATATTCAAAATTTGGTGTTAAAATAATAAAAAGTTTTTAAATTTCTAAAATAACGAATAATTGTCATATTTTAAAATGTCCCATGCGCATTTCTTTTACATAAAATATGACAATATTTATTTATGAGCTATTTTTTATAAATTAGAATAGAAGTTAGCAGGAATTGTAAAAGGTCGCTGCATATAAAAGCAGAAAAAAATATTTTTTTTATAATTATGACTTTTTTTCTAAAAAAGTAGCTATGTATTTCCATATACACACAAATTTTAACAATAAAGCACCCCTGAAATCCAACTTTTTATGCTAACATTTATTTATTATAGTATAGCCTATATACAGTACAAATTTAAAAAGAATCGCATAATTAGGAATGCGCATGAAACGTTCCAAATTTTAGAAATGTGCGAAATGTTTAATTTTGAGAAAAACAGCATTTAAATAATAAAAAGTCCTTCCGGCCTGTACCGGGAGGAAAAGGTAGCTTTCCTACATCTTCGTTTTAAAATTTTAGCTAATGTTACACGAAAACAGCAAGTTAAAATGCAAAGAATTGTTTACAAAATATTCGTTAATACTGAATTTGAATAAGAAATTCGCCAAATTATTGAGCAATAGCCAAATTGGCTTCATTTATGAAGACTTATTTTGGTCGCCAAATTTGGCGATATTTCGCCAAATGTCACCAATTTTGCCAATTTTGTCGACAATGTCGCCAATTTTGGCGCTAATGGATATGAATATATAGTTTTATGCGTATGATTGGGAAAATTATTACAACAATGAAAGAAAATAATTTGCGAGTAATCGCGTTAATGTGCTGTTTTGTTTCAAAATGTCAGCCACCCTAGAATTTCAAACTGCTCTATCTCAGCCATTTTTTAAGATAGAGCTAAACCAAAAAATGCTCTGGAATCCTTGTATCAAGGCCTAACACGTAATTAAAAAATAAATTTTAATTTTTAATTTTTTTGTATATTTATTTTAGTTTTAAATTTTTAAATGGCCGCCATCTTGAAACAAAATGGCGGACCAAGCTGGCCAACGAACTCGGCGAGACATTGGTGACCTTAATACACACAATTAGTTTCATCAAAATCGATTAATAAATACGAGCGTTATCGTATGACATAGGTCAGATATATATATATATATATAAACTAATTGCAAATATATATATATATATGGATATATCTATATATAAAATCTATATATATAAAAGCTACCTATTGCAGCCGTTCGGAGGAAAGCAGTTCCGGAAAATTTCGATATATTTTCACCGATCATGACCTCCAGACCCCAAAACCACCCTCCGTTCAAATGTTGATTTATATATATAGATATATCCATATATATATATATATATCTGACCTATGTCATACGATAACGCTCGTATTTATAAATCGATTTTGATGAAACTAATTGTGTGTATTAAGGTCACCAATGTCTCGACCGAGTTCGTTGGCCAGCTTGGTCCGCCATTTTGTTTCAAGATGGCGGCCATTTAAAAATTTAAAACTAAAATAAATATACAAAAAAATTAAAAATTAAAATTTATTTTTTAATTACGTGTTAGGCCTTGATACAAGGATTCAGAGCATTTTTTGGTTTACCTCTATCTTAAAAAATGGCTGAGATAGAGCAGTTTGAAATTCTAGGGTGGCTGACATTTTGAAACAAAACAGCACATTAACGCGATTACTCGCAAATTATTTTCTTTCATTGTTGTAATAATTTTCCCAATCATACGCATAAAACTATATATTCATATCCGTTAGCGCCAAAATTGGCGACGTTGGTGACAAAATTGGCAAAATTTGTGACATTTGGCGAAATATCGCCAAATTTGGCGACCAAAATAAGTCTTTATAAATGAAGCCAATTTGGCTATTGCTCAATAATTTGGCGAATTTCTTATTCAAATTCAGTATTAACGAATCTTTTGTAACCGTTTCTTTGCATTTTAACTTGCTGTTTTCGTGTAACATTAGCTAAAATTATAAAACGAAGATATAGGAAAGCTACCTTTTCCTCCCGGTACAGGCCGGAAGGACTTTTTTAAAGTTTGCACGAATTTATGACTGACCCTGTATATTATTCTATGATATAAACAATTTAAAAATAAATTTTATTACTCCAGTATTGCAGTATACGTTGGACCGCACTAACCGCTTTGCCAGGACCCCGTGTAACTTTGCGCTGGCCCTGGGATCCGCTTTTGCTTACGGGAACCCATAATGTTTAATTAAACTTTATTGAAATGTGAATAGACTTAGAAAGTGAGGTCAATAAAACTCTTAGCTATATTTTATCTATCTTAGAATAATCAAGAGGGAAAAAGGATGTTAGAAGATCAAAAAAAAGATTTTGGCAAGACAGTCTTTTTACAGTTTCTCCGAATGAAGCAAGAGTAAACGTATCAGATAAGAAAGGATCTATCGTCGACTGATGTGTATTTAGTATAAACACTTGATAGAAACTACTTGTTAAGTAGAAGAGTGCTTAGAATAAACAAACATTATATGATAGCTTAAATAAATGATGCGTTACAAAAGCAAGAAGAAAAAATCACGCACTCCCGCATAGGTTTTGAAACACTTTCCAACATTACCAGAATATTGTCCAGATTAGTGTATCTTTATGAGGCGAGTTTTATTGAAAATTCAAGAAAAAATTATCTCTTCATTATTATGCATTATTAATTATTTACTTGACCTTCACTTTTAATATTTTATTTCATATTTTTTATTATTTTACTTTATTTCTTTATTATTTTGCTTAATTATTTTAATATTTTACTTTATTGTAAGCATTCATTATAACTTTGAGTGCATTATTACATTTAAATTACTGTTTAAAAATGTAAAGAAAATAGTGACCAGAAATCCACAAAATTCTAAAATCTCCACAACCTCTGGTTCACATATATGCTGATTTCAAAGTGTCTAATGTATTTTTAAATTTTCCATTCCCAGTTTAGTTTTGTTATAACATTTGGCTTTTAACAAGTTTTGTTTCCGAAAAAACTGCTATTATTTTTCAATGAATAAATTGTTGAGTAATTTAATTTGACACGAAACAGTTATTTTAAAATTTAAACTAAGGTGTTTTAAATAAATTTTATATCAAGCATTTTTCAGTAGACAAAGTTATACCTGAAACTTCATCGCTTATCTGTTATTAAGTTAAAATTACAAGTTGTATTGGAAGTAAATTAGAAGACAGTATTGTGTATGTGTATAGTTGTGTGTATCTGTATAAACAGCAAAGAAAATTCACAATTATCTCATGAAAATTAATAAAACCACATTTTTTCAAGCATCTGTGTTTGGTTTCACTTAATCTTTGTCCTGTATAAGTTGTCCCTTGTACATGTTTACAGTTTAAGTCAGTGTTGAATTCCGGGAGTGGCCTGGGAGAGATATCCCCCCCCCCCATCCCACTCCAGAGAATTGGAATACCCCCTGGAAGATTTGAGATTTTATGCTTTTTAACCCCCCCCCCCCCCAATCTGTATAATACTCAGAAATCCCTCCCGGAGAAAAATGTCTGAATTCAACATCAGTTTAAGTAAATTTTTCATCTTAGCTATGTGATCTAGGTAAGTTAGAACACATGATTTCAGGCTTAATTTTTTGCGTTCATTTTAATTGATATCTGATTGCCGGGACCGGCAGCAGACTGTTTTGCACCCAAGGTAAGGTCAACAACTTGCACTTCATTCAGGTGGCAAAAAAAAAAAAAAAAAAAAAAAAAAAACTTTGTGTGGGTAATATATGAAATATATATAAAAACATAAGCCTTGAAACTTTAAAATTTATTTTAAAATGCAATAAAAAGTAATAATATTTTTTTTATATATTGTAAATAGAAATGAAAATATTTTGCTACACAGAATTGTTTTCAACTGAAGGTCAATAAGAACAGCAAATACCTGCTAGCAATACAAAATTATTAAAATCTTTCTTTCTTTTTTCTGTTTTTTTTTTTTTACACTTTTGAAGTCTTATTTAAACTGAAAGGTTCAGCACAATTTTTTGCTTTGCATAAGTATTGGTATTTAACCAGAAAATTGACCTATTTTTAAATATACATATTGAGTGTATGGGGGAAAAAATATCTTTTTTTTTTTCAGAATAGTAAAGGAACTATCTCTTGTTTATCATACAGTACATTAGAAAGTAATCAGAGCTATTATATATTATTCTAAAAATAATAGTGGCACACCATATTCAATTTATTTTTAGAATAATTGACTAACGTTATTACAGTTGAGGGACATATGGATTATTTTTAAGTGTTCAAGTTAGTCATAGGACTATTCGAATGTAAAATGTCTGAGTTCAAGTGTGCTATCAATTCAGCTTACGCCAGTGGTGTAGTTGATGGTGTACAGCATATAGCTTGTGGATTTTTTTAAGAAGCTCCATATATCCTTGGATTCTCAAATAAAGCTGACGGAGAAACCTTTTTATGCCGTTAATAATCTCCACGTGTTGTGAACGATCGAAAGAACACTTAGAACATGTTAAAAACTAGACCCCAATTAACTGTAAGTACTTCAAGTGATAAACGCAGCTGCAAACCATAGTGAATAAAACCAGAGACTGTCGAAACTAATCAGCTGAGAAATTCTACAGACCTCTCTCCTTCAACCTACAACGTGATGCCCCGCGCGTGTTGAACTCAATAACAATTTCTCTCAGAATCTAAAATGTTACCGAACAGTTAAGACGCCCTTGTAAATATCCCAAATATAATGTAAAATTGGAGCACTTTTAAGCAGCCTCCAATCGCGATTTAAATGTGTATATAAAGCCAAGAATTTTCAATAATAATATTATATTCAAACGAAAAATGGATACTTACTTACTTCACGTAAATGCATTACTTCCACTATTATTTCTTATTCAAATACAGTGACACGATGAATATTCAAAGGAATAAATATTTGGATTACTGTGGATTATTCTCTGCGCAAAAGGAAAATATCAGGTAAGCTGAACCAATCTTTTTTTACTATTCTCAAGAGATGGAAATGTATATTAAAATATAGAAGACTGATATAAGAATTAACAAAGATAGAAAATTAATTATGCTACCGAAGGTACTCTAACAAAAGCTATAACATATACTCTAGCCATGAATGTTCATGACTAGCAGCCATACTTAACCTTTTTATCTCGCGGTCCGCAAACATATTGGTGCAACGTTAGGTGGGCCGCAGCACCGCCAAAGAGGTAAAAAAAAATGTAATTGAAATAGTAAATACATACGTAGTATAACAAAACAGCATAGCAAAGTTAATATTATCAGTAGGGTTCAACGTTTGTTGCGGAAGAAATGTTACCAAAAAATTTTAACACCAGTATTTCCAAACAATAAACTTCGTGGTTGATGTCTACTGCAAATGTTGTAGAAATATGCTGCGAAGTTTGTTGTTTGGAAATAGACTTTTAAAATAGTTTGTTTCCAATTTTTTCCTGCGACAAAGGTTCAACCCTAAAAAAGCAGTATTAGCTATATATAAAGTACAAAATGTAACAATATAACAATGCAGAATTTCTAAAGAATAAAAAAATCAGTGGATTTTCTCTATTAAATCAGTCTTTGCTCAATACAAAAACTTTGCATTAATTTTTTTTAATTGTAAACATATTACATTACACATAATTTTGAATAATGTTTGATTAGTGTTGAAGATAAAGAAATGTTTACATCACTGTAGCACAAATGTAAAAAGAACTTTAACTAAGAAAACGGAATTTAAGATGTTTTAACACAATTTTAAATTAATTATAAATAACAGGACAGGTTTTGTCTTCCCATGGAAATATATAAAACAACGGTGAATGTCTTAAATATTATTTATTGCACATCTTAATTAATTTTATAAATATGATTAATGATTATGTGTCTGTGGGCCGCACATAAAAGGTCGCCGGGCCATATGCGGCCCATGGGCCGCAGGTTGACTATGGCTGCTCTAGCCTATATTCTCTGGGTTTTTTTTTTATTACTACTATACTGGCTTAAACTACACATGAAATGTTGCTTTACTTGCAAATATCAAAATTGCATAGCTTGAAAACTGAAATTCCCCATATTAAAATACTAAAATGTAACAATTGCACTAAAATGTTTAACATTTCAAATTCAAGCATGTTGTTTAAGAAAAACTGTTCAAAAATAAAATTTTATCCAAATTTTTAGGAGATAATCTGTTTGTTCTTAACTATCCAACTTTAGAAAATAACGTTCTGCTGGCATTGATGCCCCGGGAATACGAAGATATTTGAGGTGTAATTTATAAAGTTTTGAAAATGTTAAGGCGGTATTAAAAAAAAAAAAAAAAAAAAAAATCCACGCTCAACAACTCAAAATTTTGAGACACATATTCAGATTCATTTTTAAAAATAAAAACATGAAACTTGGTGAGGTGATTTATGAAGAGATTTATAAGGGCCCCATGTTTTTATTTTTCGTTCAATTAATTAGAAATTGATTTACAAACAATTATTTTCACAGTACGATTAATTTTTTTTTTTTTTTTTTTTTTTTTTTTTTTGCTTACAGCGCTATCGCTTCGGAAAATTCGGTTCAAAATGTCCACTTTGACAGCATTTTTTTTGTAATATATTCTCCCTTTATCAAAAAATCGAGACAATACGGACATTATAAAGTTTCTGAATAAGAGAACCTGCCAATCGGATGCATTTTAGAGCAAAAATGAATTTAAGAATGTGTCTCAAAATAAGCAGTTTGGATTTGAATACACCCTTAACAACTTTAAAAGTTTACCATTAAAATTTCTACAAAAAAATCTCAACGTTAAAAAAAAAAATGCATATATACAAAAAGAAAACATTATGAAAATTTGAATTTTCATGATTTCAAAAGCATGAAAACGAAAAGACATTGTTCGCAGTGCTGTGAATTATAACATGTTATCATTAATAAAAGTAGACTGATGAGCAGAAAATAAACATTTGATTGACTGAAACAAACGATATGTCACTACTCAGTACTCATTCAATTTGAATACCCTATATATGAAATAATTTATTCTGTTTTTCATTTGACAGATAACCATTATAAAATATAGCGGCACAGTTTATTTATTTATTTTTTTCCTAGAAGAAGTTATGAACTTCTTCCAAAAAAATACTTGTTTATTGTGTGTAAAAATATTTTGTACTGAATACATCGCATTATAAAACTAACATACAGACAAGCCCAAATGCTTAGTAATAATTTAGCATACAACTTTTACAGCTTTAAAAGCTCTCACCTTCAATTGAGGAAGATAGTTTATTATTATCATTAAAAGCTGTATGCTGAATTATTTCTAATTTTTGTGCTTTTCTTTATATTGGTTTTTATACATCATGACAAAAAGGTCTTATTTTTATTTATTTATTTTTAATTAATTCTCGGTGTCTTGGAAAAGGTTTAAATTTCTTAATTTTCTCCCTTCCTCCTCTGCGTCTTTGGAGTGCTAATGTGAAATATTAGCCATTTTATACTTTCTTTAAATCAAAATCTTTTTATTCCCATAACATTGAATACACAGTTGTAAAAACTTGGAAATAAAATTCAGCTGAATTCAGCATTCAAGGAATAACCTTTGACTTTTTTGAAAAGGTAATTTTAAAAATTACCAAACATGCAAAATCTTAAATATATATTTGTTTAAATGTACACTAAAGAATAAATATAATTATTAAAAAGAATGAATATTACTGATAGAAAATAATTTGTTAAATAGTATAAACATTTATTATTTATTTATTTAAAATAAACTAATTGTATAATATAAAAAAATGCAAACAGTTTTTAATTATTAAATTAATAATATAATAAATAATATAAAAAATATTATTAAATAATGATATAATAAATAACTATAATAATATAACCCTAATAATAATAATAATAATTTGAAAATAGAAACATATATTTAGTACACTTAAATCTAAATTAACTGCATTTAAAAATGCAGTATTAAATTTGTATAAAATAAATTTATAATTTAAGAAACTATTTAATAAATAAAAACAATATTGTGTAACAATATAACGTTTAAAAAATTAATTAAATTAGTTAATTGAAGACAAATATTACTATATTAGTATTTATAAATATACAAAATACATTAAATAACTTTCTTCTAAAAGCAAATGAGCCCAATATGGCATAAATTCATTTACTGTGCATTAAAAAGAAATTAAATTAACAATTTTATTTTAAAAGGCGAAATATATTTATAAATAACAATTTAGTAATATTTGTCTTCAATTAATTTTATTTTACCATAATACAAAATAATTTACATTATTTTGTTAAACGATATCTACCCTATATATATAAAATCCTAATGAAACGAATCTACCCTATATATATAAAATCCTAATGAAACGAATTTGTGAAACGATTTTATGAAACGAATTTATGAAACGACTGATTAAACGACTGATTATGTTTCAAGGCTATTTTTAATAAAATATTAAACACTTGATGGTGAAATTAATACCAATCGTTCATAAAAATCCCCGGATGTCAAAACTGGTAATAGAATTTTGAAATTGGAATTAGTTTTCGAGATATTAATTTTTTTCTAATTTTAATGACATTTCTGTAATGATGGCAACTAATTACTCAGTTTTTTTGTGACAAAAAAGGGAAAAAAATTGAAAAGGATCCCGATAGGGATTATTGATTTCTTTTTATTCGTCATTTTCAAATTGAAATTGAATTTATCTTTTATTTCAATCGATAATGAAGACAAGATTATGATTAAATTATGTTTTTCAGGAAAATTTGAAAAAAAAAAAATCACATTTCTATCGTTAGGATTCAATCGTCTGTCAGCATTTAATTTAATTTATAAACTGAAAATATTTTGAATAAATTCGTCCAAATGACGTCATTTAGGTAAACGCAAAAGAAAGGGGGGAAAAGGAATTAATAGTAATTATTATTTATTGATATCATTTTGTTATTTTTTTGTAAAATTTAACTAAACGAATTTATAAAATCATTAATTCGGATATTTGAAACTAATATATAAAATAATGATTGCCCAACTGAACGGAAGAATAAAATATCCTGCTTGGTTTTCTATCCTGCTTGGTTTTTTCCGCCAAGCTTTTTAAAAAAGCGTCAAGACCTCTATAATAGAAAAGCACCAAAAGTTCATTGGGTTTATTTTCATAACTTTTGGCAACAAATCTATGTATATTAACGAATCTATCCCTTTTTGAAGCTCGAATAAACTCCCAAACCTAAAAGCAAAGGATCCTATAATGGAAAAGTACCCGATTTCTTTATGGACAATATTCAAGTGACAGAACATGGTGTAAAATTACCGCGGATAGCAAATTTGTTTAAATATCTCATCAATTGATGCCGAATAAATGCAGGCATGCATGCACAAAATATTTAATTAATTTTGTATGATAAATAATTATTAGAAAATTCGTATATACATATTAATTAAAAAAATAATTTACATATTTAAAATAACATGAAAATATGCATGATGGTGCACTAAAATAGAGAGAAAATTAAAACCTGTTACTGAAAATGTTTATAACATAGTACTTTTCAACACCGTGGTTCTTAATGTTATTCACAAGCAGATGGAATTTTTCTCATCCTTAAACGCAAAGGAAGAATAGAATAGAGATTGTTGTTATAAAAGTCCGAGAGGTAGTCACAATTTAAACCTAACCATTTTATACAAGCTGGTTTTCAAGTAGTAATTGATTTTACTTATCAATCCCGAAAACAGTCGTCAGTTGTCACAACAGCTGTGTATGAGGCCATGATAATCGAAAAATGTCCCATTAAAATGTTAAAAGCATGGCAACCCAATTACAGATTTACCAATATTTTTAAAATAAAGCACGCTGTCATGTTTTTAGAGGTCTCGAAGTCTGAGCGGGGGTTGGCGAGCGTAGCTCGCAGGGGGTAGACCCCCTAGTATATATATATTTATTAATAGTTTCTTTAAATAAAAATGTACTTTATACGAATTTGATACTGCATTTTTAAATGCAGTTAATTTATAATTAAGTGAACTAAATAATTGTTTCTATTTTCATATTGTTATTATTATTTGGCTTATATTATTATTATTATTATTATAATTATTTATTCGTTATGACATTTATTTATTATATTATTAATTATTAAATAATAATTATTTATGTTATTTTAATAATTATTATTATTTATTATATTAATTTAATAATAATAAATTATTAATTTAATAATTATTTATGAATAATTATAAACTGTTTGCATTTTTTTTATATTATACAAATAGTTTATTTTAAATAAATAAGAATAATAAATGGTCATACTATTTAACAAATTATTTTTTATCAATAATATTCATGATTGTTAATAATTATATTTATTCTTTAGTGCGCATTTAATCTTCAATTTGTTCAATTCTTTTTTCATCAATTTGTTGACGGCCCCTTATGGGGTTTCGGGAAAAAATCTTCGTAGTATATGACGTTTATCATGTTGTTTACACTCCTGAAGTTTCAGTATAATTCCTCATGTATCTTTCCAGATATTTAACAAAACGTCTAAAATCGCAAGTGACCGGTCATCATTGGAAATATAGTGTATATATATATATACATATTGAAATGCGAACGATAGTATATTAAAATATTTCCCTGATAGGATTAACATTAGCAAGCGGCTTTTTCGCGTGAGTGAAATAGCCTCTTAAACTTTAAAACATTAAATTTTTCTCCTTTTTTGGAGGGCGGGGACTATTTATTTTTATAAAAGTGCTAAATAAGTGAAAAAACGAAACTCCATGGCGTTGCTCTTTTAATTTTGAATTGAATGAACGAACTAAACTTTCAAAAAATATGCTAGTGCTGCCATCTGTTGGGGCATATGTGAAACGAAAAAGCATCAATTGCAAATGATATATAAATTAATACTATAATAATATTTTCTACTTTTTTGTGTAAGAATATTTTATAATAAATTGAGTAAAATTATGAAAAAAAAATTCTGAATCTTTTTATAAGTAATTAACTTTAAACAACGAATAAGATATATAAGAAGCTACACCTCACCTGTAAAGAAATAATCTCCAATGACTACAAATAAATAATGAAATTCAGGTATCGTATTTCATATATATTATTTAATAAAACTAGTTCGTAAAATGAAACTCATAGAAAAGGATAAAAGATTTAGCAATAAAACCCTGCGATTAAAAAAATATAGGATTGCTTAAAATAAGAATGTGTCTTATTATAAACTCAATGTGGATCATCAATGAGAATTTAAGTTATTATATAACTCCATTTTGTGAGTAAGATTATGTAAAAATATATAAAGAAATGTCATTACAGCTGAAATTTATTTAGCTGGATGAAAATATTTCAGTTTAATTTGGGAGGGGGTGAAGGGGGATGTTTGAAGGAAATTTATATGTAATATCTCATTTAAACCTAAAAAACAACAAACATGCATATTTCTTGTTTCGTTTTTGAGTAAAACGCAATATGTATAGTTTGTCTTTAAATTATATTTTTAAGTATTTTAATTATTAAGATAAAAACAAAATTAGAACCTTGTATAATTAATTTATATACATTACTGAGGTTCACTACAAGATACTTGCTGTAGAATATGATTTATCGTTCATTTATACACAAAATATTTTTGTTACAGTTGCTAAAAGTACATTTCAGTTATGGCATGAATTTTTGCATGCTACATAGTGTGTATAAATTACATAGATCATAATATACAGAGCTACACAAAATAATTCACAAGCATCACTGTGTATGGGTGTGAATTGTGTAAAGGTGGTTTTTAACTGAATTATGTATTTTCAAGCTGAACTATATTTATTATACTAAGGGATGTTTGTAGAATATAAATAAATTCTTATACTTGGCTACACAATATATTGTGGTCTATGGATGGTAATTTCTGGAAGTGTGTTTTAGTATTGTTGAGTGTTTTTTGCCTGGATTAATTTTTTTCTTAAGAGCCTACGCTAGTCACGCGAAGAAACGCTCCAGCTAATGTTAAGTCTAGGGGAAGGTTATCGCGCGATTTCTCGCTCGCATTTTAATATTTTTAAATGATTCTTTTTGTATTGGATAGCTGAGGTCGATCTCTAACGTTGTTAGTTTTTACTTTTTCGATTTTGGGTCCAGTTTCTTTATATAAGGGTAATTTCACTTTCAGAACCAGTTCCAACCGGTTCCAAAATTGAAAATGTCTGCTTACAAAAAAAACGTAACCAAAATGAAAAAAGTAAAACCTAACAACGTTAGAGATCGACCTCAGCTATCCTATGCAAAAAGAATCATTTAAAAATATTAAAATGCGAGCCAGAAACGTGCGATAACCTTCCCATAGTCTTAACATTAGCTGGAGCGTTTCTTCGTGTGACTAGCGTAGGCTTTTAATATGTGGTGTGTATAAAAATTTGTGGATAATATACAGGGCTGTACTAAAGAATTAAGAGTACATTTCTGTCAATAGATAAAAATTGCTGAAGGTGAATTTTCACCCGTGTTTTGCAATTTTTAACTAAACTAAATTTTAATGTAATATATAGAATGTATATAAATCTATAGATCATATACAGGGCTGCACAAAAGAATTTGAGTAACTTGCCAGCTATTGATGGTAACTGCTGAAACCTGATTTTCAATGTTTTATGCATTTTTGAAATTGTTCAATTAGACATGACATTTTTTTTTCATCTTATTAATGGTGAAGTTCCGTCAATGTATTCTGGAAATGTTGCAAAGTGTTTCATGCTTGACACATGATTTATTTATTTATTTTATTTTATTATTATTTTTTTTTTAACAAAGACTAGGCATTTAAAAAAAATTATTTCCAAAAAACAAATTATTTTGAGAATGTAAATTAGATTTTGTTGTTTGCTTGTTCATCTAGAACAGCAGTTCCCAATCTGGGGTACACAAACCCCTAGGGGTATGTGGCAGGCCTGTTGGGGGTACATGAGAATAATATCAGTAATGGTTAAAAATCACAAAAATGGTTCAACTGAAACACATAAACAAAGTTGATAATTTTAGATAACAAATTTATTCTCATGTGTAACTCCAATATGCAAGTTTCATGCATAAATTCAAAATGAGGGAAAAGGCTCACTAGATCTAGTTATTCAATGTCACTAGCTTCACCCACCTCTAATCATGTTGCATGATTGCTTAAATTTTCCACCCATCTTCACGAAAATTGAAAAGAACCAAGAACTCAGTGATAAAGTATTAAGGTACTTGTTGCCAATCACAAATACATAGGCTTTTGAAAGTGCATTTTTGTCTTGCATTTTGAATACATTAAGAAGAAATATTGTAATTAGCTTGACGGTGCTCCTGACTATTGGTGTTTGAACCTGATATTAAAAAAATGTCAACTCAGTGAAACATGATTCCCATTGAGAGTATTAAAAGCCACGTTTGACTTCTGGCTGATATTCCATAATAAAATTTACACTTCATCAATAAGTAAATAAATAAGAAAGACACAAATTTAATAGACGTGTAATCAAACTATGCGCTTAAACACCAAAATCATTGGATTAAAAAAGGTCAGCTGTAAGTAGCAAAAAATGGCAATTTTTTTGGCGATTAACCTTTAGCCTGTGGCTAATACAAAAGTATTGCTTTTAATAAATTTCAAATCTTTATTTGAATGCATGATTTTTATTTTACATATAATTTTTTTTTCTTGTTGGAGTGTTAGTAGGCAATCTAAAAAAACATATTAAATGTAAAAAAATCTACAGGGTGGTCCAAAATTACTGAGTGCATTTCCTGTTTGAAAAAAAAAAAAAAAAAAAAGAACTAAATGAGGTACATACATGTTTATTGTTTTCTTGGAAAGACAATTTAAAACAGTTTTACACAACAGCATTTTAAACATTAAATAAGTTCCACATTTCCCGTCTCCTTAAATTGTTGGTATCAATGTTTTATAGAGTCCTTACTCAGAGGGCGACAATTTGAGTATTCTAAACAAAAATGTCTCTGAACAATTACTAGGGATGAACCGGATATGGATTTTGCCGGATATCCGAAGCTCTTTGCCTTCCGGATATCGGATATCCGGCTCTAGATATGCTGCTTTTAGTTAACGTTTAGTTATGGTGTATGCTTACTTATTTTTTTATATAATGCCATCTCAGAACAATAAATTACAAACATGTTTCACACATCATTAAAACATTTTAAATATATTGAAATATAATTTACAAAAACTATATCTCTTTAAATATATGTATATTAATAATGTTGCATAAAAAATGTAATTTAAGCATTAAAATATTCTGTTTATTTGTACAATGCTGTCAGAAGCAAACAAACTTTAACCATAACACATTTATTAATATACCTATTATAATTGTAGAGTATTTTCACAAATAAATACATCCTTTTTTTTTTTTTTTTTTTTTTTTTTTTTTTTAATTTAAGCATAAAATATCTATTAATATGGCTACTAATAAGAGTTTCCTTCAAATATAGGTTTAGTTGATGCTTTTTTTCTGTTTTAATTATTTAATACTGTTTTACTTTAAATCACATTTAGTTTTATTTTAAGTTATTTTTAGAGATTTATAAGTAAAAAGATAATTACTTTTAATTTTAAATATAATGAAGTTATATTTTCCCTTGTAGTTTTATACAGGTATGAAACAGAATTTCAGGTTATGCATTAAAATTCCTTTATTAAAATCTAGCTGACCCACCCGGCGTTGCCCGGGCCCACGATAATAACCTTAAACAGAATTCAAGTTTGAATGATTTTTTTTTAAAAGAAGCTGCACCAAGGGCCCCAAGAAGGAGATTAATATTCAAAATTGGTTGTAGCTGAGGTCCGAGAAATTTTTTTGTCTTTCAAGGAACAAAAAAGTCAACGGCCCCAGACCGGGAAGCAGGGTCCTAAGTGAAATCTAGAAATGAGGGAATAACTAAATAAAGAAAAGCCCCCCAAAATGAAGAGGATCAGATTAAACAGGGGCACGTTATTAGCAATTTAGAGATAAAAACTTCAAGGGGCCCAAGGGAGCTAGGGTCTTAACTGGAATGTAGAAATGGGGGAATAACTAAATGGAGAAATGGGCCCTAAAAATAAAGAAAATCGGATAAACAAGGGGCAACTTATTAACAATTTATGGAACAAAAACTTAAAGGTTGCCTGGGTCTTGTCTGAGAAATATTTTTGTTGTTCATGTAGTAGCTGGAAGTCCTAAGACGTTGTTAGAAAAACAAGTTGGAAATCGTACGTCAAACATGGCAAATTATGTGTGTTCGTGCTATAACTAGTTTCAGTGAAATAAATTATACCGTCTGTTATTATGATATGATTAATTTCCGTAATAAAATAAGTGAATTGTAAGTTGGCAACATTTTATCTTTTGGTGATATTTACTGAAAATTCCAATGGGAAACTGAAGCCTAGCTTTGAAAATTTCAGAACTTGAAATCCATATTTACTCTTTTTCCATTTACTATCTATTTCTATGGAAACATCTATCCAAAAAACTGTTGGTAGATTATATAATTGCTATAATTAAACAATTTTAGTATAAAAATTCGGTTTTTAAATTCAGTAAAAGGGAAATAATGATTCCATCTTAAATATGAGGTAATCACCATGGCAACCAAGAAACATTATCTATCATGGGATATCATTGAATTAATTACGTATGATAGGATTTAATAGAATGAAGAATGTGACTATAACTTGGTCATATATGACTATAAACGTCATACATGTCAGATAACTTGGTGATACATCTCAGTCACTTGACGATTAATCCTCGGAAGCTGCTATAGCGAAGAAGTACCAATTATTTTAAAATTCAAATTACTTTCTAAATATTTTTATTAATATCTTTTTAAGTTTTGATTCGATTTTCATAAAACTTAAAATGACTTGACAAAATTCTGCATTGATTATATATATATATTAAATTTCAGACCATTCAGTTGGGTAGTTTTTGTGCTGTTATATGTGGACAGATCAACAAATGACTATAGGTGCTACATATTTATATAATAAAGAACACACCTAAACAGCTAGTGAATTGGATGATTTTTAAGGGAGCTATCGTAGGGGACCCAAAAGGAGCCAACTGATAGTTTTGAGCAGGGCCGCGAGAAGAAAACTTCTTAAAAATTTCCTAGTATTTAGCACTTTAGATCTTCAATTAGTCTAAATTAAGTATAAGATATATCATTAGAATAAAATTTTAAAGAAATGCTTCAAAAATTGGGCCTTAGGAACCAATAAAATTATGAGGGTAGTGGCCTAGAGAGAGGTGTCAAAGACTCACCTTTAAAGTTACCGTACATACTCGCGTATAATCCGACCCCCGAATTCAAGATGAAAACATGTTTAATTCAGAATGGTTTTCTACGCCTTATTTCACCTCATTTAATTCTAAATAATTTAAGGCGCGAAAAAAAAACTACTGCAAAATATTGGTATTAAAACTGTTTTCGTTTCGAATTTGGGGGTTGGCTCATAATCGAGTATATACAGTATGCATTTAGAGGGTAACACAATTGGGGGTGGGGTAAAAACGCATGGCACACAATAAGTGCAAGAGGCCCCGGGTTCTAACTGGAATGTAGAAATGGGGGAATAACTAAATGAGAAAAGGCCCCAAAAACGAAGAAGATCGAATTCAAAGAAGGTAAGTTACTAACAATTTAGGGAGCAAAAACTTCAACGGGGCCCCCATACCAGGCTCCAGCAGGCCAGGGTCTTAACTAGAATCTAGAAATGGGAGAATAACTAAATGGAGAAAGGACCCCAAAAACGAAAAAGATCGGATAAAAAGGAGGCAAGTTATTAACAATTAAAGGCACAAAAACGTAAAGGGACCCAAGTCACAAAAAATTAAGTCTGATACTTAGGTGCATCAGGACCTGCCGTAGACTATCCTCACCCACATTTTCAGACTCCTATGTGCGGTAGATTTTAGTAGCCGTCACACACACACAAAGCAAAACTTTCTTTTATTACTAGATAATAAGTATAAAGTTTGTTAAACATACAAGTTAAAAAACAAAAATAGGTCTGTTTAATTGTTTAACTTAAAAGTAAGAAAGAAAATTAATAAAGTCATACTTTAATAAACAACTTCATATATTATTTTACAACCTGACAGTAAAGGAACAATTTTCTAAAAGATGTAAACGTAAATTCTTAAATTTATCATAACGAGTTGAAATAT
Source organism: Maratus michaelseni (assembly GCA_963931845.1). Classification (NCBI taxonomy): domain Eukaryota; kingdom Metazoa; phylum Arthropoda; class Arachnida; order Araneae; family Salticidae; genus Maratus; species Maratus michaelseni. The sequence goes on along the minus strand of OZ007598.1, from coordinate 127,280,284 downwards.
CTATATTACTTTTGAGAGTTAGAACCTTTTACTCGTGGATAAGGAACTTACTAGTATATTTCATATTTTGCATTAAAAACAAGTCACTTTTATCAAGGATGTTTGAATACAATTTGTCATCATGTCCTACGCATATTATTGATAGAACTTATGTAGTAGAGAACCGGATATCCGGCAGAGAAGTCGGATATCCGGTGATTGTGATTCGGATATCCGATGATATTTCGGATATTGAAAAATCAGCCGGATATGCCGGATATCGGATATTTACCGGATATCCGTTGCATCCCTAACAATTACAACGGATTTGCTTACATGGAACCACAAAACGCACATTGCTGTTTCCTGTATGGTAACCATTTGCAGACTGATGCAATCCTAAATTTTCCCCATGCAAGTAAAACTGTTTTAAATTGTCTTTCCAAGAAAACAATAAACATGTACGTACCTCATTTAGTTCTTTTTTTTTTTTTAAACATGAAATGCGTTCAATAATCTTGAACCACCCTGTATTAGAATTATTAATAATAAAGATTTTTGCCTATGTTCTGCACACCAGGCAGCATATGTTCTGTAACCTGGGTTGGATTCCCTTTTTATTCAATGTATACATTTACATACAGAAGACATTTATCTATTACAATTTAGAAACATAATTCATTTAACCAATATGTGTAATCGGAAGAAAATTCTTTAAAACATACGTAAACAAGCATAATAATTTATCTATTTGGCTTTCATAGATGTTCATCTTCTGATCACAAGTCTCACTTTCTTAATCTGAATTGCACCAACAACATTTGAAAAAACACTGAGTATCCCCACACACAAAAACATAATAAATAAAAACAAATTAAACACCTTCCACAATTACTAATTTTTGTATAAAAAGTTGCTAAGCTTTAAAGGCAAAAACCACAAGATTAAAAATTAGACCATTGTCAATATTTTTGAATTGTAATACAGCTAACTGTATTTGTTGTGATGTAACAATTTTTTACTACCTTTAAATCTGAAAAATTAGATTTCCTTTAGATTTTTAGAGTATGCTGAAAATATTTTAGGAACTCCGATTAAATCAGAACACTTAATGCATATGCTAGAATGTAAATAAAATCTGACAGTTACGTTACTTCACAAATAATTTGTTGTGTTGTGGAGATTTATTTTGATGAAGATTTTACAAATAAGTAATATGGATCTTTATATAAAGTACTGAAACTTATAAAAAGACTAACAAATACCTTTTACAAATTTATCATATTTTTCAAAATTTTCATTAAAATCTCTTGATGAATTAGACTTATACAGTAGACTCGTGATTTTACGAATCTTGATTTAGCGACTGCTGTATCAGGTACCAACCATTTCCCAATACTCACAATGTTTTTCATTGTTCATTTTAAACAACCCGCAAATAACTCTAATTTTGATTTAGCGACCTTTCTGAAAACATGAATAATGAGTGCATTGTATTCAACTTTTCCAAGAAGTATAAAGAAAGCAAATAACCAAATATTTCCTTCTTCTGAGTCTGACCCGTTAAGATGTTCGTCAGCTCTGCCACCTCCTCCCTTCTATTTCTTTTGCACGCTCAAGGAATAACAATGCATCTAACAATAGTTCTATTAAATTTCTTGGAATTTTTTTCCGCTTTCGCCTGTAGTGCACGCCCACTGGGCTCTGCAATTATCTGACTTGTGATAGTCACAAAAATACTTGTATCAGACAAATGCACACATCACATGATGGAATAATCTCATGATGTACAATCTTTTAGGAGTCATTTTGTCGACGTTAAATCATTTAAGTTGTCTGTCATTTTTTTATGCGAAAATTTTTTATTTCTCCATTGCTCCTATTGTAAATAAAAGATTATCTATATACATTGATATGAACGTGAAAATTCTTGATAGTGCAGAAAAACATATAGCAAAATCTGAAATTGTTAAAATGTTTAACATAACACAAAGTACTCTTTTCACAATCATACGAATCTACGAACGATTACTTTCAGATGATCAATGGCCTTGAAAGCGACATTCTAGAAGTTTTCAACTGCCATTTGAAGTAAAAAGTATAGCATCATTTTCAAAGAATGTTAATTAACTAGTGTAAGTCATTTTTTAATTTTGTGAAATGTTTAAATTAATTCTTGCCTACAAAATTATTCCATAATTTGTATGCATTTTTTAATTCTAAGATTAATTCAAATTACAACAAATATATATAGTTTAAATTGTATAAATCAATAGTTTTTATTGCATTAGAATTAAGGTAGTTTTAAACTCCTTTAAAACAACCCATATTACTAACTTTTGATTTAACGACCATTCGATTGAATGTTTGATTTGTCGAGATCAAGTGAAGGTCATCAAATCGCGAGTCTACTCTATTGCATTTCGGAAGAAGAAATAAACTATAAATCTAATTTAAAAAACATATCCAAGAAATTCGTAATTCAAAAATTAGTATGTCCCCCCCCCCCTCTCTAAAACAGTCTTTCAATATGATGAAAAAAGAATCCTCTTTAATAAAAAACTATGCGTTGCTGACGACTGGCTTTTTCGCTAATCATTGCCACAGATTAATCTTGGAAAATGAAACATTTGAAGTTACTAAAAAATTAATAGCTGGAAAAGTATTCGTCAGAGAATTGTTAGACAAACTGCGTTAGAAAGGTAAAAAAATGTATTTTTCTTGATATAAAATTCAATATATTTGAAGTATTGTAATTTCATTAAAATCCAACGAAAATGATTTTTCTCCATAGACATCATAATGTAACACAATTATTCATTTTTTTAAAGCTGACCTATTCAATAATAGAGTCTACAGAGAATTGACCTAATTTAGAACAAAGTTTTTTGGATACCTTTTCGTACGTTTCCGTTATACCAATATCATGCCAAAATGTATGCTAATGCGCCATTTATTTCAACCCTGAATGTGCAAATACTTTTTATTTCCAACCGTAAAAAAAACTGTGACTCGCTATTTATTCAATACGAATCTCTTTTTTTTTAAAATTATTTTCTAATCATAAGCATGCAAAACAGTTTAATTTACTATTTTTTGAATCGTAAATACTTCTTATTAAGTTATAATTTACATTTTTACTGATTCAAAACAGAAATGTTTACTAACCTTGCAGAACGGATTTTGTCGGGACTAGTACTGTTAGTTATATAATTTATCAGAGATGGTTTTAGTATTTCACATATTGTTCTACTTTGCTTAGTTATAGAATTAAAGAGGAAAGTTTTATAATCATATGAACCCGATTATGAAAGCTTAGCTTTTTAAAAATATTCTGCCGAATGGATTTTGATAGAACCTTCACTGTTAGTTAGGCGATTTTTCAAGGATGGTTATAGTATATAGCATATCATTTTATCATTCTTTACCAAATCCTACTGTAAATGATCAACTAAAAGAGTTTTTGTCCTTAACAGCCTAAATTTTGTCTGACACGTTAAAAATGTAATAACGCAATGGGCATTCGTATCGTTTTCAGAAATGCAGAAGGATATTCCAAGTAAAAGTCGATATGGTTTTAAAACACAAGTTAAAATTCAAGGTCAATATTTCATTTGATTAAAAGTGCGTTAAGAGAAATTGACCAGCATTGCGGGCGTAGCTTTGCCAGTAAACTAAATAAAACATGAACATTACATTTTTCAAATAATTTTATTTAATATCAATTGTTGAAGGGTGAAGCAAAATATAATACAATATGGCAGTTATTTTTATATGGTGGATTCACAATAATTTACAACTTAAGTAACTGTTCTTCAGATAAAAAAATATAGTAAAAAATCACTAGCACAAATATTACCAACAAAAACTACTCAATCACACAGACAAAAATCACTGGTTTTGTCATTATTAACTTGTTTAAAGGCAAATTATCATATTTTAAAGGATGCATTTACAAATATATTTACAGATGCAACATATCGGATACAACTCCAATAGCAACATGACATTCTAAAACTCAGTAAGGAGATAAAAATTCATAGATACAAGTGATGCCAATACTTCATTTTTCTTTTTAATATTAAATGAAATAAAGAAAAATAATAAGTTAAATGTATTTATTTAATTTAAAATGTTGTTTAAAAATAATATAAAGCTTCAGTGAAACATAAAGCCAACAAAACAAGGGTGGTTTGAATGTAGTTATACTAAAAAATGCTGTGATTGTAGGAGAAGAAAAATTGTTTATGGTTAAACATTTTTGTTATTAGTTTAAACCAATAAAAAACAGCACCAGTAAAAATTCTAGTAAATGTTATAGTTATAATTTTGTTATTGAAAACACATCATACATTTCTTAACCCTTACATGTACTCTTTATTTTATCTAATTGAACATACACAAACATTGATGCAGTTACTCTAAAACTGGGTGGCATCAGTCTTGTGCTGTAATCTGTGGCTATTCTCTTGTGTTAGGTAATGAAATATAAATGTATACAAATTGATACAAAATTTGAAAAAAATAATTAAAAAAAAAACCTTTATTTGATACATACAGCTGTGTAGGTAGGTATGTAGCTGATTAGCTGCACCATATGTTAAAGGATTTTCTAAAATAATTTTCAAATTCTAGAAATCAAGAAACACATTTAATGGAAATCTCCAAAATCCTTCAATTACATTTACTTCTATATCTTACATGAAACATTACTTGATTATTTGAGCATCAAATTGTATTTGAGTACCGTAATTTTGCCAAAATTAATTTTAATTGCAATCCATAAATTTTAAATTAATTTCTACAGTTCAGAATCAATCTAATTCTAATGAAATATATTTTTAATTAAATCATTAAAAAAAAATAAAACCAAAATGTATTTTATTAAACTAGATAGATTATAACTTAAAATACCAAATGATTTTTCAAGCAATAAATCATCATATTGAACATTTAAATTCTTTTGTCAATTAAAGGAAAAAAAAAAAAGAACTGCTAAAACATGAACTTGTTTTGTTCAGCAAACTAATGACTAGAGATTTAAAATTTTTGGAAATTTTGAAGTGGTGGGAAAATAAGCGGTTTTTCTTTTCTGGAAAAAAAAAAAAAGATTTCTTACAAATCAAAGCTTTTGTTTTACATTTTTTTTTAATATATCATTTAATTGTTAAAAAGAAATTCATTTGTATTTTCTAGTTGAAATTTAGATTAAAACTAATATTAAAATTTAAAGGAGAGAAAAAAAACTTTATAATTTTTATCTGTTATCAGCATAGTTTGAAAGAAAATTTTAACAATCCAATAGTTAAAATTTGTTTTGTACATCCCATCTACACAGTAAAATCTCCATAATGAAAACTCCTGAATAGCAGACATCTTTATTTAGTGAACATTTTTTTCAATTCCAAACACCTACATATTTGTATATATTTTTTTACCTCTGAATAGTGGGCACCTCCAAATAGCAGACAAATTTTATGGGCCTGATGTGATTGGTATTAAGAGGTTTTACTGTATTTCCCTTTAATTAGTATATAATTGCTGCCACAAGAACTCTTCTTGATACTGATTTATTTAAATGCATTTGTATTAAAAACAATAAGTCTAAGGATCTGCACATAAAAGTAAAGCAGGCAAAAAGTGTAATTCCAGCTGAATTTTAATAAAAAATAAAATGTGAATATTTAATTTTTTCCAAGAATTCTGAGTTATAATTTTTAAATATTTTGGTGATTGGTATCTGATTATCTCTTTAAAACAAAAGAAAGTTTTTGATTTATTGATATGTAACAAACACACAAATCCATTTAATAAAACAGACCTATTCACAAAATTACTTTTAATAAAACAGAACCCTTCACAAAATTTCACTCCATAAAAACATATTCTTCATTAATTGTTTTTGTTTTGTTAGGTTTTGAAATGTGCAATTTGTAAAGAAAACAAGCTCACCAGAAAGGAAAACTTTGGCAGAAGGACTTAAAGAAGGTATTATGCTTGGTTCGAATTTGAGAAAACTGGATTTCATCTTTTGTTAGAAAATATTACTTTTCACAAAAACAACTTTTGTTTTTTTAGAAAATGCCTTCGTACCCCCAACCCCACCCACCCCAAAACAAAACAAAACAAACTGCATTGATCCTTGCATGCATCTATAATATACTAATATTTCACTTCACACTGTAAATCAGTGAGTTGATCTTGACCATATTTAAACTGATAATTTGTATGCTGACAATATTATCCAGAGTCTCTCCAGTATTGCCATACGCAATTTTCATAACACATAACAGTTAAATCATCTAATAAAATCCACCCTTAAAAAAAAAAACCTATGTAAATCAAAAATTATCTATTTTTAAAAGAAAACATGTACTCTACATTCACAATATATGCAAATTTAGTGGCACAATATGAAACTTCGAAAAGAAAAGAACAATTACACAACATTGTTTAATCCTAGTAAAATTTTAAGGGCCATCTGAAAAATGTATCCTTAAAAATAATAAAAAGCACCAATGCTGTAACTGTGCATGATATTTTAAGTCAGATAATAATAAAAAACAAAAGTAGAACACAGAGTAATAAACATGTGAAAAAATTTATATGAAAATAAGTGACATAAATTTATATAGCATAAAATATAATATTAACACAAATTAAAAACAAAATTAATAAATTATTTTCTGTTATTTTAAAAAGGACTTCTGCGGTTCTTTACTTGCAAATCTCTAAGTCAACATAATAATAATAATAAAGAAAGAGACATACTATCTGGTAAAAAAAAAAGTCAACATGAAACAATAAATAATAAATACTGTAATTAGGTCATAAAAAAACAATGTCTAACAAAATATATATCTCAGAAAGATTTTTCGAAAACTTTAAAACTATATTGATAACTATTTTTAGCTTAGATGTCAATTCAGCATAGACTGAAATTAATCATTTTCTTTAAATTGTCATCATAATAAAAATCCAAACTATTTAACACTTTTCATAAATCACAATATAAATAGAATAGAAAAACCTGAGTGAAGCTCTTGGTTTTCAAATATATTCAAACACTTGTTTAAACTCAGTTCTTGTTCTTGATAAAAAAAATGGTTTAGTTATAATAAAACAAGTACTAAATGCATCTTCCATAACACATTTTTACTGTTTACACTTTTCTAATAAATTATGAACTTTTCACAATTTAGGTAAACAATTCATTTGCTATAATAAATTCATCACTCTCAAAAAACACAAACTTATCAATTTTGCTAAACTTGAATTAAATTTTATATTAATATCATTTTCATAGATCTTCTAACTTCCAGTTATTGCAATGCATTAAATACCATCATCAACACATTTCCATATAAATTACATCCATGTACGTGTTTAGGCTTATTTTGCTCGTGAACATTGTAAAAATCTGCAGAACTATTACATTAATCGCATTAAAACAAGTGATCCATCTTTATTATATTTCACACCATTTTCCAGATAATATTCTCGCTTTATATAAGCAGATAATAAGTCTGTAAGTAGAAACACCTGGAAAAAAGAAATTTTTAAGTTTATCAATAATTTATATTTATTATTTGTTTATTAATAATTTACAAATAATTTATATAATTATTTATAGTATTTTAAGTGCCCCAGGATTTGCTGTAGAATGTGAGGTTGTGCAACTCTTACAATATATATATATATATGAAAGCATTTTTTTCACACAGGGTGTCTAAGTTATAAATTTTGTCAATGCAATGAAAATCCTTAAAAAGGAAAGATTTTTGTCAATTGGCTGTGAAAAACTTGTGATTTTTGGGAAAATGTGTCCAAATGTTGCACTAAGACTTAACTTTCAGCTTAAGTTTGCACTTATGTTATATATATATTATTAAAATCTAAAACATAAAATAAAATAAAACTGTGTCATAATTTTTGTATGTCTGCTTTATTTTTAATTTTTATAGATGTCTTTTTTGTTAATGTTTTTCTCAATGTATAATTTCGTCACTGAAATTACTGAATTCGTAGCAGTTTTTTAAATACTGTGTCAACAGAGAAAAATCATGTTTGTGCACTAAATAGTATAAGTTATACATAACAGTATTAAAAGTATGCAGAATAACAATTTTGGGATGCTTAAGGTTGGAATGCTGTGCCATTTTTTTTTTTCTTATTACAGAAAATAAATTAGTTTTATGTTTTTCAAGCTATTTTAAAGCATTAATGTTTTTAATTTGTCTAGATCTCCAATTTCCATTCTACAGCTTTTATAATAATGCAAAAATCCTCGCAAAATATTGAAACCTGTAAGATGGGTTTATATGCAATATATGAATATATTTTTTAAATCATACTAAAAATTTAATTCCAGTTTCCAATTTCAATAATTTTGTAATTACTGCTAAATTAGTATAGTTATAAAATCTTAATAATTTTAGTTTTCTTTCTGCTTTCATTTAAAATTTTGGTTTGAGTAGTTAGTTATCCCCCCCCCCCCCACTCACTACAGTGAACTCTTGTCCCCACTTCACGCATTGATGTGCAAATTTTCTTCATACCCAAAATAATTTTTACTTAGGAATTAAGATAACTAACCACATTCTTATCCACCTGACACTATCAGAGGTGGTTGTTAGTTTATATGAAAATAACTGAAACTCAGAAGCATTAAATGTTTTGGAGAACTGCAACAACAATATATATTTTTTTAATTATCTGAGTCATAAAGAGATAGAAGTGCACACATTGTCTACTCCATGTTGAATTTAAAAGTATCCAGTTTTCTAAAATAACCTTTTAATTTTATACCTCTTCTGAATTTGTGCAGATTCTACTTTAAATTAATAACTTAATTCCTCATATAATTTTAAAAAGTTTTAAATTATCCCTACTGCATATACGCTCACATACAAGTTAGAAAAAAATTTGTAAGTTAAAGAAAAGGATGACTTATACATAGATTAGTGAAAGAAAGAAAAAAAAATATATATCTATAGAGTTCATCTAAGAAGGTTTAACATTTAAAGATGAAAGTTAATGACAGTGAAGAACATTATTCAGAATATGAATTTTCAAACAAATCACGGAATTGAGAATTCAAGTTACTTCACCATAGTACATTTTATCATCAATCAAAGATGTTCAGATTACTTCCATTAGTTTTAAATAATGATTCATTTTTCAAAATATAAAATAAGATTTTAATTATAAATGCACAATTACTAGTATAAGTTTATATAATTTAATGAAAATGTATATGTGTAATTACAATTTTTTTCTACTATCAATTTCGAAGAATTTTTCCAACATGTACCACAAATGAAATTCAATATATATATCAGGATTGCCATAAGAAAAGTATAGCAAAAAATAGTAGCTTTAGCGGCTTAAAATCACTAAAATGGTTGCCTATAAAAATAAAAGTGCAAAAGAGTTATCTCCATGTCTTTAGTATACAATTTAACTATCCCATCTAAAGAAAATTTCAGAATCAGGAATGATATTACAGAACAGGTATAAAAATAATGAAAACATTTTCTATGCAAAACTTTGAATTAAAAGAAAACACCATTTTTGAGAGAATGCTTGCTTAGAGTTGAGATAGAAACATCACCAGCAAATTTGTTTCACTTTTTAGAAGGATTTTCCAGTACTTTTGAAAGAAAATTTGAAGAGAGTTAATAAAACAGACTCTTAAAATTCAGATTGGAATGGAATTTATTTATTATTTTTTTAAACTCTTTGAAGTACACTATGTCATTCTTTCATTTTTTACATAAAATAACACCATAAATTTAATAATGAGACCCTAGAGACACCCAAAGTGCATTTGAAAAAAAATTAGCAAAACTTCCTGTCAAACTTGACCCCTTGGGATATATGGCAGAGATAAACAAAACCTATTCCTATATACGTATACTTCACATAAATAATATCAGTAACTATAAAATTGATATATTTTTCCTCAATAAAAAAAAATTGCTCCCCCCCCCCCATAAAAACCTTTAATTTTCAAAAATTAGTATTTGATTCAAAGGCTGCTGATGAGAGAAGTTTTGAATTTAAGGCTAAATTAATAAGTGTTTGCATTTATTTTCACACATAACTTCAAGATGGGTTGATAATTCTGCTTTAGTGGAAAACATATGAACTAAGCAAGCTTTTATATTTTGCTTAAAAAATAACAAGAGAAAATTTAGTTTATCTTTTACTTTACAGAAAGTTACCAGATTGAATAAAATATTTTTTTTTCTTATTTTTTTTTTTATTTTTAGGCTTTAATTTCAACAAAGGCAGAATGAACATTTATTGAAAATTACATCATTAGAAACATGTTTAAGCTTTATGAATTTATTGTTATATATCTATTTATTTGAACGAGAGGTCTATTCTGCAAAGTGTTTGAAAAATAGAGTGGAGTCGTACAGACTTTTTTCTTTTTAATCAACTTTTAGAAATTGGTTTTTGGTTCTTATTAAGTCAATACTGGAAGCAAACTACTAAATGCTAAAAAAACGAATATAATTTTGAATTACTTTTTCAGAAAAAAATTAAAAATGTCAACCTTTTCACCTATCAAATTTTATAAGGCTACTTCTATTTAAATTTTCCATCTTGTACATTTTGACAGAGATAATACAGCAATCAAATTTAAAGATCAGATTCTGATAAGTGGGTTGGTTTTAAAAAAAAAATAATCTCTAAACTATAACTATATACAAAAAAGTATAAAATAAAAACAATTTTCTCCCCTTTTTGAAAGATGTAAAATACGGGCAACAATTTTTTTACAATTTATAATAAAACATTTCAAATAGTAGAAAATAGTTGAAAGTAATTAAAACTTCATACATTCCTTAGCATTTACACTTAAATTAAATGTCAGGAACTTGTTAACAGAAAACCATCAAATATCGCATTAAAATTTGATCTTAGATTTCCAAATTTCAAATTAAAATAAATAAAATAAAATATTTTTTTCAAAAGGCAAATTAATTTCAACAGTTCACTCAAAACATGTAATTTTTTTAAAATATGATGCTTACTTCATTCAGTTATATTAGGATGGATCAAATGAAAACAGAACAAGAGCCAGAGCATGAAATAACATAGTTTATTTCAAACATAATCTCCAAAGCTACACAAGCACGTGTGACACTCTTTCACTAAGTGGTGAATACCCTGCTGATAGAAATCCTTTAGTTAAAATCCTAACTAGATTTGAACACTGTTCATTACTTTGCTGGCTGATTAAAATCGGTGATCCTTCAATGCCCTTTTCAGTGGACCAAAGATGCGAGTTACATGGTGATAGATTTGGCTTATACGATGGTATTTCAACACTGTTCACCAAAACTTCACAAGATTTCTGTCTCCCGCAGAAATGCTTGTGCCAGTCCTACACACGAGTTAATAACTGTGCATGTTTTCTGTACACTACCTTCATTTGCCGATGCACTTTGCAAACTCCAATTCCCTCTGCGACTAAATAACAAATAACACTACATTGCTTTTCTTTAGTCGCAAACATTCCACAGATGCAGATGAATAACAACCGATTGCTTGCCAGAGAATACAGTTAGCCAACCACCAGCACATATAACATGCTTCTGTGCGATTACCTAGGGCAAGTCCATTTCTGCAGTAGTGGTTGCCTTCCTTACATTCCGCTCTGCTTATGCAAAATGTTGTCACATTATAACCACTCTTCTGTTTTCATTTGATCTCCTTATAATTAATCTAAATAAAATCTAGACTTAAATTTTGGTTAAAATTAAATGTGCTGAAAGAATACATGTGCAAGAATTTAACACAGTGCAAGAATTAAAATAAATAAAAATATATAAAGATTACCTGGCCAGTATTAAAAACAAGGCTTATTGCAAAGTAAAAATTTGCGTTAGCACTTCCAGAATAAATCCATAAGTACCATAATGTAGGAGCTAATAATGTACAGCTGGCTAAACCACAGCAGACAATAAATCTTTGCCTCATGACTGCAAATAAAAACGGAAAACATACAATCAGCAGATGTAAGAACTGCCATACAGCAGAAAAAATAGTGTTTTAATCATGTTATGATACAGTACTATTTTATATTAAGTATTACAATTTAATTTTTCTTGATGGTAAGTACAAATTTGAATGATTTTTTCATCTTATAATTAAGACATTTTTAAAAAATATATAAATTGCTATGAAAATTATTAGTAATTTCTTAAAGATATCATGTCAAAATGTTAACATTTAGTTTGCAATTAAAAATGAAACATATCAAAGAGGTGGAGAATGCATATTTATAAGCATACAAAGGCCAATATATAAGTTTCAGAAAGCAATGCACAAGAGTGTTCCACTGATTTTGAAAATATTCTCTATTAGCATCTATACACTTTTTTGTTAGAATATACTAACTTTCAAAATAGGAAGGCCATTCAGAAATTTGTATCACACAAACATGTGATTTATAGACTTTAACTGTACCCTTCTGTCAATCTAAATTGGTGACCGCAAAATAATTTTTGATGAGAAAAATAAAAAGTCTTTTTGTGCTAAATCAAGTGAATAAGGACAATGATTTCTCAAATCATTTTTTTCTTGTTTCAAATAACTGATAGTTTGAAATGCATTATGCAAGCTTGCACTGCCAGGATAATGAGTTATGTGATGTTGTGTTTTGTTTTCTGAGTTTAGCAATTATTTCTGGCTATTAAATTGTCATATACAAATTAGCCTTCACTGTTCTATGCTTATCTAAACAACATAGATATTTGGCTGGATTTAAGAAAACAATGAAGCAATCATTTTCTTTGAAGCAGTTTGTGAACTTTTTTTTATTGAGTTTTGTTCATTTAGAAATAAGCAAACAGTCAAATGCTATTTTATTTCATGTTTTAAGGAATAAATCCAAGTTCCTCAATCTTTTACAATGCCATGGGCATATTTTCAGGTGCCCATTTTTGAGATTTTTTTTTTTTTTTTTTTTTTTTTTTTTTGCACCACTTGACACAAGCATCCGTTTAAGTTTGGGTTAAATTTAATTAAATCCAATGTGCATGTACTTTTTCCAATTTAAAATAATCATGCAAAATTAAATGCAGTTGGATACTTGAAACGTTCAAACATGCCTCAGTTGTCTTACATGTTATATGATGATCTAAAGCAATAATTTGTTTCAAAGAAACTGTTTTCTGAAATCACAGTAAGTTTGGTTGACTTTTACAAAAAACATCAATGAAACTCTTACATCTACGATGGAATTCTTTAAACCTGTCTTAAATCGTTGATTTATATAGAGCTTCATCACTAAATTCAAATTTATTGTTCTGGCACATTGTTGTTGCGTCAAACTTTGCCAAAATCATACTAAGCCATAGCTTGGAAATCCTTTAGGCTTAAATCCAAGTTTTGTCAGTATATTATTAACTTCAAAAGCACACTGTGAAAATAATTTTAAAGAATTTATCTTTATTTTATAATAAATGTCCATAAGAAAGTTCAAATTAAAAAAAAATTGCCTGTGTTGAAAGTTTTTTATTTATTTATTGTGTTAGATTCTAAAAACTCAAGTCCTTACTGACATACATATTGACATTTTAGCATTTTTCTAAAGCTTCTTCCTGATTTTAGATTTTTTGCTAAAGAAATTTTGAACTTAACTTAAACCTTGGCTGGGGGAAAAGGAGAGTTGATAAGCAGAAAATCTGGTAAAATGGGATAATTTAGGAAAAAAAAAAAAGAGTTTTTAAGATTTTTAACTTATGTCTTTTTTCTTTTCTTTTTCTTTTTTTTTTTTTTTTTTTTTTTTTTTTTTTTGAGGGAGGGTAAATGAAACAGTAAATTATTATTTATAATTACAATAAAATTAAAAAGGTAAAAAAGTTTTTAAACTTTAGTTTTAAGAATTTTAAATTTTACAAGCTGGAGGAAGGGCATAAGTAGGAAGCAAAATTTTAAGAGGGGGATTCTACTGAAATGCAGAAGATTCTAATCCTTGAATCAGAAAAATAACTAGATAATCTTTTGCTTATAACATGTTTGATTATTAATTTATAACAAATAACAAACTTGTAAGATATTGGAAAAATTACAATGCAAAATTAATTTTGATACTCATATTTCAGAAATACAGTGAAATTCTAATTATCTATACTAATGTATGTGTACATAGAAATCAGAACATTTGGGGTCAACCATAAAAAAAAAATGTTGTGAAATAAAAAAATCTCTAACGTCACTTTTGTTTCATGAAAAGGTAGAACTCATCCTTTATACTGAAATAAAGATAACTTTTATTACAAAGAATTTGAAAAAAAAATACATGACTGTAGCTAGATGATCTTGGGTCTCTGGCAGAATGATGTAACGTAGATTGTATCCCCTAACCGTTGACAAAATTAATCCATCTTTAGTTTAGCTCTAATACACCCTTCCTCCTTACTCCTTAAATTTCTCACACACTTCACTTTGTAATGTTTTTTCCAAAAAAAGTTCAATACTGATAACTTAATAGGTTTTAGAAAAAAAAAAAACCCTATAAATTATATGAAAGTTTTCTCCTGTGACTGGAAAAAAAAAAAAAATGTCCAGATTATATGCAGAAAATACAGTATGTAATTTTGATTGTATGAACACAACATTGCAGATTACCATTTAAAATATTTTTATGAGGCAATATTGACTATTTTTTATTTTAGCCATAAAAATCTTAAAGTTATTTAAGCAGACTTTGCACCCACCTCTTGTTGTCTGCATCTGCACCCCTAGCAGGCATATTCTTCACCATCCACTAGCTACAGCTATGAAAAAATTTAATGAACAAAACCAATGATTGAACCTTAAAGTGGTTTACCAGTGTTGGAGGAGGTGAATGAACACATTCTTCAGAATAAAAGAAGTGAGAGATCCCAACCAGTTTCCTTAATCACTTCTGCCATATCTACAACAATATTCAACACTGCTACTTAAAATTCCAGTTACATTTTCTAAACCACAAGTGATTTCTTTTTGATAATTTCTTATTTTTTGATATTGATCCGGTTGACTGGAGTTCAGATATTGCAGAATTCCCCCTACTTTTAAAAAAGGCACTTTATATTTAAAGGAACTTTAAATACTTAAAAGTCAGGGCACATGCTTCAAGACATGTCAATTAATCAGTTTTTACTGTGCAAATAATAAATATTTTTAAGTTTTAATCTGACATGTCTTTGTTCATTAGTTATGAATGTCAGTTGTCAAGGCTTGACAAATGCATTCGCCAGGTTACCGATGGTGACCAAGTTTTTTCATCTAGCGACCAAGGTATTTAATCTGACTTTTATAAAAATTGACCTAAGAAATGAACACAAATGGCATTTTTTTCTTTCCCCCAATATTAAGAAATAAATTTAGAAACTATATTAAAAAATATATATACAATTATTATTTTTAACTTGGCAAAAATAAGTTCATCAACTGCAAATTTTAAACTAATAAAATCAGAAAAATTTGACTGACTGTGATAGGAAAATAGGCAAAAAAATTGTTTTCCTGCTTCACTATTTTATAAATGCCCCCCACCTCCCATCATCAGACATAGATTTTGTACCACTCAACTATCAAGACATTTGAAGCATTTGGTAATCAGCATTTTCTGAACATGCTGGTTAAATTTAGCGTTTACAGTTATTTCTTTTAATTTCATTTTTTTTCTTTTTTTCTTTCTTTTTTTTTTTCTTTTCAGCTATATATAATTTTGTGTTTTATCAGAAAATTTAGATATTATCTTTCTAAATTATGTACTATTCTAAACTATGTATTATTTTTTCTGAATTAATTGATAAAAACCTTTTTTTTTTTGAAAATCAATGACATGGGAGGGGGATATTTTTTTTTTACTTGTGACTAGAATTTTTTGCTGGCTGCCAGATTTTATCAAATTTGTAAAGTCCTGTCAGTGGTCAAGCACAGTAGTTTTACTTATAAATAATAAAAATATCACATCTAGTCAGACATAAAAGTTAAAATCACACATATATATATATAATTAAAAATACAAATAGACATTTCAGACTGTGTTTTAGCCCCTCATCAGTGCAATAACATACGTTGACCAGACAATTTAAAAACATGTTTACAGTCAATAGTTTTACCAGTTAAAATCAAAGAAACTTCATAGAACTTACATTAAAGCAAGATCGTATATTTAGGTGAAACTATACAAGATTCATTAATCGGCAAAATCTGCATACGAGTGAACCAACCTTCAAGAAACACTCTACTCATAATGTTATTATAGCTGGATCTGATTACTGTGATACCTGTGAAATCAGGACTATGGTCAGTATCCAAAGAATGATGTACTATTTTCAATTGAAGGTTTCCAGATTTGTAGGCATGTTTATTCTAGATTAATTTTTAACACAATTATTGAAATTGGTAAAGAAATCATATGAGCTGTAATTTTTCAACTGGACGAAAAATGTCCAGGTCAGGATTCGAACCTGGGATCTCTTGGCTGAAGCTCCCATTGCTCTACCAACTGAGCTATCCCGGTCGAATCTGGAGAACCTAATTCATCCAGTTAACCTGCAAGGCGAATGATGCAAGTATGACCTGTTTTGCCAACATAGACTGAACCACAGACCTCACAGGGGATACTGTAGACTGAGCTATTTTTTTAAACATGCTGTGGTTTGAAATCTGTACTGATATTATTAGACTTAACAAGACTAGAATTTTTTTCAGAAAGATCTTTGTAATAAAGTATAGATAACTGGTGGGGCTTTTACAAATTACAGAGGATGATGTGCGATGATCAGAAAATATCCTTTCCAGCCACCATAAAGGAATTATATGAGTTGTAATTTTCCAAATGGACGAAAAATGTCCGGGCCACGATTCGAAACTGGGATCTATTGGCTGAAGCTGCCATGTTCTAACAACTGAGCCATCCCGGTCGAATCTGGAGGACCTAATTCATCAAATTAACCTTATTGATCATAGCATCTGGTCTGATAGCTGAAACAGCTCAATAGAATAAATCACAGGTAATTTGGAACGCCAGTAAATGCTGGATACATGATTACACTAGGGGTCATTCCACGTCAAATCACCCAGAATTTTCTAAAAATGACACCCACCAACTTCAATTTTATTAAAATTTGGTGTATTTATAGAACTTTTAATGCTGATTCCAAAAATATCAATCATATTGAAATTGATCAAATGGTTTAAGAGTTATGAGCTTTTACATATCTTCCAAGATGGCCGATTTGCTGCCATTTTTAATAGCACATGTGACAACATAAAAGTCTATAACTCCTTACACCCTACCTAGGTTTAACCTAGGAAGGTTTAACCTAGAACCTTCATTTTTTTTTTTTTTTTTTTTTTTTCAGAATAAAGTCAACTTTCATTAAAACATATTTCTGTGCAGTTTATTCCATTAAATTGCTTTCAAAAAATCATTTTTTGGAATTTTTTTAATTAAAAAAAGGTGCAACTTCAACAGCTGATTTCCCCCATTGCCCCCTCTTCAATTTTCAAAGACAACTCAAAGTGTGTTTTGAAGCCTGATAAAAAAAATTTAATGGGCAGTTCACAGGCATTTTGTTTAAAGAAGAATTTCAATTTTACTGACCTTCCAAAAATAATGGAAAACACAAGATGTTTGATATTTCTTTTATTATCAGAAATATCCTACATCTTTATACCTAAAAGTTTGATAAGGTTTTATTTATCTTACATAAAGATAATATTTTTTGTAAATGTAGCTAAAAAGAAGTCAAATCCCGTGGAAATAAACAGGAATGCTAATAATGAATTCCTGCAAGATGTAGAAATATGGTCATGTCAAATTGAAATCTGTTGCGAAACTTCAGTAAATTATAAATAAAAATAAAATAATGGAAAAAATTCTACAAAGTCACATTTTATAGAAAATCCATATTTGTATATTATACCAAATACGATAAAGTTACAACTCTTAAATACAAAATATTGTCAAGTAAAAATTATTGTAGTGTTTTAAAATTAAACAAAATAACCTTTAGCATATACACAGTAAAAACACACTATTAAAATATATCTACATCAATAACAATTTAAAGTAAAGATATTTAATTAAAAGAATTAACTCTATTTATAATATTGATGAAAAATCACAAAATTTTTTTAGTTAAAATTTATTTATGTTACCTTTCAATTTTATTTCCCTCTCATTTTATGTTTTGTCAACTTGGTGTTTATTAAAACACTGAATATATCAGTAAGTTTATATATTCTACCTGTTGTGATATTAATGCCAACTGCACAAAGGATATGATTGAAACTGTCATTTTCTGGCCAATTTTACGAAGGTGATGAGCCATTGTGGATGCATGAATTTAACAGTTACATCTCCTTCTACTTTGTGGACTTCTGAAACTAATCTTATATACCAATTCGATTCATATATACAACATGCTACATAACTGTTAAGAGATGGAATATTCAAAGTCCTCTAACATTTCTATCAAAAGATTAACAGAAACTTTTTCATCAGTACTTATTCTTTTTCCACCTTATTAATAAATTTCTTGTAGATTCGAAATAATGCATACTATGTGTTCCAGAAATTGTTGTAGCAAGTTGCATCCGTTGAGACATATTGCTACGCAGTTTCAACATGTCACTTTTTGTGATAATAAAAAATGTTATACCTTCAATATTTTGTCTGCAATATTCGTTTATCATAGTCACATTTGTTTGACCATGCAGCAGTCTTTGTAGACTTGCTTTCGTCACAAGTCTTTTAATAGTCTCTTCAACCTCATCGCCATCAGATTTTTCGTGACTTGTAGCAAAAAAGATTCATTTTGCTTTTATTCCACCAAAATCATATTCATGGTAACATAGGTTAAAAAATGTTTTGCAATTTTTATACTGGGCAGCACAGCTATCAGTAAAATATTCTACATTTGTAATAAAGGGATACTTATTATTCAGGATGGCTACAGAAATTGTGAAAAGAAGTTCCCTAATTTTTCTCTGATTTCCAACACTACTTTTATCAGATTTCCTTGATTTCCATTATTAACGATACACATACGATATTTTTAATATATGCCGCTTTCTCGTATTAACATACTTATCCAGCTTACCAACGTCATTTGGGAGAAAACATAAAAATTGCACAATATTCATAAAATACAGGTTCACAGTTTCATAAATCCAAACTCAAAATGTAGTCCAACAACTTCATATAGTTGCCAATGAATACATGGCGACCAGAAAATTTCTTCATTTTCTGAAGAATGTTCAATTCTAAGACATATCTATGTCTGACGGGTTAGCTAATTGGATTAAGCTAATTTTCAAAAATGGGTAAATTGCCTTCAACATAAGTGCTATCCACAAAAATGAGGACATTTGATCACCTTAACCACTTCAATGGCCACCTCGAGATAGGTCAAAGGAAATAATACTATTTTCGCATCTCTTTGCCCGTTGAAGTGGTTAATTTGTGTTAAATACTAAAAACTCATATCATGTGCATCTTTTAAAAAGTACTATATAAAAATTTTACTTTTCTTCATTGTGTGCTATTATTGGCTTAGATATCATCTGTTTGTCGATGAATCAGTCCCATGAGGAAACAAATTTTTGCATATAGACAAATTTCCTTGATTTTCAAGTACTTTTACGAAATTCCCTGACTTTTACAGATTGATAAATCCCCCTGATTTCCAGAATCTGTAGCCACCCTGTTATTTAAATACTGCATGATTAATTTTTGAGTCTGATAAACCATTGGTATATCATGGTTCATATCATCTAAAACAACGTAAAGGTTTTTACTTTTTAAGCTACTTCCATTTTCCTTTACATAGAGTACAAGGGTGTAAAGTACAGCATCCATGCATCCAATGGTAGCCTTGTGCTTCATCTTGCAGTACAAAAAAAAAAGTTCTCACTAAAATCCATTTGTATGACAACCTCATGAGTAATAAGTTCTTTTTTTTTTCCTTCAAATAAACACTTTGGGACCATACAAGATGTATTGTATATGTCTATGTTTGGGATTTAGATATGTATGCATGGGATAAAAGCTTTTCAATATTTTTAAGAACAAGATTGATGAAATCACCCAGAGTAAATGTATGTGATGTTAAATCTACTTTGTCAGTTCATACCCACTGTTTAGATTTAAATGTATCTTCAGAATAAAAGTCCGTAAATTCTAACTTTAAAAAATCTCCAAGAACATTTTTCTTGGACATTTGCTGCATATACATAACATACAATACCAAATATTAGAATTATAAACCAATTTCTGGATTAAATATTGATATCTTTCTTCAATCAGCAACTGAAAATTTTGTGTAATTTTAAAGTATGATAATTTTAATTTGCTGTGTATTTTTTTATTTAAGAGTTGTAAATTTATCATATTTGGTATACAAGTGTGATTTAGCTATAAAATGTGACTGTTTGTAGAATTTTTTCCATCATTTCTTTTTTATTAATAATTTACTGAAACTTTGCAAATGATTTCAATTTGGCATGAAAATATTTCTACGTCCTACAGGAATTCATTATTAGCATTCCTGTTTATTTCCATGAGATTCCACTTCTTTTTAGCTACATTTATAAAAAATATTATCTTTATGTAAGATAAATAAAACCTCATCAAACTTTTAGCTGTAAAGATGTAGGATATTTCTGATAATAAAAGAAATATCAAACATCTTGTGTTTTCCGTTATTTTTGAAAGGTCAGTAAAATCGAAATTCTTCTTTAAACAAAATGCCTGTGAACTGCCCATTAAAATTTTTTTATCAGGCTTCAAAACACATTTTGAGTTGTCTGTGTATGCAATTAGATGAAAATTGAAGGGGGGACAGTGGGGGAAATCAGCTGTTGAAGTTACACCTTTTTTTAATTAAAAAAATTCCAAAAAATAATTTTTTGAAAGCAATTTAATGGAATAAACTGCACAGAAATATGTTTCAATGAAAGATTACTTTATTCTGAACAAAACAAAATAAGGTTTAACATTCTAGGTTAAATCTGTAAGGAGTTATAGACTTTTATGTCGTCACATGCGCTATTCAAAATGGCGGCAAATCGGCCATCTTGGAAGATATTTAAAAGCTCATAACTCTTAAACCGTTTGATCAATTTCAATATGATTGATATTTTTGGAATCAGAATTAAAAGTTCTACAAATACACCAAATTTTATCAAAGTTGGTGATGGTGGGTGCCATGCTCTGGGTGATTTGACATGGAATGACCCCTAGATTAATTTTTGAAACAATTATTCAAACTGGTACAGAAATCATATGAGTTGTAATTTTCCAACAGGATAAATAGGTCCTCGAGATTCGACCGGGATGGCTCAGTTGGTAGAGCATGGCAGCTTCAGCCAATAGATCCCAGGTTCGAATACTGGCCCGGACATTTTTTGTCCAGTTGGAAAATTACAACTCATATTTCTTTACCAATTTGAATAAATGTGCCAAAAATTAATCTACCATAAAGGATAACCATTTTATCTTAAGGCAGTAATTATCTTCTCTTTCTCCAATTGGAGGGCTGCATCAATAGTATAATAACTTTTAGCTCTGTGACAAAGTTCTGACAGCTGTGATTCAATGTGAAATTGGATTCATGGATTCAATTCCGTGGAAAAATTCTAATGATTAAACATATAAAATAGGTATATCATTAATGAAATAGCCATGAATAGCATCTAAACAAATAAAAACACAAACAAATTTGTCAAAGTAACTTACAGTGGAATAAATGAGTCCATATTGGCAGTACAGCAAAATAAAATGCTATGTCACCAATTGACGGATATGATTTAAAAATTGCAATAATTATGAGATGAATGAATAAGAAGAACATCGGCTCCTTCCTGAAACACAAAGATAATTTGTTGTAAAATTCAAAATATCACACATAAAAAACAACAAAGGAAACTTTAGAATAAAGCAATTTAAAAGAAAGAAATTAAGATGAAGAGAAACAGAATTTTTCATTTTTAATACCCTATTCAGAAAAGGATATTAAAAATTTTAATAAATTTTAGCCCTGAAATTAAAACTACACATTAAGAGAAATTTCCATTGTATTATATACACATATATACATGCGTATTTATTTTTTCTAAAACAAATGAAAAAAGAATAAAAAACTACATACCTTAAGCGTATAGCAAGAGGCACTGTGTAGACAAAGACATTGAGCTGGAATGTGCACAAGAAGAAAACTCGAAAATGTTCAAACATCTCGGTAAAAAAGTACCAAAATAATCCTATGTTTGGGGTTAGATCAGGAACAGATAGTCTAAACCAAACACAAAAATGAAACTAAGACATATTAATTTTTTTTTATTATTAAACAAAGTTTATGATAAAAATTACCAAATTTTTGCAATAGAAACAAAAAAACTTGAAGGGCATATAGCATTTTAAATAGGACATGGAAAAAAAATATATAGTCAACTAATGATACATTTTCAAGCCATGAAACACTTCAAGGCTAAAAGAATTAATGCTATATAGAAAATTAATAGACATTCTCCCAGAAAATAAATTAATTATAACAGTCAATAGTCGAACCTGATACAGTAGATGTTGCTTAATATGATCATCTTGAGACCATGAGTTTTTGATAATAACAGCAATTTAGGAAAATACTTAAACACTTCAATGATAAAAAATTAATGCTATTTAGAAAATTAATTAATTGTCGGACCAAAGCTCCGGCTTCCCGTGAAAAATTACACTTTTGTGAACACGATAAAGGCCAAAATATTTGCCGCATTAACACCAAAATTGGACTGGAAGTCGAAAGTGACAAAATCTCGCCGGGGATTGAAAATCAGAAATATTCGTCAACTCTAACGCCCAAAAACGTCTGCTCTAGAATTTTCCATTTTTCCATAGAAATAACATTGCGATTGTTTGAATTATTAATAAAACATTAGCTCCATTGTTGTAATTTATGCATTTTAACCTCATCGTTCTGACGTCAACGTTATTGATGCACGCATATGTGATTTATAATATAGATTGATTTTTAAAAGTTTTACTTCGTACGTACGTAACGACCACGAGTTTTTTTTTTTTTTTTTAAATGCGAACTGTTGGTAGACCAAATTTCAATCTTACACTTTTTGTAACTTCCAAACCAACGTAATGTGGTTTGAATTTTACGTTAAAAAAAAAAAAAAAAAAAGAAAAGAAAAGAAATCAAATATGAATTTGGATACTTCTGTATTCTCTGCATGCCAACAGATAATAGCAAAATAAACGAGAAAAATATAATGTCATGTATGTATGACTAGAATCCATCAGGATGAATTGTCGGTATGTTTGTATTTACATGTACGAATATGTATATAGGAAAATTTCTGTAATCGGGTTCGCAAATAATTGATGTATCTTAGTGAATGTGGCGAAAATTTAATTTAATTGTGTTAACCTGTTTTTGTTTTACTTTCTATACTCATACAGTGTAAGAAACATATTGTAATCATGATAAAAACCCGATTATGCAAATATTGGAATATTTTAACATTTTGAGGCTCTATGACATATATACATAGCTCATTCTTACTGAAAAACTGAAATAAACGCTTCAGATTTTTTAAAAATAAAATTGGAAGAATTTATATTGTTGCCATTTTTTATCATGAAAAACTTGGAGTAAGTAGCTAATGTGTCATCCTGATTAAATGAAAGAGGAATGAAAATTGTGTAAATTAAAATAGTTGAGATTTATAAATTAAAATACAAGTTAATGACGTAATTTTAAGCAGTGGATGTATTTTTCTTTTCTGAAAAAAAAAGGACCCCATAAATTGCAATCTAAAAACACTTACAATGAAGTTTACATCGTATTAAGTACATGAATTTAGTTTTTTTTAATCGAACTCAGCTATAGGTGTAATTCAACTCTGTGTTTCCATACCTTTTTTTTTTTTTTTTTTCAAGCTTATTGTATAAACAAAGTATGAGGGTAAATCTGTTTCTTTTGATATAGTCCAGCCAATCCAGGATTTAAAAAAAATATTAAGAAACATTTTATATATGAACAGATTATATGTTTGGAACAGATGTCATAGTTGGCGAGATTTTTTCCCCCCGCCAATTTGGCAAAAACTTTGTTTTTGAATATTAGTTAGAAATAGGATGCAATAATAGCACGTGATTTTTTACTTCAATATAAAAATAAAATAACGTAATAAATGAAATAGCTTCTATTATTTTAAAAAAGGAAATAAAAATAAATAAATGATAGTTTGATATAAATAAATATTGATATACATAATAAAAATAAGGTACTTCTCTATTATCTCGTCGACCACTTTTCATAACAAAAAACTATCGCCAAACTGTAACGTCAAATAAACGGGAGAACGTTGCCATTGTAATATCAAAATAAATAAAACATAAGAATTTAAGGACACAATTGTTATTTTAAGTAATGAAATAACTGATACCGTATTTACCCGCGTATAAGTCGAGAAATTTTGGACAAAAAAATACTTTAAAGTTCGGGGGGTCGACTTATGCGAGGGTCCTTAATTTTTTTTTTTTTTTTTTTTTTTTTTTTTTTTTACCAGAAGTCAAAAATGCCTTTCTGAAAGGCAATTGTTCTCTTTTCGCATTTCACAACACAATGATGTCGTTTACTGTTGATTTCCATACCAGGAGAGAAAAAGAGGAATTAACTGCTTTTCCTTATCAGCGCTGAGGTAAAGATTTGGAGACTGAGTGACGGTTTTGGTGCTGGCGATGAATGTACGCCTACTACCAGCCCTCCTACCTCTGAGAGATCAGTAGATAAAATTCTGAAAATGTATCAACCCTATGTGCAATTGAATCGTCCGCCAGTGGCTAGAAACATGTGACTATCTTAAAACAAGTGACCCGCGTTATATCTTGCGTGTTCTTGATAGTACACTTATTCAATATTTCTTAGTTTATCTTACTGCACTTTTTCTCCTTGTTTCTACTGATATGGCTGATTTAGTTATTAGAAAACATAATTGAAATTCATACGCAGCTGGATTTAAACTTAAAGTTATTTCTTTTGCGGAAGAGTCTAACAACTGTGCTGCTTCTCGTCAGTTTGGGGTTCACGAAAAATTGATTCGTGATTGGCACAAGAATAAGGCAAAGCTATAAAACATCCCAAAATCAAAAAAGGCTTTGCGGCAAGGAAAATCACCCTTTCCAGAACTCGAAAATGTATTGCATGATTGGGTTGTAGAATGCCGGCAGAATGGTTTTATTTTCACTAGAACTGCCATACGTTTACGAGCAATGAAGCAAAAGCAGAAAAGTATGGTGTTCCAAACACGTTTCGTGCATCAGAACATTGGTGCACTAGATTTATGAATCGTCATGGTTTGACTTTACGCCAGCGCACTAAACTGGCACAATAATTACCATCTGACTTGGAAGCAAAGATTATGAAATTTCAAAAATACGTCATCGATCAAAGAAAAATGAATTCTTTTGAACTTTGCCATATAGGAAATATGGACGAAACACCCATGTGTTTCGACCTACCAGAAAATAAACAGTGAACTGCAAGGGGGAAAAAAGCATTTTGATAAAAACGACTGGGCACGAAAAAACCCGTTTTACGGTCGTTCTTTCCTGTTTGGCCGACGGTAGTAAGCTTCATCTGTTGATTATTTTTAAAAGAAAAACGTTGCCGAAAAACGTTACATTTCGATCTGGTGTGCTGATTCGAGTCCATGAAAAGGGGTGGATGGATGCTGACGGAACAGTCGACTGGCTTAAAAATGTGTGGGGTAAAAGACCGGGAGCTGTTTTCAAAAAATCTTCCCTTTTAGTTTACGACTCGTTTCGTGGCCACTTTTCTGAAAACGTGAATAAAATGACGAAAGAACTGAAAACGACTGTAGCTGTAATCCAGGGAGGGTTGACATCCGTCCTTCAACCCCTAGACTTTTGCTTCAATAAGCCCTTCAAAGCAAATGTTAGAAAATATTGGGCAGAATGGATTTCATCCGGTTGCCCAACATTTACAAAGGGCGGTACTATTAGAAAGCCCGACATTGCATTAATTGCTCAGTGGGTTAAAGATGCGTGGAATCAAATTCCTTCCGAAATGATTATAAAATCGTTCAAAAAATGCTGCATAAGCAAGGAACCAGACGGCACAGAAGATGATGCCATTCTCGAAAGTGATAATGACGAGGAAGCAAATACAGAGATTGAAAACGTGTATCAGGATGAGCCGATGACGACGAAGGATTTTTCTGAATTGTTTGGCGAGTCCGATACTGAATCGGACCTTGAATCAGATTAACTTGATATATTACTTTAGTATATTATTATCTTCATTATTGTATATTTAGTACTTTTTTCAGATAATTTCAAATAAATGTACAAAAAAAATTAAAGTTTCTTTATTATTGTACATTTAGTACTTTCTTTTTTTTCCAGGTGATTTTGAATAATGTATTTAAAAAAAAAAATTTCAAATTTCTTGATCAGAAAAGTGGGGGGTCGACTTATACGCGGGATTTAAAAAAATTCACATTTCTTGATCGGGAAATTGGGGGGGTCGACTTATACGCGGGTAAATACGGTAAATCAGTAAAACATAACGAAAAATACATCCAAATGTTGAATTAAAAATCACTTGATGACATAACAAACACATATAATGCTTCTGTCATCAAGTAAATGGGACTGCATTTTTGGCATTTAATTTTACAATTTGGCGATATTTTTTGTTATGAAAAGTGGTCGACGAGCTAATAGAGAAGTACCAAAAATAATTTATAGAATTAAAATAAAAAATAAAAATAAATAAACAACAATTAATTTTTTTCGCCAACTTGGCGGGAGAAAATCGCGCCAACGTGGTGCGTATATGATATATGTGCCATATGTTTTTATTATATAGAATTTGCAAGAATCCCAGTTAAGAGAAAGCAATCAGCTGAAATAAGAAGAATTGCACATCGTAATTCAACGCGAAGAAGTCGCACAACAAGAAATCAGTTATCTTCAGATTTTTTGCCCCGTACCGATATAATGACAACTCAAATGAATGAAGAAAGCAGGTTTGATAGAGAGGTATCGCAAACCACCTATGTGTCCTGTAATACGTGTCACAGAGCTTTCCCTAATATCATATTAAATATTGCTGGGCTCTGCCAGACATGCAAGTCTAGAGACGATGCTTTGAAGTTTTCTGCCGCTAATTCTATGGACCATACATAAGGAATTCAACAACTGTTATTGTAAATTTTCTTTTATGATAATTAAACAGTAACTATAAAAATAAAATATTATTATATATTACATATTTTTAATGTTAACTTTTATGTTTATCCCACTCAAAGCTCCGAAATTTCGGCCTGACGGATTCTAGTAGACATTCTCCCAGAAAACAAACTACACACAGTCGATAGTCGAACCTGATACAATAGATGTCACTTAATATGATCCCCTTGAGACCATGAGTTTTTGATAACAATATCCAATTGATGATAATAATAAGCAATTTAGGAAACAACTTAACAACATCTAGTGTTACTAAGAAAATGATAACTTGTCCTTGATAAAATGAGGATAAAAAAAATATAGTAAACATTTATTGAAAAAATGAGTAATTTTTGCTTGCTTGTAAATCTTCCTTAAATGGTCATTAATGAATTTTTTATACTGTTTCTTGTTAGATTTCTTAAAACTAATCTTACTTGCAGCATAATTAAAATGAAATAAATCATCAAACTACTGATTGAAAGTTCTAATTATTAAATGAATTGAAACTGCAACTTGCAGAACTGATGTCGAGGTTCCTGATCTGTAGATTTACTAGTTAGAAATGTAGTAAATATTTATAGTATTTCTTTATGTACAGAGATGAATTATCAAACATTGAAGACCAAATAATTTTGCGAACAGCTATTGTAACTTTAAAAAAAATTGTTTTCATTTGAATGAGGAGGCCTCATGACCCCCCCCCCCCCTCTCTCTCCTATATCCCTGTATCATTCCTATTGAAAACTCCTGATTTGATGAGATACTTGATGTTCAAATAATTCATATAAAACAAAATTTATCAACAATTAACTAATTTAACCCCTTCAGCACCAGATTATTGTACCCCAAGTGTTTATTTCATGTTTTTGTTTTTCAAATTGTCATATATTATTATGTTTATTTCATATGAAATTAACAATACCCTTTTCTTCTTGAATACTTCAATATTATACATGACGTACGGGTAATACGAATGAAGGAGTGTACGATGAAATCATGACGTGCACAGTGTACATCTGGTGCTGAAGGGGTTATGTTTTAATAGCAATTTTCAAATTACATGTGAAATGCTGTCATACTAACAAAGTAAAAATGATAACATGATATTGCTAAACATTGATGTCTATTTTTAGTTCCTTTTGATTCAATGAACAAGATGCCAATAAAAATAATTGAAAGCAAAATATTTAAAATTTTGTAATAATGATTTATTTAAAATATAATTTTATAAAAATAATTTGCAATAAGAAACTATGGTTGATAACATATTTACAAATTTCCTTTTGTGTTTTTTTATTACTATTCTGTTTGCATCAAATTTCATAATCAGGTAAGCATTATACAGATGACTCTCTCAAATCCACCTTTCACTTTGAAATGTAAACAATAGAAATCAGTTAACATTTAAGCTCATAGAACAAATTTAATATGACTGATTTCATCAACTATAATTTTTCCAAAACAATGAATCATACTTTAAAATTTCTTATATATTTCACATAATAAATACTAAAATAATAATTTAGCTAAGAAAAAGGAACAATCAAATAAATGCTAAATTTTAAAAGAGCAATTGTAGTTGTAAGTTATGCATTAATAAAAACACTGGGCATTGGAGAAATATATAGTAACAATAATTTAATTAGTCACAACAGTCTTTTGTGTAAAGTTCCTGCGCTCAGAACATTTGTAAATGATTTCAATTGCATTTTATTTCAGAACTATAAATGATGACTATTCATAGAATAGAGAAAATATATATATATATTTATCATAAACTATTGTTGTGATAATGTTTAGAAAAATAAATAACCAAAGAAATGCAAATGTGTAATAATTTTGTTTTAAAATAAATTTAGAAATATTAAACTACTCTTGCAGTATATTTCGTTATTGCATTTTAGTTTTCGTACAAATAAAATACTGAAAAGTTGTAGTCAGACTCAAACTAAAATGAAGAACATGAATATAAAGGATGTGAATTATCATTTTAATACACACAGTGTACAACCAACAGAGTGAAAAAATGTCCTGACTGGGGATTGAACCTGGATTCCTTGTATAGTCCACCAAGTGCTTTACTATTTAAGCCACCAGAACAACATCCAGTCTAGCATTAATTCATCATCCATATGCATAATTCAGTCTAGCCATAAATTTTCTCTCACTCTTATATGTTAAGGCTACGACTTCTGCAGTACAAGATGGAACGTCAAACATGAGCACAACTTCAGTGGATGAGACAAATTAAACCCAGTATCAGTGAATATTTATGTGTCTAATTAAATTTTCAGCAGAACTGAAAATTTAATTCATTAATTCCCAGCTTATTCATTAATTTCCAGCGTAATTTCAGCTCTGCTGAAAATTCAATTAGATATATAAATGATAATTGATTTTCATGAAAATGGAATTTAATGATTTTAATGTTTCCATTTTATCATTCAATTGCTGTTTAAAAATACCCAGCTGTGATTTTTTATTTTCTAAATCTAACGCTAGTGTATCATCTAATGTGTCTTTAATTTTATCAAATATTTTCATAGTTTGAGCATGAATTGTTGCTCTTATTTTCTTTAGTGTTTTGCAATTCATATCAAATAATAACAATAAACATCAATATTCAATATATTCTATGAAAATCAATCGAGAAACGAAACGTCGTCAAAATATATTTCACACAGCAGTTAAAATCGAACAAACATCTTCTTAAAAATAAAGATTTATTTACATTTATATATAGAGAATATTATGCTTTTATCACTCTCTTTTCAGAGTTCAAAATACTACCGACAATCGGTTCAGAATCAAAGTTACATCGAACAGAAAAAAGAACAAATCGTAGAAAAAAAAAACATTGCTACAGTAACCGACAAAATTTGGCTAGTCGCGAGGGAGGCATTCGTAACACATGTCAACAAAACAATGACCTATAAGAATAAATTCTATAATTTGCAAATTCTTCAATCCCAAACTGAACTTCACACATGTGACTGTATCACTTTTGATTGAACTTATATTACCTCATTCTCTCTACATATATAATAAATATATAGATCAGGTATAAACTATTAAACAATTAATTTCAAATCACTCCAGATTTGTTTTAATGTTGTTCATATTTGCTGAAACAAACTATACAAATAATTTGCAGTACAAAAAAAAAAAAAATTGAAAAGCAAAAAATGTAAATAATTAATGTAATGCATAACAAACATCCCATTTTAGAATATATATTATATATATGCATAAAAATATTAAACAATAGTTGATTAAAATTAAAATACTGTTTACAAAACTACAATGTACAGAAATAAATCAATACTAGACTTACATGCAGCCATATGTTGACCATAAGAAGTTCCAATCATGAGTAATTTCCAATGAAACATACATCAAGAAAGCAAAGGTGCAGAAGAACAGGATTATAACACTGATTATTTTTAAAACACCAGCAACATGCCTTTCTTTGTCATATGATTTCTAAAATAAACATATCACAAAAACATGACAGTATTAAAAAAAGAAAAAATAGGCAAATAATACAAATTTATATACAAGTACGATTCAGATAAAATAAATAAATTTACAGTAAAAGAACATTTGATATATTGCTGAAAGGAATGATTAAAAAAAAAATCATACAAAAGAAATAATAATAATAAAACACATAGAGTGAAAGTGGTTCACAATGTATAATACATGAATGTTTGAGGGATAGGAGGTATTTTTAACCATATCCCTTCTCTCAGTCAACGTACTTTCAGAATTTAGAGAGAATAAATATTCATGACAGCAAATTTTAAAGTAGTGAAAATACAAACATTTCATTTTCAACTTAGTATTATATAAATATGTTTTACTAGCTGACCCGCCCGGAGTTGCCTGGGCAGACTGTCATTGAAAAATATAATAAAAAATTAAATAAGAGCTAAAATTTCAAAAGTATAACAGCTACGTTTAAAAAATGAAACTGTCAGGGGAAAATATTACACTTACTTTTAAAGAATGAAAAGGTCAGGGAAGTTCTTACGGTTGAATCTAAATGGCATATCGGTATAAGATCAAGGCTTGATATATGGCAAATTAAGAAGATTTGTGAAATGCTAATGTGATGCATTTTATAAAACTTCATTATTGCCATTAAACAATTAATCGCAATTTCTGTAAGAAAAGTCTTGGCAGAAATTGCACATTTCATTCATTAAAAATTCAAAAATCGTGGAAGAATAAATTTGCTATATTAGGCTGCTATTGAAAATTTGCTATTGAAGCCAGATTCCTAATTTTTAATAACATGTATTTTCAAAAAATGTCCACATGCACGAACAGAGATTTCCAAATGAAACCGTGGCTTGAATCTCCTCAACAAATTCGTTTATTCTGAATGAAAGTGATAGAAGTCATTATAATACAGTCATTAATTTTATACCTATCTATAAATATGTTGAAAACACATCTATAAATATGTTGTATTTAAACTAAATCTGTGGCAAATTTTGTATTCTAAAATGTCTGAATCTAAGAAGAATTTACCTCGGCCAAAATCCTGCCAAAGGACTTTTACACAAAAACCAATGAGATGTGTTTCATTCAGGCGTTGCCATTAAACAATAAACAAATAATCGTGATTTCTGTGCCATGTACGATAGCATAATATATATATATAGAGAGAGAGAGAGAGAGAGAGATTATTATTTATTTTGTTGTTATTGTTTTTAAATTAACAATTTTAGTAATAAATGTTTCTTTTTTAAGGTTATATTTTAAAGCAAAAAATATTTTTACGAACAAGCTTCAATTCAGTTGCTCAATAATAGTTATAGTAAATAATAGTTATAGCTTTAGCTATCGAAATTACAACAACATTTCAAATTAGTGAAAGTTACAGTATTGCACATTTTCTTTTCAATACTCATTTGTGCACATAATTTTTGTTCACTTCAGAAGTAGCTCAAAATATAATAACCAAGATTTTTATGAAATTTCACGAATTGTGTCTATATATTGTTTTCTAGTGCATTTACTGAAATCATTTTCGCTTTATGAATACTTTCTTATTATATTTAATTATTTGAATAATTGTCTTGTAAAGTGTGCCAAAAATCTTGTAATAAGTCATCAGATCTAAAATTTTTAGTTGCTGCCATACACTTATAATTCAAGTAGGTACATTAGATAAAAGAGTACTTTTTTAATATAGGGGCCTTGGCGTTTTTAAAAAAGAAAAGATTGGTGCAATTTGAGCTTCAGAAAGTGAGATTAATTGCCAAATAACATAAATAGCTATATATATTTACAAAACATTTTATTTATACATATATTATTGCTTTTTTAGGGTTTCGTTCATCTTACGAAACCTTAGTACTCCCGCTCCGTTGTCTGTCTGTTACAGAGCCATTCTCAAAAACTATATAACTTACAGAGTTGAAACTTTGTGGATATAGATGAATACCAGCTGTGAAGAGCTCAAAATATTAAAATTTGAAAATTTGTATTATTTTAATAAATAGAGATAAAAAACCAAAATTCTAACAGCCTTTTCCTATTAAATTGAAACATTTTTCGTCATAGCAGATGCCAAAAATTTAAAATCCACAATGAAATTCTTTCTACAATAATTAATTTTCTATCAGACGATTTCCACGTGAAAAATGAAAATGAAATAAAAAGTTTCACCAATTGAAAAAAAGATATATATGAAAGAAAATTGACTGACGTCATAGTGGTAATAAAACGGAAAATGTCTAAGATTTCTCAATAATACAAGGAGTATGAGTATGTGTATATACACAAAGCAGATTAATATCACGTCATTAGAGAATTAAAAAGAAAATCTGGCGTCATATTGGAAGTTTAACAAATTTTTCAAATGTTTGAGAATAATACAAAACAAGTATCAATATGAGTAATAGAGAATAGTAAATATATGAGTTTGAGAAACATATTGAATCGTGATAAAAATCCGATTGTGGAAATGTTCGCATATTTTAACATTTTGAAGGTGTACAATTTGTTTAATTTTGAAATTATTTTTTTAAATATTGCATTTAATCCGTATGATAGATATTATTTTGACAGAATATAATAGCGGGTTTCGCCCGCTATCCGGCTGGTTTAGATATTCGAAAGAACGAAAAAATAGACCAGTAAATTTTTACTTTATAAAAAACATGACTTTTTTTTGTTGTTGTTGCTAAATGAAATTTATTTGAATTTATTAAAGAAAGGATAAAGTGTTTTGAAAGGAATATTAAACAAAACCCTTTGAGCGATCTTCGATCACACTTACCCACTTGTTTTACATGTAATTTACTTCTGTTTGCATATAAAATAGATAAATAACTTCTTTATATTAAATGAATGGTACTTTTCTGCCACACCAACACCATTGCCGCCAAGCATAAATAGTTGCCACCAAATTAATCATTTGAAAAAATAATAAGACTGTTGGTGAGAAAGGGATCATTTAAGAAATACAACATTTGAAAATTACAGACTGTCACAAACTATTTTATTATATCAATGCAAATATAAAGAACATATAAATATTACACAATAAAATAATAAAATAAAATTTAATTTAAACTGCAGGGATGAAATTGTAAATTTACCTTAGTATTGCAGTAAACATTATTTTTATTTTAATAAAGACGTTGTCACATCAACTCTGTGATAAAGGATTGTGAATAATGACAAACAGTACAGTGCTATAGTTTATTATGCCATTTTGCGGTGTCTCATTGTTATATCTTATTTGCATAAATATCATCCATATACTTAAAGCTAACCTGCTTTTTAGTTTTTCGTGCAAAAATGCTATTTATACGCATGCGCGAGCATTCAGCTAATCAGCTAGAGGCTTTTACTATCTTCAGACGCGATGTTCCAGCCAATGAGGTGAAGGCTTTTTCCTCTCTCTAGAAGCGTATGTGTTCCATTTGATTGTTCGGTTGTTGAAACTTTATAGATTTCTTTTATTAAGGTATTTTTTCATTTTACCGTATTTATTTTCTTTTTAAGTCGTATGTATTTTACTACTTTGAATTTTTTATAACTAACCCTTTTTTTTGAGAGAGAGAGAGATTTCGTGGCACGAAATTCCGCGAATCGTTTCCGATGTAAACAAACTAATTTTAAACTTTTAATATGTAATTCTGTGTGATATGATTAAATTCAGGTTTTCTCAGCGACGATCACAGTATTTTTACCAAATAATTTTTGTATTAATCAAGCTTTTTTGGTTATTAAGCATAGCTAAACACGAAAGAAAACTTTGTTATTTTAAGATTTTGATGTGAATTATTTGCGTACATTTATAAGACGAGTTTCACTGAATAATTCAAGAAAAAAAAATCTCATCATTATACATATTTAGTTATGCATTATTAATTATTTACTTGGCCTTTACTTTTAATATTTCAAACTTACAGCTGAATGTAACTATTAAAACATTTGAAATACTGTATTCGTAAAATGAAATTTCAGCTTAAACACTCGACAATTACTTTTACTTATGCATTAATTATTTACTTGGCCTTTAATTTTAATATTTCAAACTTACAGCTGAATGTAACTATTAAAACATTTGAAATACTGTATTCGTAAAATGAAATTTAAACACTCGACAATTACTTTTACTTATGCATTATTAATTATTTACTTGGCCTTTACTTTTAATATTTCAAACTTACAGCTGAATGTAACTATTAAAACATTTGAAATACTGTATTCGTAAAATGAAATTAGTTTAAACACTCGACAATTACTTTTAGTTATGCATTATTAATTATTTACTTGGCCTTTACTTTTAATATTTCAAACTTACAGCTAAATGTAATTATTAAAACATTTGAAATACTGCATTCGTAAAATGAAATTTCAGCTTAAATACTCGACAATTACTTTTAGGTTAAATTCAGGTTTTCTCAGTGACGATCACAGTATTTATACCAAATAATTAAAAGTACTACATGCATGCATCTATCTATCTATATTAGAAATTGTGCAGGTTTCTGGTCACTGTTTTGTTTACGTATTTTAAACAAAAATTTCAATTTAATAATGCACTGAAAATTATAATGAATGCTTACAATTAAACACAACAACACAAAACAAAAAATTTCACAAAAACACATTATTTCCCCGATATTTTCCCACAACTAATCAATAAATTTCATGATATTTTATTGCGATTTTAAACCATGAACTTTAGTACTTTTCTGTTATACGGACACTATGCCAAAATGTATGTATGTATGTAAATGTATGTATGTATGTTTGGCGACAATGGTGTACGTATAACGGAAAAGTGCCTGAATTATTATTTTTATATATATATATAAAATATAAGCATAATTGGCGACACAGCAAGTTTTCTGGATTTCTCCCTGTCTCTCTAACCACATTGTTAACAAAACAAAAAATTCATGAAAAACATATTTCCCCGATATTTTCCCACAACTAATCAATAAATTTCATGATATTTTATTGTGATTTTAAACCATGAACTTTAGTACTTTTCTGTTATACGGATACTATGCCAAAATGTATGTATGTATGTTTGGCGACAATGGTGTCCGTATAACGGAAAAGTGCCTGAATTATTATTTTTATATACATATATAAAATATAAACATAATTGGCGACACAGCAAGTTTTCTGGATGTGAAAGGCGGAGATGAATTTCATTCATTCAATGACCGTTTTAAAAGTTTCAAGTTTGGATTGAGTGCACCTGAACATAAAAACCGATACCTATTTCTATGTTCATGATTGAGTTATTTGGATATCTTTTCGTATAGCACAGAAAATCATTTCTCCTGCTTTTGTAATACAGATAAATTCTGGTGTATTTTTTTTTCTTATTTTTATATCATAAGTACTTTTCTACTTTAAATATTTTAATTGTCGAGTTTCTAAGCTGAAATTTCATTTTTCGAATGCAGTATTTCAAATGTTTTAATAATTACATTCAGCTGTAAGTTTGAAATATTTAAAATATTAAAAGTAAAGGTCAAGTAAATAATTAATAATGTATAACTAAATATGTATAATGATCAGAATGACATATTAAAATGTGTACAGAATGACATGAAAATTTTAAAAAACTGAAATTTTGCACTTGCAACTTAATTGTAAATTTCATTGTTTACATTGGAAACGATTTGTGGATTTTAAGAATTTGCTGAACTTCGTGTCACCAAATTACTAAATCTCTCTCTCTCACTCTCCAAAAAAAAAAAAAAAAGGGTTAGTTTAAAAAAATTCAAAGTAGCAAAATACATACAACACAAAAAGAAAATAAATACGGTAAAATGAAAAAATTACTTTAATAATAGAAATCCATAAATTTTCAACAACGACATCAAACGAACGTATCTCATCTTTCGTTTGTGATAAGGAACGCTCCTTTGGCCCCCTCCACTCATTGGCTGAATTGTAAAGGGCAAAATTGGGGGACAAAATGACTACAGCATTTCTGAGAAAAGAAAAAATCAGAAAATTCACAGAAAATAATTATTTTTGTTGCAAGTTGGGTTAACTGTCTTTATGGTTCGAGTCGATTTCAGACTGAGTGTAGATTTCTGCAAGTTGGATTTGGGTTAACCCGATTTTTCAAAAGTTAGTTCAAGTTCAGTATATTATTTCAGATTAAAACTATACCTATCAGGGCTTGAATTTCAGGGCGGGATTCACACGGAAAATTTTGAAATCCCGCCCAAAAAAGATCATGAGCGGGAGCCTCCCGCCCAAAAAATTTCAGCATTTTTGGAGAAATTTGCATTATTTAATTTACCTGCAACCGAACGATAAATTTCGTGATTTTTTTCCCCCACAACCGATTGACGGACTTTGTGTTTTTTCTGCGACTGATCGACGAACTTTGTGGTTTTTTCCGTGACAGATCAACAAACTTTGAGTTTTTTCTGCGACAGATCAACGAACATTGCGTTTTTTAAGCGACTGATCGACGAACCTTGCGTTTTTTGGGGACAGATTGACGAACCTTGCGTTTTTTGGGGACAGATCGACGAACTTTGTGTTTATTCTGCAATAGATCGACGAAATTTGCTTTTTTCCCACGACTGATCAACGAACTTTGCGTTTTTTGGTGACAGATCGACGAACTTAGCGTTTTTTCCGCGACAGATTGATGAACTTTGCGTTTTTTCCACGATCGCTCGGTGAATCTCAAGTAAAATCTAAAGTCAGAAATTTATTTAACAACCTAATTGTTAAGGGTCCCTAACACATTTAATGGAACTTGAAAAATACACTGCATATATAAAACTTAACTTTCTTCCCTTTTTTATAATAAAAATAAACATTTTACATAATCATTCTCAGTTGACTTAATTTTTTCAATGGTATTTTGTCATGTCTGCATTAATGTAATTCTTTAAATAGTACGTAAAAGAATAGTGGGGTTTAAAGATTTTTTTTCTCCCTCCCAAACATTACAACTCCCCTCCATTTAAAAATGTTGGTAGGGAGACTCCCATCTTTGGAAAAATTGAATTTCAAGCCCTGCCTATAATATGTTTGTGTGTATTGAGGTTTGTATAGATGTTGGTGTGTGTGCTGTTTTTAATACAGACAGTTTCATTTTTCACACGAACCTTTCAAAAAATTCACATTCTTTGCGCAATCCTTTAACAAAATTTGCATTTTTTTTCGTGATTCTTTAATGAAATTCGCATTTTTTTCTGTATCTTTTTTTTGTCGAGATTCATAATTTTTTCAGCTATCCTATGACGTAATTCGTGTTTTTTTTTTCAGCGATAATTTGACAAAATTTGTGTTTTTTCTGCGATTTTTTTTTCACGAAATTTGCGTTATTTTCCACGATTCTTTTATGAAATTTGTGTTTTTCTGTGATCCTTAGACGAAATTTTCTTTTTTCGCAATGCTTTGATAATAATCACATTTTCTCTGCTGCCTTTTGATAAGATTCATGAATTTTCAGCAATCCTTCGATGAAATTCGTGTTTTTTCAGCAATCTTTGAAGAAATTCGCATTTTTCTCGCGATACTTTAACGAAATGTGCATTTTCCAGCGATTTTTTGATAAAATACATTTTATTCCGCAATTTTTAGACGAAGTTTGGCAAGAAAGCGCTATCTTTGGGTGAAATTTCCTGTTTTGCGATTCTTTGACAAAATTTGCTCATCTTTTGTGTACATCGCGTTTTTCTGTGGCCTTTTAACAAAATTCACGTTTTACATGATCCTTTGATGAAATTAGTGTTTTTCCCGTGATCATTTGACGAAATCTAGGATTTTTTTCCCGCGAAGATTGATTATATGTTTTTAGTCTGCAGGTGCCCTAAAAAGTTTGTGACGCCTGTCGCTGCATTGCACGCATTCTGCCACGGTGTATCAAACAAACAAAATTCATCCTAAAGAATTATTGTTTCGTTTCTGGAAATGAACAACCGTCAACTCATTGGCTGAATTATAAAGGGTGAAATGTGTAGGCACTGAGTATCATCTATACTATTAATGTCGGTAAACGTCTGTCTGTGTGTGTGTTGTTGTGTCTGGCGTCTGTAAGCACAAAACTCTGCATGCAGACGACGGACATAAGTGCTTTTGGTATAAAAAAATTCGTAAGTGGAGTTTTTAAAATTCACAACATTTTGCGGGAGAAGAGGGGTGCGAACGAATTTAAAAAATGAGTCCGCATCAATAATTATGGCGGAGGGGGGGAGTATGTTTTGCCTACACGGGGCGGAGACTTTTCTTTGTTGACACCACTCATATGATATATCGTTCGAAAGGCCTGTGACTGCCTTTTCATGTTATGCATCTGTGTAGTTCATCCCCCCCCCCCGCCAATTGGGGCACTTTTCTAAATTTTGCACATACCACTCATGTTATATATCGTTAAAAAGGTCTGTGACCGCTTAATCATATTATGCATCTCCGGTGTCCATCCCCCCACTTTGCCCCCCCCAAGGGGGTACTTTTGTAAATTTTGCACAATCCCTTCATGTTACGTATTGTTGGAAAGGTCTTTGACTGCTTATTCATGTTATGCATCTCCGGGGTCCATCCCGCCACTCCCCCCCCCCCTTAAGGGGGGCAATTTTCTAAATTTTGTTGACACCCCTCATGTCATATATTGTTGGAAAGGTCTGTGACCGCTTAATGATATTATGCATCTCCAATGTCCATCTCCCCACTTTGCCCCCCTCCCCCAAGGGGGTACTTTTCTAAATTTTGCAGACAACCCTCATGTCATATATCGTTGGAAAGGTCTGTGACTGCTTAATCATATGCATATCTCTGATGTCCATCTCCCCGCTTTGCCCCCCCCCCCCCCACCCAAAGAGGTACTTTTCTAAATTTTGCAGACAACCCTCATGTTATATATCGTTGGAAAGGTCTGTGACCACTTAATCATATTATGCATGTTCCGTGTCCATCCCCTACTTTACCCCCCCCCCAAGGGGGTACTTTTTAAAATTTTGCACACACCCGTCATGTTACATATCGTTTGAAAGGTCTTTGACTGCTTATTCATGTTATGCATCTCCTTGGTCCATCCCGCCATTTCCCCCTCCCCAAGGGGGCACTTACCATTTACTTGCACAACAGCACTAAATATGTCAGATGAAAGAAATTCCGCGAGTACATGTGCCAGTGAAACTTAGCCAATTGCTGTTCTTCAACCTAGCTTTAATTCAAAGTGGGTTTTTTATTTATTTGAATTATTCTGCAAAAGTTTCAAACATTTTAAAGCAGCTATGAATTTTATTTTTATGGTACTATCAAGTTTTTTGCCGTCAAATTTTGACGGGTTCCATCTAGTAAGTATATAATACCCATCCCATAATCTCTCAACAGATTGGATATGACATCCAATGTTAGGGTCAACAAAATTATATTTGTGATCTACTGTGAAATTTTTGTAGAGAGTATTTCGCAAAAAAGTCTTTGTTTAATTCCATAGCCGTGAAGCAGTGTTATTACAGCTTAATCAACATCAGGTGACTGCCAAATAATAAAATCTATCTCAGTATCCACAAAAAAATGAAATTATAATTTAATAAAAATATTTTCAATTAAAAAAATAACAAATTAAGATGTTTTGTATGGAAAATTAAATAATTAGGAGGAAATAAGAAAATGTTATTCATGTTCAATAAATAGCTAGTCACAATGTTTGAGAATTATTAAACTGTTAAAATATTGAGTGGAAAGCTGAATTTACCTGATGAATGAACATTAGAAGAGGTACTAAGAGGCTCACATGATAAAATGAGTGGTATGATAAAACGGCTAAAATAATGGTAGCAAGGTACCAGTAACCTGAAAATAGGAAAAAATATATTAATTTGAAAGTAAAGATATGTACATTAAAATTTTTTATTGAAAATTCTGAAAAAACATTGCTTGGACCCATAATAGTAACTTTAAGTATACCTAAAATCAGTGTTGAATGATTTTATATTTTAAATGAAAGTCTTTCCAAATGAACCGATTGCCTTTGGCTGAGTACACCCTCAAATTTGTATCATTTTATATATTAAAATGAAAATCTATCCAAACAAAACTAAAGTTGGGGGTCTCACTGCCTTCAGCAGCATGCTCTGGTCTGTTTTGATTTTATATTTTTAAACAAAAATCTTTTCAAACAAACATAATGTTGGGGCCCCACTGCCTTCAGCAGCATACAATCTCAAGTCTGTATGATTTTATGTTTTAAACTGAAAATCTCTCCAAATGAAGTAAAGGGCTCCCATTATGCGATTATGATTTAATCTCTGACATTTAAATATATTAAACTTTCAATTGGACCAAAAGTTCTCACAAAAATCTAAATAATATAAAATGTGAATACAATAAAGTTGCAAGATTCATTTCTGGTGCAAAAGAATTGAAAGCTGGACAAAGGGTTCATACCCTTTTTAACAAAGTAAATTCTAGGAGTTTTCAAGGAGTACTTTCAAGGAGATTTACTTTGAGTTTTTAATACAATCTGTTTATCGTTTTTCAAGCATATAACAATTTAATTTAAAAAAATTAATTTTTAATTAAACTTAATTATGATTGTAATCAACATTTACAATTAAAATTACAGTGAAATTAATATGCAATTTCAGAACATATCAGAAATTCAGATTTAAGTTATAATATTTTAAAGTTCAACACTTACTTCAAAACAAAATCTTGCGAACATCCCTTGTTTAATATCATAAAATTGCAGAGTATGTCAAAATTATTCTTTCTCCACATGTGAATTTTCTGGCAATTTCACTATCTGGAACACATCCTTTGAAATGTTAAGTCGATATTCTCATAAGATTTGTAAGAATAATTGCCACTTAAAACTTTCAACGCCCAAATTGTTTCTGCTTTTAAATGTTCATTTCTAACTACAGTAGAATCAAGAGTTTCTGATTGTTTACTGATTGCTGCCGGGACCACAGAAGCATTATCGAACGTTTCGTATTTCATGACAGAAACACTAGGCTTAGTTGCATTGAGGAAGTCTTTTATCAACGCCTTATCTTTTTCTGCTTTAAGCTTTTTATGCTTTTTCGATTTTAAATGTGATATACTGACTCGCCGTTGTACTGAGAGCCGACTCGCCCATATTTTAAATGTCTATAGACCGCTTACATATTAAACATTTTGCTTTAAAACGGGAAGCACTCGGTAGCAACCAGTCCTTATATCTTTCATTCTGAATCCAAATTTCATTAAATATACACTTTCCTCCAGGCATTTTTCTATGCTGAATAAAATGTAAACAAAAAGTAAACACCCAACAATCGCTGTTCGCATCAGTTTTCCCACGAGCTCAATCGTTCTTCCAGCGCCGGTTGTGCAAACCGTGCCAGTTGCAGTTAATACTGCTCCGTGACGAAATTTAATTAGATTTTCCTTCAAAATCAATAAATTTTTAAATTTTAATATTCTCAAAATTATAGAGAGTAAAAAAATAATAAAAATATCGTATTTTTAATATTTTCCAGGAGTTTTTTTTTTTATTTCCAGGAGTCACAGTTAAATTCCAGGAGTTTTAAGGGCTCTTGAGAAAAAAAATGGAATTCCAGGAGGCGTACAAACCCTGTGGACAGGTACTGAAGGAAAAAAAAAGTCTTGCAAATTGGTAAAGGACTTAAGAAAATAATTGTTTTAATATAAACTCCAACATGACTTTCTCAAGGTCTGAAAATAATAAATAAACTATTTCTGCATAAAATTGAACTTTCATTATAAAATTCAATGTTATG
Source organism: Maratus michaelseni (assembly GCA_963931845.1). Lineage (NCBI taxonomy): Eukaryota > Metazoa > Arthropoda > Arachnida > Araneae > Salticidae > Maratus > Maratus michaelseni. The sequence continues at coordinate 127,237,768 of OZ007598.1, read as the reverse complement.
TAGAAACAGTTTATTTATTATTTGTATATCTTGAGAATGTCACCAAAACGCTGACCCATATGTGATCCTAGAAACCCGTTCATTTGGTGTTTTTCGGTGAAAAAACTGCATTCAGTTTATCCAGAGTGTGTCAGCAGATGATGCAAAAGAGCATAACAACATTCTGGGCCTTGTACAATTTTAAAACATTAATGTTTATGTTTGTTAATGTTTTTTTCCAATATTTCAATTAAGAAAAAGTAAAATTGGTGAAAGGTACACATTTAGAATCTATAATTGAAGTATCATTGTAAATGAATGCTTACTTATTAATATATTTAAATAATAACTTTAGGGTCAGATTCAAATTACACCAAAAAACTATGATTGTGGGAAGAGGGTAGGAAAAGAAGGAATTACAACGTTTAATAAATAATGGAAGCAGCCCCTAAAGGAATCTTGTTACCAGACGTGGATTCAAGCAGGGGGGGGGAGGCCCCCCCCCCACTCTGCTTGAATCCACGTCTTGCTTGAATCTACCAAATAGTGTTAAACAGACTTATTTTCTTTTGCACTCATACTTTTTTATACTATTTCATTGTTATAATTGAATAAATAATTTTTGTTCTTGTCGTTAAAAGTTTTTATGAAATGTTAAAGGAAAGATACCAATAACAATGTTGTTTTTTTCTCTGATGATCAGTGTTATAGAGGGATATTTTCAGGGCAGGACTGGTTTCTAGTAGACCCATCAATCGATCGTAATACTTCTAAAAAACTATCTCTGCCTTAATGATTTAAACCCTTTTTACCATTCTTCAAAAAAATCATCTCAGCAAAAATAAAAGTTGGGCGAGAAATGGGTTACATAAAAGAAATCAGAATTAGTTAAAAGTCCGAGTTACCTGAAATTTCCTTTTGTTATAGTATATGCGTAATCTTGCCTTTTTTCCTATCTCCTATAAGCTTTCAATTAGGACAAGTTTTCTGAGACTAAACTGATATACCTGTTAAGACAGAACCTAACTACAAAACCGAAGCCAGAATTTGCTTTCTGGGAGGGGGACACTTTTTAGGTTTTAAGCTATAAATGCCTTTTTTTAAATGAAAGTACATGAGTAGACTAGACCCCTGGCCTACTTCTCTGGCTACTGTCAGGCTATGCTTGACTGTAACAGAATCCTGTCATATATAGAAACATTTCAAGGTCCCAACAGAACAAAAACCGTACAATTAAACATGCTAATAGGGATATTTTCTGAAACGAAATTTTTTCCCCATCACTAGTGATTCCATTTTCACAGGTTTTACTAGGATATATAATAACCAATCTACTGTAAAACATACAGTCAGATAAATTAAGCTTGCAGCTAGATTAGGGTAGCTGTTTCGCGACTGCATACAGAAGCTCCTCTTTTTTAGAGCGAAATGACAAAAAACAATAAAAAATTATGGCAGCAAAGTAACGTGTTGCTCCTGCTTCTAATTATCTTTTATCTCGCATTCAAAGGACTCCTTATTGTTATGAAGCCTTCAAACCACTTCATGCTATTTTTTAGCTATTTAGCTTTTGTCTTTGTTGCTTGTATCGCAGCACAAGGGTTTACTTATCATATCAGTTTTTATTGTCCTTTTAACTCTTAAATCCACCCTCCCCCTTCACCCCACCACCAAAAGTCAGTGTAACTACTATTTTTTTTAGTTGCGATAAATATATTACTAAACTTGTTTTTAAAATTAAGATTATCGTAATGCTTGCTTTTAAATATTTTGAAAATTGGTACTATTAGCTCCATGCCAAAGTTTGGAGCATATTTTTTCTGCTTTTAAAGAACTAAAATTGTTCTAATAGTAATAAAATACAGTAAAATCTGCTAAGGTAGAAATAAAAGATCCATTTTAGACAGGTTCCGTACTTAGCAGGTATAATTGTTTCATATTCATAGCTTCGCGGCATAATTTTTTTTCATTGAAGGCTGGATTCCGTCAAAGACAGTTTCGATTTTCTTAGGTTTTGCTGCTCTTAAACCAGAAAATTCCATGGTCCTGACGACAGGAACAGCATGCCATAGATTCCGACTTGGCAGTGGTGAAATAGGAAATCAGGCGTACTTCTGCCGAAGGCAGTGAGACACAAAACATTAGGTTCATTTGGAAAGACTTTTGTTTAAAAATATAAACTCATTTAACACTGGTTTTAGGTATATTTAAGGTTGTCATCATGAGTTCGAGCACTGCTGGCTAGTCAGCTAGTGGAAAAATAAAAGAGATACATTAAATAAAAGTATTAAGAAAAAATGTTCCTTTACCTGCAACTGTAAACAGAAGAAAAAATGATAGGACGGCATTAAAAAATACAGATGTAGATTTGCCGCCACAGGAGACTACAGAATATGGACAAAAAAGATATCTAAGAAAGAAAGATCTAGTTCAATTAAACATATTTATAAAACAATTTATAAGGATAAAATAAAGAATTACATATGTGTATGAAATGAAATTGCATATGTGTATAATGCTTTTTAAATGTGTATTTTTTTAGTATTTTTAACATATATTTAAACGTATTTTGCAAAAATATTTCAACTGATTTTTTAAAATGTAGATTTTTATTTCTTTTCACAACTAAATTAATACATAAATCAGAAATTCCAATACACTTTTATTTAGATCTTTTTCCCTTACAGAACAAAGTAAAATATATTGTACTGTGAAAAACATAAATAAGGAATAAGCATAGAATTAAAAATATTAAAAAAAACCCTACTATTTTATAAGCATTCAATGCTTATCTTAAAAATCACACCTAATTTCATAAATGGAATTCATATTGTTTATAAAAAAATTTTGTTACACTATGTTAATTTGATGTGGAATCATTCTAATTATGGAAAATACAGAACTCTGATTTATGACTTACAGCACGGACTAATGAATTTATTTAACAAATTACAATATTTGTTGTGTTTCTTGTTTAAGATATGGAACAGGAAAGAAAAAAACAATTATTTAAACTATCTAGGATTGGGATTTCTAAATTGTTTCCATAGCATATAAATCATAACTTATAATAAACTATTAATTGATTGAAGTTTTTTTTTTTAATTATTACTCTCTTTATTTTTATTTATATTTTCTACTTTTGAGTTTTTAAAATATATTTTGTTGCAGTTTCACAGTCAGTAAGCATAAATTTGCACATAATTAACTCACACAATTAATTAGCACATTGTTTTTGTAACTCATATGCAGTTGTAACAATAATGAATATTTGACGATTTATTCTCTACACCCAGCTAACTAGAAAATGCCTTAAATTCATTTATTAATTTATGATTCAGTTCTAAAAATATTAAAATGTTGCATTGTTATGGGAAACATGCCTGTGTACATAATTTTTGTAGTTCTAGTCTATCAGGAAATCAGTGAAAAATCGATTACAAAATTTCATCTTTACATACAAAAACCTAGTTAAATAAAAGAATGTAAAAAGATTTTACAATATTAAGTCATGTTCTGATAAAACACAGTTGTTGTAGTGACATAAGATGAACATGAGCAATACAAATAATTTAATTAAGACATTTAAGAGAAAATGTTTATTGGTTATCATCACAATATGGATGGAAAAAGGTTTAGATACCAAATACGTTGAAAGATTTTTCGAAAATATGTATTTTTTGTGATAGTGGCCTGTAACATATTCACCACATACACACACAAATCAGAGCTTAATTGAAAGCATAGTTTGGGTGCTATCGTATTCACTCACACACGTATATACATAGTGACATCATCAAAAACGAGCTCTGGGGACCTAAAAATGTGAAGAGATTCTAATATACACAGATATATACAAAAATACATACGGAATAGATTTTAAAATATCAAAACTGGATTTAGGGAACCTCAAAATGTAAAAATATACCAATATTTCCATAAGCAGGTTATCATCATGATTACAATACTTTACTTACATTGTATACATACAAAAAGTAAAAATATATAATCAGTGTATGGTTGCTAATATTATATAAACTTTAAAATACTGTGCTTTATCTTAACATGCTCATATGATTTTTCATGAATATAAATACTTTAACTGAAATTAGAACATGGTTAAAATAAGAATAGTTAAATTAAGCAACTACTTCTTTATAGTAGCCAGTTAAAAAGGCATCGTTAATTAAATTAGTATATATTTCTTTTTACTTGTACACAAGAAAAAAAAAATCCCCTTCAAAATAAATATTAATGTCTCAAAATAAGAGAGAGGAGGAACAAGCAATTGAAAATAATGTGAATTAATTTTCTATTCTAATCTCTCTTCTTCAAATAAAACTAGTCGTTGGGGGCCACCGTAATACTTACCCATCATGGATATGCATAATGTAAAATATTAAAATAAAAATGCGTAAACTACTTATAAAATGCATTGCAACTCAAATAAAATCGTGGCTTGATGACGTCACAAACTTTAAAGGCTCGATTACTGAATTGCTTGAAAGAGGTTTTTCCTTATAACTCCAAAAATAATAATCCTATTAACTAGCGGTTTATTGCATCTGATTAAGCGTCAAATTTCCAATTAAAATATATCTTTGAAGTGAAATTTGGATGAAATACAGGGTCATGAAAAATCGAAGAGTGTGGAAAATAGGATTACAAATATCTCGGCAACTCATTATCCGATCGACTTCATGCTTTATTCAAAATTTATGTTTTTTTATTATCTTTTATATTCATTTCTTAAAATAACAATTTCGAAAATTTTTATATACCTTTCATCAGAACGAATATTTCGAGAGTCCGAAAAAAATTGTTCCGGTTAATCGAGGTTGTTGAAATGAAATAGGCTTCTTCCCATTATTACATACTAAGTACATACCAAATTGCAAGTCTCTATCTCAATTTTTTCGGGAGATAGAGCGTTTACAGACACACACACACACAGACACACAGACACACAGACGGACGGCAAAATTTTTTTTCTAAAAATATGTTTTTCGTAATCTCCAGTGTCTGAAACGTGTAAATCCGTCAAAAAAAAATTTTCGATTTTCAAAACGATTACAAGACTTACCCTATACTACGTATGATGGGTAAGTAAAAACAACGTAGTTTAATATATTTTATTACTCACTAGCAGTAAACCTGTTCTTTGCACAGAGAGAATGAAAAACAAATACGCATCAACCCTAAACCACACTGCCAACCTTCTAGTTATTTTCAAGTCAAATAAATATATTTGAACGAGAAATTATATTTAATGAATGATATTAAATTAAAATCAATTGACTACCATATACAGTGGAACTCCAGTTATACGTTTTGCCCGGGACCGGACAAACGAAACGTATAACTCAGTAAAACGTACAACTCAATTAATGGTTTACCAGAGCAATTTTTTAAATATATCGTGAAAACTTTGATCCGCTGAGGAGTTTGCTACCTTTTATATTGAAAACAGAAGTTTCTTAAGTAGTACTGCACCCATGACATAAATTTTTGGAAATGGAAATGAGAAAAAAAAGTACATAAGAGAAGTACACATGAAGTTATTTTATCATAAAAGCTTTATTAAAATTATTTTTAATACACATAGTACATAAAAGAAATCTTTGGAATCGCCTTAGCATATAAATAATTTATCAAAAGACATTTCAGTAGTTTACTGAATCTTGTTGAAATAATCACTAATCATCGGTTGTTTCTTTTCGGCAGAGCCGACATTGAACTTTTGCAAGCAAACTTTGCATTTCTGTTAATAATGTAGCCGCCTTATGGTTGTTGCTTTTACTACTGACGAACCGCTTTCCTACGTCAAAAGCTTTCACATCAGCTCAGAAGTTTGAGTTTGATCTTTCAAATCAGACTCCTAGGCCGCGTCGTTAGTGTTTCCGGTTTCAAAATGGATAAATGAAAAATAAATTCGTCCGGGGATGCAAAAACGTAACGTATAACTGAGGGAAATGTGTAATTCAAAATGTATAACTCAGCTAATTTTTAATGGCAAGTGGTCGGGACCGCTGAGTTGAAACGTATAAGTGAGGGAAACGTACAACTCAGGTAACGTATATCTGGAGTTCCACTGTAGATAGAAGACACATTTAATCAAATAAATGTCCTCGTTCAATATATGCTTTTTTTTTTTTTTTTTTTTTTAATTGGCAGGTATGCTAAACCACAGAAAGGCACAACATTTCCATCAATGAATATAACATATGTTAAAGTACATATCAGCAATTTTAATCATAAAAAGAAAACTTATTAGAATGATTGTTGAAAGGAGACATACTTTTCACTTTTATTTTCAGCCTAGAAGACTAAGATGAAAGTCCCTCATCACAGAGGTAAATTGTTTTAATTTTAACAGATAAACCAAGCAGTAAAACTTTTAAAAGGGCTAAATGGCAAAAATTCATCATTGAAACCAAGTCATTTCCCCTTTAATCTCAGAACATCAGAACTCTTTCTATAATGTAAAATATTTTTTTCTTTTTTGCAACCACTCTCTTTTTAAATTTGGCAAAACTATTTTATTACATTTTATAAACTAGTCGTTGGGGGCCACTGTAATACTTACCCATCATGGATATAAAATATGTATAAAATATGAAAATAAAACATGTGTAAACTATTTATAAAATGCATTGCAATTCGAATAAAATCCTGTCTTGATGACGTAATAAACTTTAAATGCTCTATTACTGAATTGCATAAAAGAAACATCCTTATAATTCCAAAAATGATAATCATATTAACTAAGAGTTTATTGCAGAGGGTGAAGCGTTTCATTTCCCATCATTCCCAAAATTTGAATGAAATACAGGGTCATGAAAAATTGATGAGTGTGGAAAATATTATTACAAATATCTCGGCAACTCATTATCTGATCAACTTCATTCTTTATGCAAAATTTATGTTTTTTTTATTGTCTTTTATATTCAGTCCTTAAAATAAACCATTTCGAAAAATTTTATATACCTTTTTATCAGAACGAATATTTTGAGTCTGAAAAAAATAATTCCGTATAATTGAGGTTACTGAAATTCAATAAGCATCTTCTCATTATTACGTACTAAGTATATATCAAATTTCAAGTCTCTATCTCAATTTGTTCGGGAGATAGAGCGTTTACAGACACACAGACAGCAATTTTTTTTTTCTAAAAATATGTTTTTCGGAATCGTCAGTATCTGAAATGTGTAAATCTGTCGAAATTTTTTTTTTTTTTTTTTTAAACAATTACAAGATTTATCCTATACTACGTATGATGGGTAAGTAAAATCTAAAGCCATGATAGAAATTACTTTTTCTTTTTTAACACCACATACTTTAACTGATTAAAATGCTTAATACATATTCAGTTTATATCTATGTAAATTTCCATCGGCAGATAGAAATATTTTCAAATATAAACTTACTAGCAAGCTTCGCCCGCTACGCTGGTCGGTTTCTCCAAACGAATTTTGAATCAAACTAAATATACCGGTGAATTGCATTTATCCAACAATGTACGCTTTTGTTCAGACAGCTACAGGAAAATATAAAAAGAGATCGCATATCAATTTATTGCCTTGCACTACTAAGTATTTGTCTGGCTTTAAATATGATCCTCATATTGATTATTCCAGGAATAAGCCTGTTGATCTCGGATCTCAGTTACCCTGCACCTCGTGCCGTGCCTTGAAGTGGCAAGATGAGACTCCCTGGATATGTTGCAGTGGCGGTAATAAAGAAGATATAGTAATGGATGCGTTTTTAAAAATTATAACTTGTAATGTTAGAAATATTGATGAGTTGGCGCTAAAGGCATCACCAAATTATAGAAAATGTGCAATATCGAAACCGTACAGACCCTCGAAACTTTACTTCAGCAAGCATATTTTATTTAAAACTCACAATTACATAAATATCCGTAAGAATAATTGGTACTTTTATATTGCTGGGCGCCAGTAAAAACTCACCAAATCTAGTTTCAATTGGCATCATTTCAATTGAAACATTTTGCGTGACATTTTATTTGTATTGATATGTTTGTTTTTATGTATTTTATTATGATTATATTTTAGTTATTTTAAATAAGTTTTTTAAGATATTATATCGCAATGTTAAAATAATGGCTAGTTGTTATTAGCTAACGTTAAAATATTAGCCAAAAAAAAAAAAAAAAAAAAAAAAAAAAAAGGATTGGCGAGATTAAAAAAAAAATTTGGCGATCACTGGCACCCAGCTAACATAAAAATACCGAATAATATTCAATTCCAAATTCTCGAAGCAAACAAAAAAGTTAAACAAAGAGCCCGGGAACTGGCATTATTGAGATTTCATCTAATCAAAATATCAGGTGATTTTTTTTCTTATCCAGTATCTTATAAATCGCCAATTATTGTTTGATCTTTAACAATGACGAATGTATTTTAGAAAATATCACTTGGCGATCAATGCAATAAATTTTAAGGTTTTGTCGCCAAAGGCAACGCCAAATTCGAAAATGTGCAATATCTCACAAATTGTTGGAGTTAGAATATTTTTATTTGGTACCATTCGATTCAGCATGCAAAAATGCATTGAAATAAGTTATCATTTGACAAATAAATATAAAACCCGATTTTTAAGAAATTTTGTTATTGTTTGTTCCCATTTTAACCCCTTTAGGGATGGAATTTTAGGAAAACTTTCTTATTGCGTCTCTACATCCGAAGAAGTATTTTCCCTGCAAATTTCGTGTTTGTAGCTTCAGTAGTTTGGACTGTGCGTTAATGATATCCCAAGTCAGGACTTCCTTTTACATAATATAGAATTTTATATACAGATAAAATTAACCATTATTATTACCTATCAGGCTTTGATCGCTACGCTGGTCGGTTTATCCAAAAAAAAACTTTAATCAAACTAAATATATCGGTGAATTTGATTGTGTGTTTTAAAGAAACATGAACTTTTACCTTCATGTCCTTCCGCATTGGTGTAAAACGATACGAAAGCCATTATGCTGTTATATTTTCTAAAGTGTTACACGAAATTTAGGCGGTTAAAGACCAATGCGTTTATTTAATCATTTGCAGTATGATTTTCTAAAGAACGATATAACGATATGCAATATACTAAAACTATCCCTGGAAAATTAACAATGCAAGTTCCATAGAAATCCATTCAGCAGAATCTTTAAAAAAGTCTAATGTTTCATAATTGGGTTCAACTGATTATAGAAATGCCCCCCACCCTAACTAACAGTGCAAGTTCCAGCATAATCCATTCAGCAGAATTCAAGGTATAAGCGGCAGGATTGAAATTCCCTTTGAATTATACATATACAGTAGACAGATAAATGTATCTTTCATAATCGTCTTCACCTGTTGATAGAACTCTCAGGGATTTTGTAGAAAGTATATGCTGGTATACGCCGTCAACTTTCTGGAACTTTTAAGACTAAATTCTGCACACCGTCCGTAGCTATAACACATACTCTCTAGTATATATCCTCTGTCTATAGAGTATATGCACTGTTTTTTTTTACGACTACACCACTGACAACTTTCTCCCATAGCTCCATAACTAAACAATGTAGAAAATCAATTCCTGAAATATTATCACACTGCGAAACTCCCATCAAAATCCGTTCAGTAGAACTTTAAAAAAGGTAATCTTTCATAATTGGGTTCACCTAATTTTATCTATAACTTCCTCCCGTGGCTCTATAAATAAGCAATGTAGAACAATGTACTTTATTTTAAAACCTTTCTAAAACAAATTACCTTACTAACAGTGAAATCATATAAAAATCTGTTCGGTAGAACCTGAGTTTTAACCGATCGGAATGGAATAAGAATTTGCGTTTTATAAATATTATAGATAAATATGATATGATTTTTGTAATCGGATTCGTTGTCAAGCTTTCGCTTCAGAAAACACAACGCAGGCGAAAACTTTGCTCCACAGAAGTACCAACAATCCCCACAAAATTACCTAACTAACAGTCAGGGATGAGATTTCTCCGCTTTTTTGCATACCAGTATAATCTTACAGAAAAGGCTTTTTTATTTAATCGGAACATTCTGCAATTTAAAAGAACAACGTTTTCTCTAACATTATACTGGTATGCAAAAAAGCGGAGAAATCTCATCCCTGCTAACATTGTAAATCGCACCAAAGTCCGTACAGCAGAACTCAAATTATAAAAGGTCGGAATGAAATACGAATTTGCATTTTAAATACAGAGTAGATATATCTTTCATAATTGCATTCACCTTTCCCAATCACTTTTCCATTAGCTCTATCACTAAGCAACATAGAATGATATGTTATAGGGTCATTAACCATACCTGAAAAATCACTTCCATTAACATTCGTTCAGTAGAATTTTTTTAAGTAATCTTTAATAATCGGGTTCACGTAATTTTAGAGCTTTAGCTCTATAACAAAGCAACGTAGAATAGCTATACGCTAAAACCTTTCAAAAAACATTACCTGATTAAAATGTGAATATGCGGTTTATACTCATAGTAGATGATGATATGATTTTCTGTAACAGGATTCATCATGAAGATTTCGCTTCAAACATAAATGATGCTTTCAACATTGTGGCTAATACGCCAATTGGCGAGGTATCCGATTGCGGAAAATTAGCCCGAAATCGTATGAATAACTACCCAAAGAAAAAGAGAAACATGGCTGAAGACTGAAAACAAATAAAGCAGTAATACATAATACCACTCAGACCTTCGACACTTTATTTGGTACTTCTCCATTATCCCGTCGATCACTTTTCATAAAAAAAACTATCGCCAAACTATAAGATTTAACGCTAAAAATGCAGTCCCATTCACTTGACGTCAGAAGTATTAAACGTGTTTGTTATGTCATGAAGCGGTTTTTAATTCGGCATTTACCTGTATTTTTCATTTTGTTTTTCTGATATTTTTGTTATTTCGTTAATTAAAATAAAAATTGCGTCCTTAAACGGCTGTGCCATGACATTAAAAGAGAAAATGCATTGTAAAAATGTTGCGTTTCATAGTTAAGTGCAATAGATCAATTTCAACTGACGTCACAAACATTAATTCACCAGCCGAGAAGGATAATTAAGAAAAATAATGTAAATAAATAAATATTCAGGATTTTGTTTTCTATTTTCATTAATATATTGTAATTTTTTTGTGTTAAAACTTACTGGACACTTTGGTGAGTGGTGCGTTTCCGAATTTATTTTATTTTATTTATTTATTTTGACGTTCCAATGGCAACATTCTTCCATTTGTTTATTTGGAGTTCATTCATGTTTGGCGATGATTTTTTAAAAAAATTTTTTATGAAAAGTGGTCAACGGAATAATTGATCTGAAGACCCTTTATTTTAGCAATCACGTTTTATTTTAAATCATGGCGTTTCTAGAAATAATAATAATACACAATTACATAAATATCTGTAAAAATAATATTCAATTCCCAATTGAGCAGTTAATGTTTCTATCTGCAAAAATAAACAAAAAGATTTAATTTGAATTTCTTCCATTGCTATAGTAACGGACGTATTTTTAGAAATTATCACTTGTATTGTTAGAATTGTTAGATTTTGACGTCAAAGACTTCGCCAAATTAGAAAAATGTGCAATATCTCACGAACTATTTGACTTATGAGTATTTAATTGATACCATTCGATTCAGCATACAAAAATACATTAAAATATGTTATCATTTGTCATGCAACTACAATACCCGATTTTTAAGGAATTTTTTAAAAGTTTGTTCCCCTTTTTACCCCCCTTAGGGGTGGAGTTTTTGAAAATCCCGTCTTAGTGCGCCTCTACATACTAAGACGTATTTTTCCTGCAAGTTTTGTCTTTGTAGGTTCAGTAGTTTTGGCTGTGCGTTGATCATCTAGCCAGAAAGGACTTACTTTTATATATATAGATGGTTCTAGTCCAGGAAAAAGTAAAGGCTTCAGTGATGAAAGTGATCCTGCATTTAACAAGAATATGTGTATTTTTATCCTTCATGCTCAATACTTATTGACAATTGAGATAAAAATAATGTAATTTTCACTCATTTTAGATTCCACATGCACTAACATTAAGGTACATAAAACTGAAAGAATACTAACATTTAAATTGGAATTAATCTGACAGTGTAATAGGGATAAGTTGTTTAAAATTTTGACCAAATTATTTCCTGATGTGTCTAAAATGTCTGGATGTTATCACAAAAATATAAATTTTAAGTTAATTAAAAACAAACATATTTCTTACCAAATAATAATAATAATAATGAAAAAATCAACCATAATCAATAAATTTCACTCAAGATTTGAAACAAACATATGTGTCATTGTTTGTGTGATGTGTGTCAACACATTAGAAAGCACAAACACATGTGTCAATAATGCTGGCATCATAATGATGCTTGCAACAATTTCGTAATGGAGTAAAAAATATGAAAATTTCTAATTACAATAATGATAATAGAAATAATTTCAAATTAGGAGATTTCTACTTACACAATAGAAATGTAGAAAGGAACAGCTTCAATATCTGAAGCTTTTAATAAAATTTGCTCAGATTTCGGTGGAAACTTGGAAGAATCAGATTCCTTTTTTTGCTGCAAGAAGAAGCAACATTAGAAAAAAGGCAAAAGATTTTATTTTCAAATGTACAACAAAATTTGAGATTAAAAAAGAAAATAACTTACACAGTCTTTCAAATATAGGTGAGCTGCCAGACTTAATGCAGATGCAGTTAACAAATCTAAAAGCTAAATTATAAATAAAAATTATTTTATAATTATTTTATGCTAAGAAAGATCTTGATCTACAAAAATATAAATAAAGTTTCAAATAATTTAAAAATAGTGTTAATTAAGTATATTTTCAAAAATACTTTTATCATTAAACACACCATAATAAGTTTTTGCTTGCACATGTGAGCATAATCAGTACAGTCATTTTAAACTAAACGATTTTTCCTATTGCTCGTTGTTTTTATAAATAAACACAGCAACGAACAAGGAAAAACAATTCAATGAAAACATTTTATAGTATGTTTAAAAGTATAGCTGTTATTGCAAATATTAATAAAGTTATGATTTTATGAATACAGGTGGTACTTTTATTTTAAATGTAATTTTTAAATTACAGAATTTACTTTGTGGTGAGATTTAGTATAATTGCATTTCTTGCAAGTTAAATACAATGTTTGAACGCTTTTACTAAGAATATGTATTATCTGTGCCAGGAAGCAGGAAGACAGGTCACTAAAAATGGTTATCAATCATCAATCATGTTTAAAACAGTAATTTAATATACATTTATTAAATACATAACATCATTAAACATGATAAATAATATAAAAGCATAATAAAATAATTCAAAAGAGTAAATTATTACACACTTATTAAATACATCAGGCAGAGTTTCTCCCAGGTTTAAAAAAGGGCAAGGTGCTGCTGGTGAAAAAGGGGCACTTTTTTATTCTTAAGGGCATTTTTTGGATTCTTGAGAGCACTTTTTTTAATTGTTAAATGCATTATTTTGGTTTTTAAAGAGACTTTTGATATTTAAAAGTCAGGGCACTCTTTTCAAAACAACATTGAGTCATTTTTTACTATGAAAGCAAATTTTTTAATGCAAAAAGGAGAAAGGGCACTTTTTTTACTGAAGGGCATGAAGGGTGTTATTTTGTAAACCAAAGGGCAGGCAGGGTGGAGCACCCTTCTGAAACTGTCTGAAGGAAACTCTGCATCAGGTTGATGATTATCAGCAATAAAAGATATCTACAGTGATAGTTTTATTTCTGGTAGAAAGTAGATAGCCTTCCATCCATTGGTTCTTTGAAAGTGCCCTTTTGTATAAGATTGAATTATTTTTGATTTTTTTTTCTTAAATTTTCAATTTTTTTCTTTTTTTGTATCCTAAATATTTGTATTCTGCCTTTATGCCAAATTTTTATAATTTTTTGAGCAACGGGAGGTAGCTCAGCTTTTTGATGATCAATGCGCGAGTTAAAGGTGAAAATAAGGAATTTTGCTTAGTAGCCACTGGCCGGTAGGTTGATTTTTTTTAGTAGCCAGTTAGTGGCAAGTGAGAATAATTTCTTTAGTAGCCAGTAAGTACATTTAATTTATGTCACTGAATATTTAATTTTTTTAAAATATAATGAGTTTACAGTAAAGTAATTTATGTACTAAATAAAAATATTTTAATTTATATTGCTTTGAATAAACTTGAGATTCTAATTTCCAATCTATTTTAAAGTTTAAAATAAGTTAACAGCAAAGTTATACAAAACATGCTTATGTAGCTAGCTACATAAGTGTCACTAAGCTTCGGTACTTGTGTAGCTAAGTACATGAGTACCTTTTTTAAAAAAAATATTTGTCTAGAATTAAGATCTGACAATAATAAAACAGGTATGCTTATACACCAAATAATAACCCACAACATGATATATATTACACATGCACAATCTGTGGCAAGCAGACCAAAAGTGGCGAACATCTTCAGAAATTAAGAAAATGTATATTTCGTCAATTAGCCCGAAAAAATGCAAATTTCGTAATTTAGGAGTGTAAAAATCATTCATTTCCATCATTCGGGAGCGTAAAAATCATAAATTTCTGTCATTATCAGAAGCGTGAAAATCTTGAATTTCCATCATTCGGAAGCGTAAAAATCAGGACTTTCGTCGATCGCATACGGAAGATCATGAATTTCATCGATCGGGTGCAGATAAATCAAAAATTTTGGCAATCAGGTGCGGAAAAATCATGAATTTCGGCAATCAGGTGCGGAAAAATCATGAAATTCGACGATTGGGTGCAGAAAAATTATGAAATTCGGCGATCAGGTGTGGAAAAATCGTAAATTTTGTCAATCGGGCGCGGAAAAATAATGAATTTCATCGATCGGCTGCAGAAAAATCATGAATTTAGGCAATCAGTGCGGAAAAATTATAAATTTTGGCGATCAGGTGTGGAAAAATTATTAATTTCGTTGATCGGACGCGGATAAATCATAAATTTCGGTGATCGGGTGCAGAAAAATCATGAATTTCATCGATCGGACGCGAAAAAATCATAAATTTTGGCGATCGGGCGTGGAAAAATCATGAATTTTGGCGATTGGTGTGAGACAATGGCGAATTTTAGGGAAAAAAGGAAATCGGAAAATCCTGTATTTGGGCGGTTCTTTCCATATTTTTAATCGCCAGTTTTTCAAGTTTAATCAATGAGTGGCGACTGGCGAGTGCTTATTTTCATCTTTAGCGCGAGTCAGAGTAAAAAAATACAAATTTTACTAGAAACAATAAAAATGGGAAATTTGAACATTTGGTCCCGTTTGTAAAGTACTCTAGATCAGCGGTTCCCAACCTTTATTGGTATGTGACCCACCTTTAAGCGAAAAAAAAAAAATTTCGTAACCCACCTAATATGAATGTGTATCTAATATCAGTATGGAAATTATTGTATGACCTCTATAAAGCTATCACCTATCCTATCGTGCGAAAAAGGCAAAATTTAATACGAAGACAAGAATTGCAGGGTTCCCAGCAAAACATATCTTGCAATTTCCCTGACTTTCCATGATTTTCCCTGACCAAATACAAAAAAATTCCATGACCAAACGAGCATACACAAAATCTGCTTTAACCCTCTAAGCGTGTGGAACGTAATATTCCATTCACTAAGCTCCAGGTTTCACTGCAATATATGCAATGTTTAAGATAATATAACTCTATAAATTTAATGAATTTTCAAAACATTGAAGAATGATTAATACCCTCAAGGGTTACATTCATATTTGTAATTAAGTTTTATTTATAATGCTGAAAGAATCATTTTTTTAGCATTTAAATAACACAAAATAACAAGCAGCATAAAACGAAAAATCAAAAATTTTTATCGTAATAACAGGGTTACTCTTTTCCCAGGAGAAAATTCAAGCACTTTTCAAGAAAAGTGCAAAATGAAATTCTATAAAATACAGGGTGTCCCAAAAGTCTCCGTACAACTTCAAAAATTTATTACAAAAAAAAAAAAAAAAAAAAAAAAGGCCTACAGCAAAAATAATTACAACAGTGCATAGAGTAACTTAAAAAGTTTTTTTCTACTACCTTAGTAAACTTCAAAATGAGATCCTTTCGTAGCACGAAGAATATCAAGACTATATTCGAATTCCATCCACGTGCGTTTCAGCATGCTAACATCAACAGTAGTTACAACTGTTTGATGAAATCCGAACAAAAGTGAATAGTCTCATGGAATTGAAACAAGAGATCCAAACAGCAGTAATTCAATCCACGAACGTTTTTCCTGCTAACATCAACAGTAGCTACTGCTGTTTGGATCTCTTGTTTCAATTCCATGAGACTATTCACTTTTGTTCGGATTTCATCAAACAGTTGTAACTACTGTTGATGTTACCATGCTGAAACGTACGTGGATGGAATTGGAATATCGACTTGATATTCTTCGTGCAACGAAAGGATCTCATGTACAAGTATACTAAGGAAGTAGAAAAAAACTTTTTAAGTTACTCTATGTACTGTTGTAATTATTTTTGCTGTAGGCCTATTATTTTTTTTGTAATAAATTTTTTAAGTTGTACGGAGACTTTTGGGACACCCTATACTATAATGCAAAAAAAAACTTCCATCTTTTCAAAGGAATGCCATACAACAAAGTCCAGAATGTGAAATGTCTCAAAAATGTAGAAAACTTTTGTCCATATTATGGTTTTTCTGCATTGCATTAGAAGGAATTTCTCGATATTAAAACCGACAAGAGTCTAGAGATTTTTCAGAGGCACCATGTAACGAGAGATAGTTACACTTTTCTGAAAAAGAAATTATTTCAAATAATTTCCCCCCCCCCCATACTTTTCCATGACTTTTTAGCAAATATTTGCAAATTCCCTGACTTTACCTATATATTTAAAAATTTCCATGACTTTCCCTGACTACTTTGAAATTCCCTGACTTTCCAGATTTTCCATGACTTTCCAGGTCGCTGGGAACCCTGAATTGGTAATGCTAATGTGTGTAAGGCCAAGGTTTCCTGGTTAATAATAATTAAAACAACACACATATTACAAAGATATCGAAAAATACGTTTAGTTATTACAGAGTTAGAAAAACTCATTTATGTAATCGCACGATTGTATATGGTGAACTTTTCTTTTAAATACTGGTATTAGTTTGACCTATAGTAAGGGAAATTCCCTGACTTATATGAACCCTGTATTATCAAAACACAACTTTACAAGCAGTCAGATTTCTGGCACTGGTATTTACCAATAAAGGCATCTATAATATCAGGGTTAAAATTGGTTAATTTTAACCTTAAGTTGCTTTATACTCGAGACCGGGGGTCCAGGGTTGCATAATAACTTTGTGACTGTTGCCATTTCTCACAACGAGGTCATAACATAATACCAACTGATTGTATAAGAAAACGCTGTCTTCTAAGTAGTTTTAGTTTAAGCTAATAGCTTTCATGATTATTGCAGTTGTAAAATACTGTATTTGTTATATTTTTTAAACAAATGAAATAAAAGATATATTTTTGTGGCAAACCTTGATTGTTCCGTGACCTACCAGTGAGTAGTGACCAATGAGTTGGAAACCGCTGCAAGTTTTAGGTTTTTGAGAAACTCCAGCACAAAGATATTGGGGGGGGGGGGGGGGGTCAAAAGTACCCTGAGTTGCTTTTGGAAAAGGATGCTTATGGCTGTGTTTTCTCGACTTAGCTGGGGTACTGCTTTGCCTCCAGATAACAAACATAAAAAATGCAATACAGTATAATTATGAACAATATATATACATATCAAATTCTAGAATAACATTCTGATTGTAACAATTTAAAGAATGATTTAAAAAAAAATAATTCTTGAGCGAGAAGGTTAATGTATTTGCAGTGATCATAATAAACGACAGTGCTCAGACCAACACAGGAAAAAAGATTAAAAAAGGGGAATAAGTAATGTAAATAATTTTCTCACCGAGAATATAACAGGTATCCAGTCTTTAGCATGGCTCAGAACACTTTCATAAACAATCAATGCTAGAGGACTCTGAAAAATAAAAAGCATTAATTCAATTTTGAATGCAAAAGAAGATATTATGAAAACAATTAAAAATTTCAAAACAATACCTAGTTTAAGACTATATATTTCATGCAGTTGTTTTTAACAGAAAAGTACAATATTTTTTTTTTATGAGGGTGATTCAAAAAGTAAGGTAACAAGCCCTCAGAAAGAGGCGCAAATTTCCCGTGCAAATTAAATTTCTTGTCTATTCAGCTGAGATGATCACAGCATTCAAACAATGTAGTTAGATAGAGTTAGTTGAATAATAGCATGCCAAAGTCTCAGTTAGAAAACAGAAGCATTGACAGAAATGTGATTGGCCATTGAAGAAACAGTGTGATAAGGTTTTGTGTCTAAGAAAATGTCCCCAATTGAAATTCATCGGCAACTGGTGGAAGTGTATGGAGTGAGTGCAATACCACAAAAACAGGTGTAGTTATGGTGTACCAAATTCGATAAAGGCAGAACAGATGTGCGATACAAGCAAAGACAAGGCAAATCACAGGAAGCGATCATGAATGCTCTTGAAAGATGCCTGACTGCATATGGTTTCAGTAACGTGTGATTTGGTACGGTGTTTCCGACAGGAGGCATTGGAACATCTACCATACAGCCCGGATCTCGCACCAAGTGATTTCCATCTCTCCAGATCATTGAAGAAACACCTGGGAGGTCGACATTTCAGAACTGATGACGAAGTTCAGCAAGCTGTCTTGATGTGGCTCTACAACCTTGACGCTGATTTCTTCAATATGTTAGTGTACTAATGCAGCAAATGCTTTGACAACCATGGTGACTATGTGGAGAAGTAATATTTACCAGTACCTTACTATGTTGTGTATCTCTTTGTATTTGTGAATAGTTTTTCTCCCAGAATTCTAATTACCTTACTTTTTAAACCACCCTCATATTATAGTATAAATAAGAAAAAAAAGGTTTGATAAAACATTTATAAGTGTGGTACGATTTACAGAAATTTTTCCACTAAAGAAAGAGATTATATGATAAGAAGGATTAGTTGGTACCTCATGAAAAATATCACCATCATATGGATTAACTCCTTGTTTTCTAAGAGTTACACCTTCAATTGCTAAAGAAAAATAAAAAAATACTTTTATAAATAATCATCAACCAATGAATAGTGCTGAAAATTAATAAAGGCATCTATTATCATTAGGGATATGATGAATATATGGTCGAATGCTTCGGTAGAATTTTGCAAGGTATGTTGCCGAATACTGTTGATATATCACCAAATAAATTCAGGATGATATATTTTTCTTTTTTTGCAAATTTTTTTGTAATTTAAACTGGACAACTTCTGACACATTCATGACTCCAAAAAAAGCATTTTATGAATGTGCCAAAAAGATTTATTTTCAATGTTCAGAATTTTTTAAAGAACATTTAAAAATGTATTTAAAGCAAAATATTTCGGTATACTTACTACTTAAATTAAAAAAAATCGCTCAATACTAACTCATTTCTATAAGTTGTTTATAAGTTTAGATTTTATTATTAAGTTCTTTAAGTTCTACATAAGAGTGTGTATAATACTTAAATAAAACTATTTTTCAAAGTGTTTGAAATATTGTAAGAAACACATCAAGCGATTAAAAATTAAATAATAAAACATCAATTTGTGTTTAATCCTTTTCCCATTAAAAAAAAAAAAAAAAAAAAAAAAAAAAAAAAACATAATCAAAAGTTACTTTATTAAGAGTTTAAAAAAAGAGTTATTACGATTTGGCCTACAATTTGGCTGAATATTATTATTCGGCCAAAACACTATTAGTCACATCCGTAATTAGCATTTATAATAATAAAAGATGTTTGTCTGTCTGTCTGTCTGTTGGCGCTGGCTAAGGAAATCTAGCATAAGTAGAGGTATGAAAATTTGGATTAAGATAGATGAAGATGGAGACAGATCTGAATGTAACTGAGACTCGGATTTTCTACTTTTGATAATAAGCTGATATATTAATTAAAAACCCTATATTACACTAAAAAGTTTGCTTGCATAATAAATTGCCGTGTCTTGAAAAGAATACTTTTTTTAAATATTAAAAGTGACTTTGAATGAATTTAAAGATTTTTAAAAAAGGCCCGTAAGGATTTAAAATGTGCCCGTAAGAATCTGAAAATGTGTTCTTTTTCTGCCAGAAGCACCGTGCCTTTTTTTCAAACTTGGGGGAAACTGATAATATATATATAAATAAAATGTTTATACATACTTATATAAAATGGTGCATCAGAAAAATGTACACACACTTTGAATGATTATAACTCCAGTTTTTATTCACAGTTCAGTTTTTGTTCAGTTTTTAATCATATAATTAATATTTAAATTGCAAAACAATTTACATAAAATCTATACAACTTTTCAAAAATTATTACTGTTTTGGTCAAAACACTGTTTATAACAGTGGGCTATTGATTCACAAATTTCAACAAACATTTCATTTGGTGTTGTAGTGCATTCTAGCTCAATTGTGGTTCCAGAATGTTGTCTATGAACATCCTCTTGTTTCACACTTATCTTTTATCTGATAAACTGTAAGTCGCATAGGTGGATCTGCCTGAGACTCCCAGCAATATTGTAGTTGTACTTCTGCTACATTTTCATGCTTACAACATATAAGACAAAATTAGCACTCACCACTGGCGCCAATTGGCGAGTAATACTGAAAATTTGGCGATTGACTTTATTACCACCACTGGCCAAACTTAATAGTCACACTCGTCAATTGCGATGATTGAATGGAAAATGCAATTTTTTCTTCACTGTCGCTCGATGAATTTTGAAACCATTTGGCGAATTTCGCGATTGTCCTCCGAAATCATTTTAGAATTTTTTACTCGAAACCATTTGATGATATTCACATTTTTTTTTTACCCAAGACCATTTGATGCATTTCACGATTTTCCACCACCGATTGACGAATTTTGCAATTTTTCCATTATCGATTAATGAATAACACAATTGCGCGATGACTTGCACATTGTTTTCCACTGTCATTCAACGAATTTTGCAATTCTGTTCTGTGACTATTAGACGAATTTCATGATTCTCCCCCCACTGAGATATGACGAATTTCATGATATTTCCCAGAGATCATTTGACTTCCCAAGATCATTTGACGGATTTTGCAATTTTTACCACGAGAGTATTTGACGATTTTTTTTTCCCGCAATAAGTTTGCGAAATTCAGTATATTTTTCACGATTGATTGACAAAATTGGCTAATTATTTCCGTTTTTCCTTGATAAAATTAGCGTTCTTTTTTTGTGATTATTTGACGAAATTAAAAAATTTTCTGCGATTTGTTTGCCGACACCATTTGACGATTTTCACTATTTAGCCTAAAATCGTTTGATGAATTTCAGAATTTTTTTTTTTTTTGCATGTTACAATAAATATCAAGTATTTGTAAATCTGTTACTGGCCAGTACTTAAAAAAACTGGCTAATGAAAACAATCCATGTACTGGCCAGTGGTCAGTGAGAAAAAAAATTAATTTTGACCTAAATTACAACAGTATTTTAAAATAAATTTTCTTTTTTCAAAAGTTAATCTTGGTCCACTTTGTCATCAATTGACAACGGAGATATCAATTATTTTTTTTAATACTAAGGAAAAAACAGGTATTGCTTTTCGTTCTTTTTCTTTTAATTGTTTTTTCTGTTTGCTTGAAGCTCAATTTTGTTTTTCCGCATGCCAGGCTCAGGCCAAACTTTTATCTTTTATGCTGGGCCAATAAAATTTTTGTATGGGTCAGACTGTGCCAAAAAAATTTTTGTACGGTTTGGACCAGGTGTAAAAATTTCGATTCGTGCAGACCTATATTTTCCGCGCTCAAACAATGCAAACTTTCTGATACATTCACAGAGTACTTTTTATATGTAAAAGAACAGAATTTGAATAGTTACCCTCTTTCTAAAAAGGAAGTGAGAATAATAGTTTAGCACCATCACAGCATTTTAAGCAGGGCTGGGTTTTTGCCGGCAGAAAGTGGTTTCTGCCGTGCCAGTGGCAGAAAGTGGTTATAACCGGTTATAACCGGTTTTAACCGGCAGAAACTGGCAACAACTGGCATAAACACATTTTGTGACATAATCTGAGACTTTTTAGTAGTATTAAATTGCTTAAGTATATTTTATTCAAGATAAATAACAATTAAAATACTGTGGATAGTTTTAATTTAAAATAAATGAATTTGAATTAGAAAAAATGAGTTATGTAACAGATAAAATTTTTGTTATAATATGGTTGTGTAATTTTATATATAAACAATTATTAGAGTATTTAAAATCTCAGTTTAAAATTCAAAATAGGAAACTATATCCAATACTTATTTTAAATTAAACACTGAAAAGAAAAGAAAAATAATCAATACTTACTCAAAATACTTTTCTGTAATTTAACATAATAATTTAATAATAACTGTAAAAAATCTTTCTCATAGAAATGTTATACAACTCCAAATAAAAAAATTAGAATAATTAATTCTGTTTGTATTTGGAATTGCATTTAGCTTTACTTGTAGTACAATTGAAAAAGAACAGCGGTGGATGTTTTAATACATTTGCATGTTATTAAAGAAAATTAAAACTCTAAAATATTAAATTTTGAGTGAATATTTCATTTTTGTAAAATTATTTTCATTATTCAAAATATTAGAATACTAAAATAGGTGGTTCAAAAAATTAGAATACTTATGAATTTTCCTGATTGGCTATTGCGCCAAAAAACAAAGTTGTGCTTCTTTCCAGCATAAAGTCTGCATGGTCATGTCTGGGCAGAAAACATTGTGAACCACTTGTAGCTAGCTTGGCAAAGCAAGTTCGTGATGTTATAAAATGTAAAGTTGATGCTACAAAGTATTAAAGAATAACTATTTTCTTCTTTTTTTAAAACACATATTATTTACAATGCATTATTCTAATATTTTGAACCAGGTAAATGGTTATTCTAGTATTTTAATTTTTTCCAAGTGTGAATAATTATTTTAATTTTTGTATTTTCTTTAATTTTAATGCTAAAAGATTCTACAAACTATGTAGATTCTTACAATATCAAGTTTTATCCTGTTTGTATAAGTGATACATAAAAAACCTTTTTTCACAATTCCTTTTTTTTTTCTATTATTCTAATTTTTTAACTTGGAGCTGTAGTTATATGTGGATCTTGTAATTCCGTGGATTTAAAAACATTTCATTTAAATACAGTATTCAAAGGAACAAATGACTTCTTTTTTTAAATTTAAGACTGTTAGTTGAAAATGTTCCAACCATACATATATAACCATATTCCATATAGTAGATAATCTTTAAGTTATTGCATTATATTATTTATTTAAAAATTCTCTGAACAGTAATTTGTTAAAATATTATAGAATTTTTTTTTTTTTTTTTTTTTTTTTTAATTTTTAAATAGAAATTTAACTGAAATAATAATATTAATAGTTAAACTTGTATAGCATCAGATTACCATTATGAAAATTTCTGTTTTTCAAGTAAAAAAAAAAAAAAATAGTATATAAACAAAGTATATTTATATGATCATTTTGAAGCTTTTTGCTATTTTGAATTTTGAATAACATTCATAATCTGTAGTTTTAATTTAATTGTTTACATATCAAATACATGTGTGAATTATGAATCATTGCGCAGTTAAAGTTCTTATTATTATTTCTTAGTTTCTGCCAGTTTTTGCCACTTACTGGCAGAAACTAGTTTCTGCCATGCCGGTTTTAACCACCCCGGCAGAAACTTGCCAGCCCTGATTTTAAGGCTGTTCTCAAATCTAAAGAAACTACTTTCTGACACATTTCTGGATTCATTTTTGCTCAGAAATGCATACAATAGGAAGGTGTTCTTATTCAGAAACTATGTTATCTAATAGTGTTTCCATTTTCTTGGTAAAAACAAAAGATCTTAGAAAATATTTTCAAAGTTGTATTTTGAACTGAATCTCCGGGCGTGACACACAGGAAAGGAGATAAACCTGTTGTCACGCTCACGTTACAAAAATCGCTTAATGCTCGATAAGGAATTTATTTATAAAAAAATCGAAAATGCCATTTAATTCCAAATCTATTTAATAGGTCAAGTCTGTCCATTTTATGCCTTTAAGTTACAAGGGAAAGAGGTTTTTAGCGAAAAAGGTTGTGACGGCTCTACATTCATTCTTAATATCCTGATGGTACAGGGTACAGTGCTTATTGATGGGTGTATGGAAAACATAATCATTTTTAACTTGAGAGCCGGTGATACCAACATTTTTCACCTCGATGATGCTAAAAAATAAACAACCTTTCACAGACATCAGAGACGTTTTCTAATGTTTTGGTACCAACTTGAGAGCATGTGACAGTTGATCAAAGGGGAAAAAATGGCGTCATACGATATTGGTCTGGAAAAAAACAGGTGTTATAAGACATCCCTTTGAGGGAAAAAATCACCGTACCCGCCACCAGAGTTGTATAATATAGACACACACCGTGCGCAGAAAATTTTCTGCAAATTTCAGAACTTTGCAGAAAAAAAAAAACCAGTTTTTGTTTTTGTATATATATATTAAGATAACAAAAATTAAAAAAATATTTCCCAATTTTATGTATGATTTATTTACTGTTTGTGCATAATTCAATGTTTAAAGATGCAAAACTTTGTTGTGACATTACAGACTTAAGGATTGGGATGTTTCTAAATGCATTGACAAAATATTTGATAAGAATTCAGCTCTTTACTATCATGGATATTAGCTTTATTATTATTTTTTAAATCAGCATAATTACTCTTTAATTAATATTAAATTTAAATGGTAATTATTTTAAACTACTATTTTTAATTCACATCGTCAAAATAACATAACACACAGTTTTATTAAATATTAAATTAATTTGCAGAAAGTTTTTGACCTAATATTTATGTGGGCAGAAAGTTTTGGGTTTTATACAAGCCTGTCTGCTGCCCTGGCATGAGAGCCGCACATAGAATATTTTATACTTTTAAACTCGTATACGCCGCGGCTTATATTCTCGAAAATACGGTACAAAAATCACAGTTTCATTTGAAACTTTTTATATAAAATGTACCTAATATACATGAACTTAAACTAACATTAATGCATATTATGCTAATTTAAATAAGAGGGAATCAGGAACTATCAAAAAGGTACTTTTATGTTGAATTCTTCGTAATAAGGACTTTTGTCTGATTACTGTAATCACATTTTTTCTCAGAATTTTGTTTTATCTTCCGGATAATTTGACGCCATCTGGCTGACAAAACTGGATCACTAATTGTGAACTAATAAAGGGATAGTCTAAGAAAAACTGCACAAACTGAAGTCTACCTGAAAACCTGTACTTTAATATAGCCTCTACTGATGACAAAACATTATTTTTAAATGGAAACTTTATAATGTTTATTGTCATCAATTAAAAAAACATGGATTATAGAGAGTTTTGAAAGTGACCGTCATATTAGAAAACAGGGTTTCCTCTGGGTTTCAAATGGCAAGAGTTCCGTATTCTCTGCCGCTTGGCATAAAATTCCAAAATGGCACAAAAGACCATTTTAGTATCTTATCAAATTTTACAAGATGGCAGAAAAACATGATTTTAAAATATTTTTTGATACTTCTCCACTATCCCGTCGACCACTTTTCATAACAAAAAACTATCGCCAAACTATCGATTTAACACCAAAAATGCAATCCCATTCACTTGACCTCAGAAGCATTTCATGTTTTTGTTATGTCATCAAGTGGTTTTTAATTCGACATTTACTTGCATATTTCATTATATTTTACAGATTCATTAGTTATTTGGTTAATTAAAATAATAATTGTGCCTTTAAACGGCGGTGCCATGATATTAAAAGAGAAAAAACATTAAATAAGTGTTGCGATGCATAGTTATGTCAATAGTTCAGTTTCAGCTGACATCACAAACATTTATTCATTAGCTGAAAGGCATAATTAAGAAAAATGATGTAAATAACTAAATATCCAAATTATTTTTTTTTTCTGTTTTCATTAATATATTGTAATTTCTTTTGTTTAAACTTACTGACTGTTGACACTTTGGTGAGCGTTGGCTTTTAGCTTTTACGAATTTCTTGTATTTTATTTATTTTGCTATTCCAATGGCAACATTCTTACATTTGTTTATTTGGCATTACAGTTTGGTGATCGATTTTGTTATGAAAAGTGGTCGACGGGATAATGGAGAAGTATAGGTGAAAACTGGGAAATTTAGTTAGTAGCCAGTGGCCGGTAGACTCAGTTTCATTAGTGGCCACTTTTCAAAGTTAGTGGCCACTATTATGTTTCAAACTTTCTTGACATCTAGATAAATTATAATCTTTTGTATTTGTATATATAAACAAATTTTTTATAAGAATTTTATACCTATTGTATGAGTATGAGTGTATTTCGCATGATTAAACAGTATCTCTTGAAGAAAAATAATCCAACTGGTGAGCATGTGGCAGGAGTCGAAATATGGAAGATACTGAAATGTCCTTAAAATCTGCTTGTATCCGGTGGGAAAAAAGGAATAAATTGCTTGAAATGCATGTGCAATCAAAGCTGATGAATATATTTTGCAGAATAAAACTGTATTTCTTGAAAAAATAATCCAATTAAAGAGCACATGAGAAAAAGCCGAAATATTTAAAATACAGCGAAGTCATTGAAATCTGTTTGCATCGGGTAGGAAAAAGAATTAACCAGTTCTCTAATTAGATGTAATCAATGTAGAGATGCATATTTCCATAAAAAATGGTGTATTTCACTCGGCGATCGCTAACGATCAATGGCGGATTTTTTAATCGCCAACTTTAAAACTTTAATCGCCACGTGGCGAGTGGTGACCGCTAATTTTCACCTATATGGAGAAGTACCTATTTTTTTTATAAACCATGTTTTTGTACCATCTTAAAAAGTTAGGTACGATGGTAAAACAACATTTTATCACGATTTAGGATGTTTTAACAAGTAATGAAAATACATAAACAAACATATATTAACAAACCTAAGAGGGTTTTTTGTGATTAATAATTGTTATTAACCCCCCTGATCCCCTCCGAGTTTTTTAAATAATTGTAAACAATTAATAAATGAAAGAAAAAACTTTTAAAAAATTACGTGTGGGAATTTCATGAAAGAAACATCCCATATAAATAATAGCATTTAAAATCATAAAATGGAGAGGAGATCCGTATAAAATAATGCCAAAAAATGGTATACTTTATATAAATCTTTATTTTTTTCCGAAGGCATATATTGAAAAGGTAAAAATCTTGCAACAATCACATCGAAACATTTATCGCCATATAAAACCTGCCAGAAAACTCTTCAAACCTTTTGGCCCAGATTATGGTATTTTTTACTTTCAGATTGGCGATCCCTTTCAAAAGCAGCAGCATTTGAAAAAAACAGACAAGATCATACCATGGGCAAGTAATGTTCCAATTATTTTATCATGTAACTTTGTGAATAAATATCACAATATGAGCGATATCTTTGTTTTGAAGAATTTAATTTAAATGAACAGTTTTTATCATTTGGCAATTGCCAGAGTATTGTAAAGCCACATTACGTTTCTTTTCGTATAGATGTTGCAAAGGCACCCAGGTTTCTTTATGATACCAAAATGGCAATTTATTGTCTGACGTGGCAACCCAGCGATTTTAGCCGGTAAACCAGATAGTGCATAAATTAATCAAAGCGTTCTGGTATTAATAGTAGAGTCAGTTGTATTCTTGATAATGTGTGTTTTTTATAATAAATTAAACATTGTGTTTGTTTTAAAATAAAATATGCTGTGTGTTAATATAATAATTAAAAAAAAGTGTGTGTGTTATTAAAAAAATATATATATTTTATTTATTTATTTTTTAAGTGTATTTTATATATTAAAAAAGTGTGTGTTTTACATATAAGAAAAAAGTGTATGTTTTTATAATGTAAATAGTTTGATAGTAAAATCACGCTGTTTTCACGGGCTAGGTCTAACATGTATTGGAAAACTTGTTCTGTCACCAAAATGGCACAAAAATAAAAATTGCGCCAATCCCGGTGGGTCTGCGACATCTGTTCTTTCTTTTTAAATCACCTATTCATAAAAAAAGGAATACTCAAAGAAAAATAAAATTATAAATGACGATTTATAATCGGGTTACTACACTTGTGAACCAGAAATAGCAGTTTACTATATTTGGGTGGTAATCTCATTTATAATAGAATTTATACAGTCCGCAACAGGATAGTGTTTATTAAAAACATGAATGATACAATCACATTCTAACATTTTTATATTATTACTTTTCAATTACAGCATTCATATTTATTAAAGAAAAGAAATACCTCGCTTCCATGATGTCAAGGGAGTTGAAATTTCAACTCTATTGCCGAATGATTTAGTTAAAGAAGGTGAATGGAGGATAATTAAACGTATGATGAATCCCACAGCATAAATCCCTAGATGACTCAGAAAACCGGGTGAAGTCATGATTTTATATGTTCATGTTAATGTTATTTTTACTAAAATTTGTTTAAATGAATTTATATATATTCATATATTTATAAAGTTGATTAAAACGAATCATCAAGAACCCGGCATTAGTTCTCTTTTGTAAGAATTTTTGTAAACATACAAATAAGGGGCTGTTCAGAACAGAAGATCAGGCGGCGCGCGGGCGATGGAGATTAAAATATCGAGTGAGTCAACACTGTGAATGAAATTGAAAGGCCTGCGTTCGTTATCATTGATTTGGACATCCAAATGAATGATAATGATCACGGTCCTTCATTTGACTAATTAGCGTATTTTAATGATATTTTGTTAAATTAAGAAGTGAACTTGGTGGCCGAATGGTTAGAGCACTGCTCTTGAGTCTGGAGGTTGCGGGCTCGATCCCCCAAAATTTCTGTTTGATTTTTCTGTTTTTTTTTTTTTCATTTAAAAATGTTTAATCGGTTGCTTTGTATTTTTCATGATTAATGGAATATATTTTATAAAAGCAAAATTTGATATTATTAACAATTACTTATTTAATTAAATACGACAAATTCAGCTATTTTACGATTAAAATTTTACATTACAGTGTCTTTTAATATTTAAACATTATTATTTTCTTTTTAGCAAATGTAAAATAAGAAATGAAAATATAGTCAATTTGCACGAATTTCTCCATGTTTTTATAATGAGTACTTCAACAGTGAATTTTTAGTACGAATAGAATGCAAAGCATATTTTACAATGTAAAAAATATTATAAAAATAAAATGTAAAATATTACATTATTTAAACTAGAAATATCAGTACCTATTTTTGTAAAGAGGTAAAATACATGTGGTTTACCTTCTAGTTTCGTAATGAATATAAATAAAATATAGTTAGAATGTTTATAAATTTTCTACTGAATGTGCAAGTATTTTAGCATTTGTTTCTCGTGTTTTATGATGTTTATTGCAATATAATAAATAATGCAATTTACATCGAAAAATGAATTTCAAGAAAAATAAATTTTTAGAAATTAATAATTATGTTTCAACAAGGTTGTTATCGAAAAATATATTTTAATAAAATGTTTAAAAGCTTTTTTATCAAATTTTAACAAAGATTTTATTTTACTATTATAAATAAAGAAAGAAATCTTTTAACATATGTTAAAAGATTTATCGTAAATCAAGGTCGTGATACCAACATATGTTGGTATCACGACCTTGATTTATTAACATTCTATTTATCCCAAAAAATATAAAGCAACTGATAAATAATTTTTAAATTAATAAAAATAGGTGAAGAAAATCGGAAATAAACGGCGAGCATTCACTTTGTATCCATACTTTTCAGGTTCATCTGTGTAGGACAACCCAAACGTCAGTAAAGTACATAACAATTTTTGGTACTTTTCGGTTAGCCGGGCGCCAGTGAAAAAAAAATATAAATATATATCTACATATATGTTTGTGTATATATGTATGTATATATATATATATGTGTGTCTGTGTATATATTTATATTTGTTTCACTGGTGCCCGGTTAACCAAAAAGTACCTTTTTTTTTTTAGAGTTTACATTAATTTTATTGAAACCACTAATACCGTGTTTCAGGAATTCGGTGATCCGAACGTCCTCTCCCTTGTTAGTTAAAGGTGCACTGGTTATAGAAAATTTAACTTTATAATATTATATGCATTGTTTTGTACAATATATATATTTATGTAACTGCTATCAACTAAACTAATATATCAGTTTTAGTAGGTGCTGTAGTTTTAGAGACATATAAGTTGACAGCAGTTATGTAACTATATGATGTATATATATATATATACACATCATACTTTCGTATTCTATTATTTTTATGTTGGATCAAAGGCTTAAAAAATCAGTTTAGAATGTTAAAAATTTAAAATTTTTCAGATATCCGATCATGTTGCTACAGCTGTATCAATCAACCTACCAAACCAAGTAAGACACAAAAAAGCCCAATCACGTGATCAAATCGCCCACAGAATTTTTGTGAGTCACCCGCGCGCAGCGCGCGCTAAAAATTTGCAGGTTATGAACGCGGATCGGGCTATCTGATCACGTGATGCTTTTCATGAATGTTTCAGGTGTTTATTATGATGAAATAAAAATAGATATTCCTATTATAAGATCCTTTTTTTTTGGAGGATAAAGATGTGTAGTCGCTAGTTTCACCTAATCCGAGCCACAGAAGCTTAAAATAATTGAAATAATTAAATTATTTCAATATATTAAATTATTTAAATTTCCGATAAGACCTACTCCATAACCCTTCTCTCCATCGCGCGCGCGCCGCGCGATCTTCTTTCCTGAACACAACCTTTGAAATTAGTGTTGCCAGTTTCTATCTAATTATAGATATACAGCTAGATATGGATATCCAGTCAGGTATTCGAGAATGCGAAGTCTTCGCAAAATATTTGCTTGTACAAACTAGAGTACCTTTATTTCAGTAAGTTGAAAATGCGGCGTGGATTAGAATTTGGGAACTCTGCTGGAGTGGGAGTAGTCCAGAGTTCTACTTGATCACTAGGGGTTAAATCGGGGCTACACTACATATCGGGCTTTCTCACTCATTATCAAGACGTGACAAATGGTGGCTGCGAGGCTAACGAAAAAGACAGGGTACCGCGGTGCATTCCACTTATCTTTTTTTACAGACCGCTAGAGGGATGTGTTGCTCTTTTCGTACACCTTCATTGGTGCATTCAAGCATCACGTGACGCCGGCGGTCTGTAAAAAAAGATACGCGTAAAGCACCGCGGTAGCCTTTCTTTTTCGTTAGCCTAGTGGTGGCTGGCCGCGACGAAAGACATATACAGCGATTAGCACAAAACGATGGGCGCGTCGCTTTGTACCAATAAGGAAAGGGCACCTGACGTCACTGTTTGTTCAATTGCGGTTGGTTTGCAAGATAAAAACCTGTTTGTTCTTTATGACTCATATTGTACACATGAAATGGGGAAATTTGATTGGTGTACGTGAAACTGGTTTATAATATGATTGGCCTACGTCGCCATGACGATTCCTGCAACGATAGCTACGACAAAAATGTAGTGGTAGATTGGTTGATGGAACTGTTTGTTTGTAAACATGCCACTTCCTTATCGCTGATCGCGGGCAGCCACTATTTGTGACGTTTTGAGAATGAATAAGCAAGTCCGCTATCTAGTGTAACAGTGGTTAAATCGTGTATGTCGCCATTACATCCAACGTCACTATGTTGGCTCCGAGGCTACCGAAAAAGACAGGATACCGCGGTGCATTGCACTTGTTTTTTTTTTTAAACGCTAGAATGACGTGTTGCTCTTTTCGTACACCTTCATTGGTGCATTCAAGCATCACGTGACTCCGGCGGTCTGTAAAAAAAAATACACGTAAAGCACCGCTGTACCTTTCTTTTTCGTTAGCCTCGGTTGCCTCAATATGAGACTGGCGATATACGTGATATAAAATTTGATTAGTTGAGACGATTCAGGACAAAAGCGAATCCCAAAGCATTTTGGCGAGTCTGCGATTATCGCCAAAGATACTAGTAGAGATCAGATTCCATTGTTATTTGGTCGAAAAGTTGGTCCCAAGATCAGCTCGGATTTGACGCTTTAGAGGCTGTCTGTTTTGGCCCTAATCGCTTTCTTCTTCCTCTTCTCATAGGAACGCGGACGCAATAAAAAAATTTCGGCGGGAATACGGAAATTCCAATCAGGTTTTGGCGGGAGATAAACAGGTTTGGTGCAGTAAATTAGGTGGGAATCAGGTTTGGTGGGTAGTTGATCTTGGAGCCCAGAAAAGGTTACCAATTTGGTGTCTAGTATATTAGAAGGTCTATGGTAAACACCACAGTACATATATATACAGACTGTCATCTTTCATTGGCCGCAATTGAAATTTTATTAACATTAGATTCGCATAGACGCTAGAGCCTCTAGTGCATTAACCACCTCAGTTATAGTAACCCGAACCCAAAGAGACAGCAGTTTCACTTCACCATATTTGCAAACTTATCGCTTTATTGGCGATAAAAATCAGTTGACAGACGAAACGGTGTTTATAAACATTGGATTTCTTTAGAGTAGCTGAAACTTCGTGTTTCGTTAACGTTGAATTAGATCCGTTTTCTTTTCAAATATAAAAATAGTACCAATTATTTTTTTAAATAATGTTATATTTAATGACATACTTGTACTGTGGTAAACACATTAATAAGAAATTGCTATTGCCAGTATCTTAGCTACTTATAGATATACAGGTAGAGATGAATATCCAGTCAGATATTCGCGATTGGGAAGTCTTTGCAAAATATTTGCTTGTACTAACTAGAATGCCTTTATTTCAGTAAAAGGAAAATGCGGGTTACAACGTTTGTTTGCGACGCCCAAGCACATTTACATCTTCAAAGTAAGTTAGCGGACGTGAATTTAATTAAATTCTTGGTGTCACATATTACTGTATGTAAGTCTTCATAATTTAAAATAGCTTGATTCAATACTCTATGCAAAGTCTGTTTCACTATACCTATTAATCTCTCCTACCACAACCGCGACCTACGTTATACCCGGCAGGTGCATGATGTATAAAACGTCACATGGGGTGGATCACTTATACACGGCGATTGGTGTAAATTGGAGCGCACACTGTTTTGCACCAATCGCCATGTAAAAATGATCCACTCCGAGGCTAACGAAAAAGACAGGCTACCGCGATGCATCCCACTTATCTTTTTTTACAGACCGCTAGAGTGACGTGATGCTCTTTTCGTACACCTGCATTGGTGGATTCGAGCATCACGTGACTCTCGCGGTCTGTAAAAAAAGATAAGTGGAATGCACCGCGGCAGCCTTTCTTTTTCGTTAGCCTCGGATCCACTCCATGTGACGTTTTAAACGTTATGCTCCGGCTGTGTATAACGTAGGTCGCGATACAACACATCAAGGTGCACATTGGGGAATAAATTTCAAGCTCTTTTTTTCAGATGTAGATATGCATTCTATTTTCTATCAGTCCACCTTTTCTATCTTTTTTTAGCTTTAACAAAATTACTGCTATTTATTTGCTAATTATAACTTGCATTGTCACTATAGACAATGGATGGCCTTCCATGGCGTGCAATGGATGTTTAGAATGACGGTAAAAAGCTTCTGTGGTCAGAGATGTAATCAATTCTAAATGTATGGTGTGTAACATTGCACAAGAATACAGAACTACCCAGGCTTTTGTCTCGTCTTTTATATATAGAAAGCCTGCGGGATCGATGGCAATAACTTCAAACATGTCAGCATTCTTTATTCTGTTTTTAGCTAAGTAAATGTTTCTTGCTTCTGACTATTTCACTGCAAATTGTTTACATCGAATACATCTTAATCTGTAAAGACATGGACGGCGTACTGAGTAGTGCGCCACTCGGTGAAATAGCATTTGTGAATTCCAAAGTAATTAGTTCTAATTAAATTAGTCGTTTTTAACAATTTGATGTTTATTACTTTTATATTACTATGGGCATTGCGTTAAACAAAGATATCATTAAAAGTTATGACTTAGGCTTTAAAAGCCGATGGCGCATTGAGTGCGCTGCCCGTGTCTTTATGTTCGTACAAACCGTCTGTGTCTTTGAAGGTTAATAGAACTTATCGGATTGTTTTTCGACTCTGTGATATCCAGTACTGTTCTCTCATCAAAAATTGTGCTCTTGCAGGTCTTAGCTTTATGTGTTGATGTTCTACTAACATATTTACAAATCTATGTTTTGACGGTAATACAATTGATAACCTGAAATTCTTTTATCTAGTCAGGTGAAGATTCAAGTTTCTAATTTAACAATACCTTTTTTTGTCTAATAATGGATGAAAAGTTTTGATTATTTGATCGCTCATTCCATCTGGACACTCTTTCTTCTGTTCAAATTTCAATACCACTAATTCAGTTATATTTCATTTATTTCCTTCGCGGTCAAGTCACCAGAGTGATATTTTAGTTTTCAAATTGGAATAAAATCTGTAAATCCAAGTTAGAATTCTTATGAGTTTGTCATAGGATGAGAGTCTATCAAACATTTTCGTCGATTCTGCATTTAGATGACTTTTAATACTTTTCCTCATTTTTTGGGTTATTTCTTCATTGTTATAGTTTACATTTGATAATCCATTCTTCTCCATGCTTTCTTAACCATGCAGGTCCCTTACATCATTTGGATGATAGAAACTGCTTCGCCGAACATCGTTTAGACGGAAGGTAAGCAGGATTATCTTTTATAATTTAATAACACTTTTATTCAGACAATTAAATACACAAATCCAACAAGAGTGAACAATTGACTGGGGCCAGGACTCGAACTTGGGATCTTCAGCGTTACGTGAAAAGTCTTGGTTCGAGTCCTGGCCCCGGTCAATTTTTTATTCATGTTGGATTTGTGTATTTAATTGTCTTAATTAAAGTGTTATTAAATTATAAATAAAAAAGTGATCAGATGTATTGTGTTTATGTACCTTTATATGTAATTGCGAACCGATGTTTAATTATTAATTCATCGTTGTTGTGTCATCTGAAGCTGCTAAATGCTAGCCGGTGACTCTCTCCAACATGTATAAAAGTAAGAAATTGCCGGGTTAGGATATCGACCAGGGATTGTTCAGTGGCAGAACATCAGCACGTTACGCTGAAGATCACCGGTTCAAGTCGTTTCCCCGGTCAATTTTTCACTCATGTTGAATTTGTGTATTTCATTGTCTGAATTGGAGTGTTATTAAATTAAACAAGAATGAAAAATCATGCGTCAAGCATAGATTATGTAACACTTTTCAACGCTTCCAAAATAATTTTACAAATCATACTGTTTAATAAGCTGAAAGATAACAGCTAAGTAAACAATTTGGAAAACGCATAACATATTTAAAAACATAATTTCAGGAATTTCCAACATATACAATATTCGGAAAAATATCCGAATACTTTTATTCAGCCCTGTATATGATTTATAGATTTGTATATAGACTACATAGGATGCTAAATTTTAGTTCAGTTAGGATATGCGTAGCACAGTTTAAAATTCTACTTTTGGAGTTTCTGTCAATAAACGGAAATGTGTTCGCGAACTTTTGTGCTTCCCTGTATATGATTACAGAATTTATACACACCACATAATAGACAAAAAGTGAGTTAAATTTAAAATCGCGTTCAGTAACTTAAAACGCACTTCCAGGAAAACAGACAGTAGATAATACTTTTGTGTGTCCCTGTAAATGAACAATGACTGCTATACAAACAATATTCTGTAGTAAGCCTCTTGTAATGCACCTTAGTGATATATATAAATTTCAATGCGCTTAAAATAGTGAATCATTATTTAAATAAACCGCAGACGATTTTTCTCCATAGACGTAATGCAACGGAATACTTTTGACTGTCCCTGTAAAGTAACTATAAGTGCTATGTACACCCTATTCCATATTAAGCTTCTTGTAATGCACCTTAGTGATATATATCAATTACAATGTGTTTGAAATTCTGTAACATCGTTAAAATAAACCGCAAATGATTTTTTTCCCATTGACCGTAATGTAACGGAATTCTTTTGAGTGTCCTTGTAAAAAAATTATAAGTGCTACACACTTCCGTTGAAATAGGGAACATGCTATAGATAACGAAAATAACATATAAAAATTGCAGCGGAATCTGAGAATATTTGCGGGAGTTAGAGCACGGCCAGACGGCAGACGGCCAGACAAACCGAAGTCATAAACACTTTTCATCTAGGTTGGGAAGTGTTAATAAAAAGTGATCAGACGTATTGTGTTTGTGTAACTTTACAGGATTATCTTTCCCAGATATATATCGCTAATTGTCTACTTTTATTAGCATTTAAAAATTTTTAGCTCTGTTTTTAACAAATATAGACCATAATTCGTCTCTTTGAAGACAACTTATTAATGTTGATCAATCAGTCGAAAAGTGTAGATTTATATTTTCTATTGAAGAACCAAGTTCTCACTGTGACAGTGATCAATTGAAGTCGTGGAATCGTGATCTGTTTCTCAGGAGCTATTCTTGATTTGAACTTCTACAGATATCCTTGCGCAACAGAAAGAGTTTAAATCCCTACAAATACAGCAGCAGCATATGTACGAGAACTGGCATCACAAAAGTATGGATAATTAATTGATTTCCTTTTATCACTACTCGTACGAATCCCTCGAGGGATTATAATTTCTTTCCAGATAAAAAATTCATTATGTATACCAAGTTAAAAAGTCCTTCCGGCCTGTACCGGGAGGAAAAGATAGCTTTCTTATATCTTCGTTTTAAAATTTTAGCTAATGTTACACGAAAACAGCAAGATAAAATGCAAAGAAACGTTTACAAACGATTCGTTAATACTGAATTTGAATAAGAAAATCGCCAAATTATTGAGCAATAGCCAAATTGGCTCCATTTATGAAGACTGATTTTGGTCGCCAAATTTGGCGATATTTCGCCAAACGTCGCCAATTTTGGCGAGAATTTGGCGCTAACGGATATGAATATATAGTTTTATGCGTATGATTGGGAAAATTATTACAACAATGAAAGAAAATAATTTAAGAGTAATCGCGTTAATCTGCTGTTTTGTTTCAAAATGTCAGCCACCCTAGAATTTCAAACTGCTCTATCTCAGCCATTTTTTTAAGATAGAGGTAAACCAAAAAATGCTCTGGAATCCTTGAAACAAGGCCTAAAACGTGGGCCTAATTTGAATTTTTAATTTTTTTTGTATATTTATTTTAGTTTTAAATTTTTAAATGGCCGCCATCTTGAAACAAAATGGCGGACCAAGCTGGCCATCGAACTCGGTCGAGACATTGGTTAGCTTAATACACACAATTAGTTTCATCAAAATTGATTTATAAATACGAGCGTTATCGTATGACATAGATCATATATATATATATATGTGGATGTGAATATTATGCAGAAGTTGTGACATTTTAAGGATTCTGTATAATTATTGTGAGTAAAATATTTTATCTACACTTTACGCGTTCATATTTCCAATTTTATTATTTCAAAACTGTTATCTCGTGGTAATTTCGTGAGGTGTTAAATACAGTTTTTGGTATAATCGATGTGTGTGAAATATATTGTATATTCTTAATGGTTTTTTATTTCCTATTTAAATATTTCCAAATTTTAATATTTCCAATTGTTGTCTGGTAATAATTCAGTGTACCTGGATGATTCTACTGATCTTAGCATTATGCCAGTAGAATTATGAAACACTGAATTATTATTTAAAACACATGTGGGTGCATCCAGGCTGATGAGTACATGTGCATGTGTTTTTTCATATCCAATTCATTTTTAATTCTCATGTGGTCCAATTTTCCATTGTATATGGTTCATATTTAATTTATTAATCCATTTGTATTTACTTAATTGCAACTTCAATTTATAATTTTTTTTTCTCCCTTTCTCTCTATTTCTTTTTTCAATATTCTTTAGGTTTGAGTAAAATTTGGCCAATTACCATTGAAGCACAAGCTATGGTAATATTATGTTTGCACATGTTAATTATTAGCTATGTGGTATTCTGTATACACAATATCATTAATTATCTCTTTGGAGATTTAAGTAGAATGATAATAGAACTTGATATGTTTTTTGAAATTCATAGATATTATAATTATTTAACATTCTATAAAATTATGCTGCATTGCGCAAATTGGTATGGAATGGTTTTTACATATTCTTTTCAATATTCTTTTCAACAATTAGTTAGTTAAAATATTGATTTCATATGATACCATAATTTAGCCTAATTGGCTCACAAATCACTTTGATTAACTTCTGTTTGAAATACATAGTTATTATAGCTGCATTGCGCTTTTAATGGTGTATTTAATTATAATTTAATAATAATAATATTTTAGTATTACTATTATTTCTTGGTATCATTTGTTTATCTATTGAATTTTCAAAGGCATCTTTATAAAATCTTATTCAGGTTCTATCGAATTTTTTTTTTTTTTTTTTTTTTTTTTTTTACCAACATTAATTTTGTACTGACTTATGACTGCTAGGGGTTTTTATATTGTTGTCTTTTGATGTTAGTTTGCTTAATGGGACTTTATGTATATATGTAAATAGTTTTATTATATAGCTTTATTATATTTAATCAAGTATTAAACAGTCAATCTTAATATATATATATTTTTTTTATGGATATTCAATTAATAATAAGATTGATTCATAACAATTTTTTTAAATATGTTATAGATATATTTAATATGTATTTCTTGCAATTTTTATTGCTATCAAACAAATATGGCAGTTATTAGTAAAATGTTAGATACTGGCAATTTAGGCCTTGGTGGATCCAGGACTAATGCTCGGTACAGGAAGATTATTAGGGATCTTCCTGGATCGTTATCAGATAACCTATTCTATTGTCCCAAGCCTGTACTATGTTTTCGAGAGTGTGAATCTAAGCGTTGTCTTACATGTCCATTAGCTGATAAGTCACAGATTTCAAATAATAACAATCTTAATTTGGTAAAATTTTGCAAAGCATACAATGTAATCTATTCATTGAAATGCAATTCGTGTAACATGGAATATATAGGACAGTCTTGTCAAAAATTACATAAGCGGCTAAATTTACATCGTTCTCATATTGATAAATATAAAAATTCTAAATTTCAAACAACTCATAATATTGAATATACTCATTTCAAAAATCATGATTTTAAAAATATTACTATTAAAATACTTAAAATACAAAAAAATTTTACTGAACGACTTTTTCTAGAATCTAAATATATAAGACATTTTAATACTACATATCCTTATGGATTAAATCAATTAGTATACAAAAAATCACATCCTGTATTTTCAGATTTAACTAAATATGAAAATTATAAAAATCTTTATTCCGGATTAAATTTTTCAAACTTAAAAAAAACTTCAAGATCTGGTAGAGGTAAACATAATAACAAAAAATACACTGATGATATTGTGATTCAACAGGAGCTTGATAATCTTTAGGCACAATTTTGTAATGATTATTGTTGGCTTGCTATAAGAAAACATGTTTTTAGTATAAAAAAGAAATATATAAACCAATATTTCAAGGTATTTAAAAAGAATCAATATTCTCCACATTTTTGTGATATCTTCTATGATATTCTACATCATAGAGCAAACCTATTAAATACAAGTCTTTCTAATAAACCTAAATATAAAACTAATAATACACAATTAATTATAAATTTTTCCAATCATGTATTTAATAATATAAATTTACACAATATAATAAACAACATTAATAATAATTTTCCAATAAAAAATTTTACCATTCACAAGACATATAAATATAATCGCACACTTGGACGTAAAATTTTTAATTACAATTCTTTTGCAAAAAATTTGGTCTCTTCAAAGAATTACCCATGTTATTGTAATGACCCAAAATATCAAAAGTATATAAATACAACACATGGTCATATCATTACTGGTGATCTTAATATTGTAGAACAACCTATTTTACTAAACTTAATGCATAATGGCACAAAATTTCGTCTTCCATATAAGTGTAATATCAAATCCATTATATTGCAGTTTATTCAAGATATTGATTTGTTTATATATAAAATTGCTGTTGATTACAATAAACCAATCGAATATTTCAGTGAATGGAGATTTTCTGTAATGGATAAATTAAAAAATGAAATTATAAAAAATTATCATCATATTACACATGCAGCTTTTAAAAACATAAATAAACATATATCAGAATTACAAAACAAATTTATAATTACTTATGTAGATAAATCTCCAAATAATTATGCTATCATTTGTAAAGAATACTATAAAGTGTTAATTCACAATGCAATCAACACAAGTGATATTTTTAATAATACTAAATTAAATATTGAAATAAATAACAGAAAATTATTAAATTATCACAAATTACTAAAAATCAAATGTAATAATTTTAATTATCCTTATCTTGTTATAATTCCAAAATTTCATAAAAATCCTATTAAATTTCGCACTGTTACCATCGGTTGTAACACATATAATAAAAATGCAAGCAATTTACTACTTAATATTTTAAAGCAGATATATGATATAACGTTAAAACATAATAACCAATATTGCCTAAAAAATAGTTTTCAACTCATTAATAAAATACACAATATCAATCCGGTAAAATTCATAAAAACATTGGATTTTACTGATTTATTTAATAACATTGATATAAAAGACTTACATAAAACAATGTGTATATTATTTAAAGAATTTAAATCTCAATTAAAATTAAAAGAACATATTTCAGTAAATTTTTTTAAAACTT
This sequence comes from Maratus michaelseni, assembly GCA_963931845.1. Lineage (NCBI taxonomy): Eukaryota > Metazoa > Arthropoda > Arachnida > Araneae > Salticidae > Maratus > Maratus michaelseni. The sequence goes on along the minus strand of OZ007598.1, from coordinate 127,196,837 downwards.
TACTAAATTTTATATTGCATAATAATTACATTATATATGACAATATTATCTATAAACAATGCCAGGGAATTCCGCAGGGCGGAACCGCATCTAGTATTCTCTCTGACCTTTACTTATATTATTATGAAAGAAATATAAGTCCGAACAATGATTATGTATTTTATCGCTATATTGATGACATTATCATATTTTATTTCAATGAAAAAAATTGCACATCACCACTCAATTTTTATCCTACTCAGCTTAAATTAAGCGAAAATGATTTAATTAATAATAATATAAACTTTCTTGACTTAAAAATTAATATTACTAATAATTATAAATTAATTTTTGATATTTATGATAAGAGATTTGATTTCCCATTTAAAGTAAATATTTTTACCAATTTTGCTTCATGTTTACATAAATCTGTTTATAAAAATATAATTATCAATTATCTACATCGTATAAAATACTTATGCTCAGATATAAATAAAAACAAAAATATTAGATATATTCGAGATCAAGCAAAAATATATGGTTATCCAATTTTTATGATAAATTCAATCATCAACTCTTTTAAATAACATTTATTATATAATTTAAATATAAACATGGTATGTAATAAATTATTGTTTTAGTGTGCGATAACATATAACAAAAGATATAGAAAATAATAATTATAACATTCATTATTACAATTATAACATATTAGGAAATTTAATATTTAATATTTGTTTGAACATTATATACACTTTATATAGAAAATTACAATTATAACATACATAATTACAATTATAACATATTAGGAAATTTTATATTTGATCGAACATTATATACACTTTGTATAGTTGTGATTGTGCGTTGCCGATCACCTCTGTTTAAGGTGTTATTGATGTGCAGTTTTCATACATTTATAAATTAACTTATACAATAACAAATTAAATTATACATGGATAACATTGGTGATTATAACTCATAAACATATCTATTTGCAATATATATAAATATAAATATATATAGTTTTTATTTTTGTCTATGAATAATTAAATTTAACAAGTATTTTAATTACTGCATTGCATTAATTTGATTGTAAAACAGTAGTAATACTATTAATTATCAATTTTATAAATTTTGAGATATTTTGAATTGTTTATGAATTATTTAATTAGATATTTAAATTAATCTATGAAATATAAAATATATTTACAATGTAGTATAAATTAAACATTAATTAATTAATAACAAGTCTAATATATATTTAAGTAGTAGTAAAAATAAAACATTAATTATTTAATAATATGTCTATAATATCAGTGGATTAACACAGCTGGCAGCAAAAACAATTTGAATTAAAATAATATCTCTTTTACATAATATATTCTTGTTAAGAATATCTGAAATGCTGTGCAAGTTGAATTAATTATGTGTAGATTTATTCATATAGTAGTATTATATTTGATTTGAATTTAAAGTAAAACTACAAGTTAGTATTGTTTTTTAAAGTTTATTTATATAATTAAATCTAATGAAGTGAGAATGTAACTAATAAAGTGGATATCTAACTAAATATTAATTATGAATTATTATAATACCAATAGATGGAGACACTTTACCTTTCAGGTAGTTGTTGATAATATTGTTAATATTATATTTAATTTAACTATAGAGGGAGCTATTGATTGTATATTAATTTTACTTTCAGGAATTAAAAATGGATGGAGTAATATATATTCACGGATATAATTTTGTTAAAAGTGTATTAAAACCAGAATTATTTTGTGTGTTTTTGAATCATTTTGTGTTTGGGTGTCATCGATGGGGTTGTGTTTTAAAAAAAGTGTGCTCTCAACTTGTCTTTAACCCCTTGAGGGGCAGTGGTATATATTATATACCACCTAATTTTAATCCGATTCAAACCAGAAACTTTTATTTAAATTTTACTTTTTTAGCTTTGATGGGAAAAAATTGAAAAATTGCTTTTCCATACTTTAAACTAAATTCTTTTGTAAATTCCGGTGGGAATTCACCGTTACAAGAACACAATTTCTTGCCCCTGAAAGGGTTAAAATCATTTCTCTCAACTCGACTTAGTCAACATGTATGATGCATTGCCATGTGGATGTGAATATTATGCAGAAGTTGTGACATTTTAAGGATTCTGTATAATTATTGTGAGTAAAATATTTTATCTACACTTTACGCGTTCATATTTCCAATTTTATTATTTCAAAACTGTTATCTCGTGGTAATTTCGTGAGGTGTTAAATACAGTTTTTGGGATAATCGATGTGTGTGAAATATATTGTATATTCTTAATGGTTTTTTATTTCCTATTTAAATATTTCCAAATTTTAATATTTCCAATTGTTGTCTGGTAATAATTCAGTGTACCTGGATGATTCTACTGATCTTAGCATTATGCCAGTAGAATTATGAAACACTGAATTATTATTTAAAACACATGTGGGTGCATCCAGGCTGATGAGTACATGTGCATGTGTTTTTTCATATCCAATTCATATTTAATTCTCATGTGGTCCAATTTTCCATTGTATATGGTTCATATTTAATTTATTAATCCATTTGTATTTACTTAATTGCAACTTCAATTTATATATTTTTTTTTCTCCCTTTCTCTCTATTTCTTTTTTCAATATTCTTTAGGTTTGTGTAAAATTTGGCCAATTACCATTGAAGCACAAGCTATGGTAATATTATGTTTGCACATGTTAATTATTAGCTATGTGGTATTCTGTATACACAATATCATTAATTATCTCTTTGGAGATTTAAGTAGAATGATAATAGAACTTGATATGTTTTTTGAAATTCATAGATATTATAATTATATATATATATATATATATATATATATATATATATATATATATAAATCAACATTTGAACGGAGGGTGGTTTTGGGGTCTGGGGGTCATGATCGGTGAAAATATATCGAAATTTTCTGGAACTGCTTTCCTCCGAACGGCTGCAATAGGTAGCTTTATACTTTTTAGCTCACAGGCTATCAAAGCCTGAGAGCTTATGTGCCCGCCGGTTCTGTACGTACGTATGTATGTATGTACGTAACGCGATAACTCTCCATAGAAATATCCATTTACCTTCAAATTTTGTTTATAGGTTCACTGTGTTAAGGCGCTTCCCTGATTAGTTTTCGGGATTGATTGGTTAAGTATAAAGGGGGGGGGAACGGGGGGCTAATCCCCCCCTCCCTTAATTTATATAAATGGGTTTTTCATGCAGAATTATCCCATTTGCTTCAAAATTTGTTTATAGGTTCATTGCGTTAAGACGCTTCCCTGATTAGTTTTCGGGATTGATTGGTTAAGTATAAAGGGGGGGGGGAACGGGGGGGTCTAATCCCCCCCCTAATTTAGATAAATGGGATTTTCATGCAGAATTATCCGATTTTCTTCAAATTTTGTATATATATTCATTGTAATTAGAGACTTCCCTGATTAGTTTAAGGGGTTCATTAGTTAACTATGAGGGGGGGGGTAACGGGGGGATGACCCCCCTTAATATATTGTTGATTTCTTTATTTTTCTCTTATTTCAGATTCTTTGAAATAAGAGTATAATATACAATTAGTGTGAATAGCCTGTGAGCTCAATGCCCTCAGTTTAACTGGGCAGTTTTAGAATTTATTTGTATTGAAAGCTACCTAAAATACCGAAAGATACCTCTATTTGCTTCTAGTATGGTATATGATCGGTAGTTAATTTAATGCTTAAAACTATATTATAGTGAGAGAATACAAAACATGTTCTCAATATCTGCTATGAAAGCTAATATATGAGAAATATTCTCTGGAGAAGACGTTCTTTAAAAAGTCCTTCCGGCCTGTACCGGGAGGACGTTTTAAAATTTTAGCTAATGTTACACGAAAACAGCAAGTTAAAATGCAAAGAAACGTTTACAAACGATTCGTTAATACTGAATTTGAATAAGAAAATCGCTAAATTATTGAGCAATAGCCAAATTGGCTTCATTTATGAAGACTTATTTTGGTCGCCAAATTTGGCGATATTTTGCCAAACGTCGCCAATTTTGGCGAGAATTTGGCGCTAACGGATATGAATATATAGTTTTATGCGTATGATTGGGAAAATTATTACAACAATGAAAGAAAATAATTTGCGAGTAATCGCGTTAATGTGCTGTTTTGTTTCAAAATGTCAGCCACCCTAGAATTTCAAACTGCTCTATCTCAGCCATTTTTTAAGATAGAGGTAAACCAAAAAATGCTCTGGAATCCTTGTATCAAGGCCTAACACGTAATTAAAAAATAAATTTGAATTTTTAAATTTTTTGTATATTTATTTTAGTTTTAAATTTTTAAATGGCCGCCATCTTGAAACAAAATGGCGGACCAAGCTGGCCAACGAACTCCGTCGAGACATTGGTGAGCTTAATACACACAATTGGTTTCATCGAAATTGATTTATAAATACGAGCGTTATCGTATGACATAGGTCAGATATATATATATATATATATATATATATATATATATGGACTAGGGGGCCTACCCCCTGCGAGCTACGCTCGCCAACCCCCGTTCAGACTTCGAGGCCTCTAAAAACATGACAGCGTGCTTTATTTTAAAAATATTGGTAAATCTGTAATTGGGTTGCCATGCTTTTAACATTTTAATGGGACATTTTTCGATTATCATGGCCTCATACACAGCTGTTGCGACAACTGACGACTGTTTTCGGGATTGATAAGTAAAATCAATTACTACTTGACAACCAGCTTGTATAAAAAGGTTAGGTTTAAATTGTGACTACCTCTCGGACTTTTATAACAACAATCTCTATTCTATTCTTCCTTTGCGTTTAAGGATGAGAAAAATTCCATCTGCTTGTGAATAACATTAAGAACCACGGTATTGAAAAGTACTTGTTATAGACATTTTCAGTAACAGGTTTTAAATTTCTCTCTATTTTAGTGCACCATCATGCATATTTTCATGTTATTTTAAATATGTAAATTATTTTTTTTAATTAATATGTATACACGAATTTTCTAATAATTATTTATCATACAAAATTGATTAAATATTTTGTGCATGCATGCCTGCATTTATTCGGCATCAATTGATGAGATATTTAAACAAATTTGCTATCCGCGGTAATTTTACACCATGTTCTGTCACTTGAATATTGTCCATAAGAAAATCGGGTACTTTTCCATTATAGGATCCTTTGCTTTTAGGTTTGGGAGTTTATTCGAGCTTCAAAAAGGGATAGATTCGTTAATATACATAGATTTGTTGCCAAAAGTTATGAAAATAAACCCAATGAACTTTTGGTGCTTTTCTATTATAGGGGTCTTGACGCTTTTTTAAAAAGCTTGGCGGAAAAAACCAAGCAGGATAGAAAACCAAGCAGGATATTTTATTCTTCCGTTCAGTTGGGCAATTATTATTTTATATATTAGTTTCAAATATCCGAGTTAATGATTTTATAAATTCGTTTAGTTAAATTTTACAAAAAAATAACAAAATGATATCAATAAATAATAATTACTATTAATTCCTTCCCCCCCCCTTTCTTTTGCGTTTACCTAAATGACGTCATTTGGACGAATTTATTCAAAATATTTTCAGTTTATAAATTAAATTAAATGCTGACAGACGATTGAATCCTGACGATAGAAATGTGATTTTTTTTTCAAATTTTCCTGAAAAACATAATTTAATCATAATCTTGTCTTCATTATCGATTGAAATAAAAGATAAATTCAATTTCAATTTGAAAATGACGAATAAAAAGAAATCAATAATCCCTATCGGGATCCTTTTCAATTTTTTTCCCTTTTTTGTCACAAAAAAACTGAGTAATTAGTTGCAATCATTACAATTGGTATTAATTAGTATGAACAATTGGTATTAATTTCACCATCGAGCGTTTAATATTTTATTAAAAATAGCCTTGAAACATAATCAGTCGTTTAATCAGTCGTTTCATAAAATCGTTTCATAAATTCGTTTCATAAAATCGTTTCACAAATTCGTTTCATTAGGATTTTATATATATAGGGTAGATATATCTATATATATAAATCAACATTTGAACGGAGGGTGGTTTTGGGGTCTGGGGGTCATGATCGGTGAAAATATATCGAAATTTTCCGGAACTGCTTTCCTCCGAACGGCTGCAATAGGTAGCTTTATACTTTTATGTATTGCAAGCTACCTAAAATTTCTTCTTTACTGATTCATCAACTTCTGAGTCGCATGAGGATCCATCCTTCCATAGGGTTTCTAGCAATATTTTAAGGAATAAAGTAACAGGACTAATTATTCCACTGGGATCATATATTTACTGTGCCAAACTCAATATGGTCCTTTTCGTTATTTCATTTAGTTGAAAATTCTGAAGCCAATTCAAATTTAGGCTTCAAGTGTCTTTCTGACAATTTTATAAAAGACACAGCACAGGTGAACCATTTTTGCAATAAAATTTTATCTTCAGATTATATCCACCTTCGTAAATTAAACTTTTCCCTTTTTATAATTTCAATAGATTTTCCCATGAACTGTGTCAAGACTGTTCTCTAAACTTGCAACAACATTATCAACGTAAATCTATTAAGAAGCTTATTTAACATTATACCGTTAAGAGTGGATTCTTCCTATATTTCTGTCAGTGAAATTCAATTACTTCTGCCAGCAAAAACGGACTGCTTTTTAATCCAAAATCTATTCTGCAATGACGAAATACTTTCAGCTCTATCTCATTAGTCCTCCAGAAGAAACTCAGAAAAATCTTTATCTTCCTTTTTGACATTAATTTTCAAAAAAGATTTCTCAGTGTCGGCTATAACAGCGAACCCACTCTCAAGAAATCTTAGTAATATAGCTAGACTCAACTCTATTAAATTTGGTCCGTATTATAAATACCCTTTAGAGATGGTGAAGATTTAGTCCTGTCAGATACGTGAATATATCCGTGAATATATGCGTGAAACATAGCTCGCATTGGGGTGGAACGGCTTTCCTTTACTATAGGTCTATGTGGCAAATAATGTTCATGCTCAGCAAGGTCTCATTTCTTGAATTATGCCTTTACTGAGTAAGTTTTCAACTATTTCATCTTAAATATACAATAATCCTCTTGAATAAAGCTTTTGAGCTTCTAGCCGCTTCTAAAGCTTCTGAGCTTCTAGTCACTTCTAAACCTTCTGAGCTTCTAGCCGCTTTTAAAGCTTCTAAACTTCTAACGTCTTCAAAGATAAATTTTCATTAGTAAATAATGACAAATGATCGTATGTCCAATGCAATGCTTCTTCATAACGCCTCTCTTCGTTAAGATGAACAGAGTTTCTAAATTGAATCTTCACTAATAAATCTCTTTCTTTCCTTGTTTTTCTCTCGCCATATCAGTAATTCCGATGACATCGAAATCCCACAGTTGTGTCATAGTGCCATCATTTGCAGACAAATGAACCACAAGCATTTCTGATATCATCTAACGTCACGATGGTGTTTTTCTTTTATACAACTAATCAGCGTTCCGATTTCTGCCACAAGTGTTCGATAAGAGCCAATCAAATACGGGTAATTTCCCATAAGCACTGCCCAAGTGATCCAACCCGTTCGTGTTGTCTATTGGTTACTACCATCGAAAAAATATCATCATAATGTTCATGTAGAGTTTTAACCAAAAGACATAGGGCGGAATGCCTCAAGACGAAGCTAGAGTTCAGATGCATAAGACGGCAGTCAGAAAGGGTTTTTGCTCCTTGAAAATGGTGGGGGTTGCTGGCCGAAAGTACTTGGAGGATTTTTAAACGTCTTTTAACATCTATTTTTTTATAACACCTGTGAAGTAAAAGTAGGATCTATCGAATCTCCTATTTATATTTTAAGAATTTTAATCATTATAGTCCATCTAAGATGAGTTCAAACAGCTACAAGCCCACTAAATGTTGGAATTATTTTGCCATTCAAAAGCTTACCAGCTACACGAGAATCAGCAAATCGATGTCTGATCTTCTATGTTTCTTTAAAATTAATGTATCCGTTAGAGAAAGATTGTGGTGAGAGAAATCATTAGGACGAAATTTTTAATTTGGAATGGGAATGCTAGAACAAATTTTTTATTGATCAAGGATATCAAAATTGGAGTGAAAATGCCCATGGAAATTACTTAAGAAAAATTTTAATCGAAAATGTTTCTCAGCGTGTGTGTAACCCTTCAATAAATTATGGATAATATTTTCTTCTTTTACTACATGTTTGTTCAAATAAGAACGCTGGGAAGCAGCATCAATTAATGCACATATTGTTTTTCCTTTTTATTTATAGTTTTTTCTTTCACTACACAATCACACATAAAGAGTTTGCATCAAGATTTCTTTATTACACGTTTGATAACTTAAAGCAGGGTCATTCAGTATGTTATAACAATCCTGATTTGTTCCTGATGCATTTGTATTTGTTTTTGATTAAATATCTTCTTAGGTTTATCGTCATTACACATAACTGCATAATGTTTCCCTTTACATTTATCGCAACTAATTCTACATTTGCAATCTCAAATCTCATGCCCGATCTTCAAACAGGAAAAACAGAAACCCTTTTTACTTAGCAATTTTCTTTTTTCATTGAAAGGCATCTTTAATGCAACCCTACAGGTTTGTGATTCATGCGGTTTCCGCAAAAAGAGAAAACATTTTGTTTATACCGATGTGCATGATTAACATCAAACAATCCCATCGCAATAGAATACAGCATTTCATTATCAGAATGTGGAGAAGGATTTTTTAAATCTACGCTTTGTTCCAAAAATAAAGCATTCTTTAGGAAATTCTTTCTTCTCCTTCGATCTCCGATTTCTTAAAACTCATGAGAGCATATAATTTATCAGAAGGTTTATGGGTTTCAGTTGCCGAATTTAAACTTCTTTTCCACACGCTAATGATATCTTCAGTTAAGCAAGACTCGACAAGATCCTTAATCATCAGAGGTCGCCCCTTTTAGAGCTCGTAGTTGGATTTCAATTTTATCATATAAATCTGCTAGACGCAACATTTTAAATTTATCCACATAATTGTTCAGAACTAACCCTAACAATTATCTAATATACATTTCTAGCAATACATAATTTTTTTTGAATCTACTTTTAAAGCAGCCGATTACTTACTCATAGTTCTTAGCCGAATGAGGAAAAAATCAACAATATCCCGAGCTCTATATACTGACACTGTTGTTTGGAATAAGTATTGAAAATTGTCTTCTGGCGCGATACCAATCCTAATAATATTATAAATCTGATTGTGTGCAAATGTTAGGCTGAAGCCAGTGTCAAAATGAAGCATTTAATTATCTTGTATCTTTGCATATAAGTTCATTATAACCCTCAAATGAACATAGAATGGTTTTTGTTTATTTTATTTCAATATTTTTCTTAATAATTCAAAATTTCATTATTTTCATAGAGAATAAATGGACATTTTTTCGTATATTTTAAAATGGTTGGTTGGTTTGGTTGGTTTGGCCCAAAAGGCCCGGTTTTGCAGCTTTTTTTAAAATGGTTAAATTTACTTTACCGTTGCTAATACTTTATCGTTGCCAATATAAAATAAAACCCCTGAGTAATATTTTTTAATCAACAAAAGTGAAAAATTTCCACGTGAAAAATGAAAAGGAAATGAATTATTTAAGAATTAAACAGAATATGAAATGATGTCATATTAGAAACAAAACGTGCGTTTTCAAATATTTGATAATAATACAAAGTGCATAAATACGAGTAAGTATGGAAAGCAAGCGAATGTGATGTCATATATAGAAAAATAAAACAGATTTGTTTTGATGTTGAAATAAAATGATTTGGGTTATCAAATTATTTGTGATTAATTTCTCTTTTTTTTTTCTTTTTCTTTTTGACATGAAAGGAATTATTTTAAATGTACGTAATATATGTATTTTAAATGTATGTGTTGTAAATTAAAGTTCTGTGTTTTAAATGAAATGAGTAAAATATTTATATTTTTAATGAATTCAATACGAATGATGGGATAGGTTGGCGATTTAGCCGTGGCGTCTGCACACGGCTAACATAAAGATACCATATTTTTAATTTAAATTTTAAAAAGTAAAAAAAAAAAAAAAAAAAAAAAAAATATATATATATATATATATATATATATATATATTGGATGGCAAATGTCAATGATATGCATCGCAAAATTATCCGTATCGAAAATCAGAAAATCTTAATAAAAATAACTATATTTTTTAAAAGAAAGTTGCTTTTCTCATAAAAGCTAAAGATTTAATATGATTTTGTCGAAGTAACAGTATTTTTCCTCTATCATTTTCCCACAATCGAAACACATTTGTAAATCGTCGTTTCGAACCGGAATTTAATTTTACATTTCTTTTAGTTTTAAAATAGGAAAAACTTTGTTGTCGTTTTTAAATATAGCTTTTTTTAAAGTTGTTTCATAATAGATTTTTGTAAAGTCTTGTAGGATAAGGAAAATTGCGTAGATTTTAAAGCAATGTTTAAGTAAAATTACAATATTTTTTAAACTTAAAAAACAACAATGTATCGAAAAGAAAATCGATTTTACCAACAAATTCGCGTAATGCAAAAGCAAAGAAGAAATCAAAAAGTAATGAATCTTTTCTTCCAGCCAAATTGTGTAAACTTGAACAAGCCGATCGTGCCAATTCATAACATTATAAACGTGAAAGCGCGTTCTATATAGTAGAATTTTTTTTACATATAGGTAGAAAAATTCCGAGGATAACAAGGTGTTAGGGGTCTGTAATTAAGTCCATAGTCAATTTGCTTTTTTTTTATCAAGTGAAATTTGGCGCAAAATTAAATACATTGTTGTAACCAGATTTGTTTTTTGCGTGGTAAACACTTAATGGTATTTTAGATGATCATTTCCCCGCTCACCTTTGATGCCAACTATGACTGTAAAACATATTAAAAACTATTAGTCGATAATTTTCTAATTTTCTTATTGCTTCATGATGGTTCATACTTTAAACCTGAATCGGTCATGCCATTGTCGTTCAATTTTTATTCCTAATCCTAACCCTAATCGTATCCTATCCTAATCCTGATAATAACTTTAAAGAATATTCTTTGACACGAATATGTAAATTAAATTAATATCCATAAATGGAATGAATGGAAAATAGAATAAATAGAAATGGCAAAATAAAATAACAAGAAAGTACATTTATTCGACACCTAACCCTAGAGAAAGCGTAAAAAATTTCAAGCGCATGAAATAGATTAAAATAAGCCTATATATACTAACAAAAATATGTAAATTTAGATAATCAGATTTGTGTCGTCGGTATTTATTTGCTAATAGTGTTCTTGACGCGATAAAGAAAATATCGAGGTTAAATTGGGCAGAATTTTAAAGTACTTTCTAGCATCCTTTATTTACATTTTAGAATCGCATCAGATTGTTATATCTTTGTGAAATATCTATCAATGTATAAAATCCACAAGCAGTTTGTTCACTATTTACACCACTTAGCGTGAAACACTTAATTTAATATATACATAAACAAGATAATGTAGTAAGAAATATATAACATATGTCTATGCAAATAAACAATATAATAATGCCCATTTAGCAATGCACACATATACAAATTGTACACCAAATACCACCTAAAATGCACTGTTGTATAGAAGAATTCTGCCGGTGTTGTTTTTCGTTTTACGAAAAGTAATTCCTCGATTTTCACGATTTTACTGGGTCCTCCTTTTTTCATTAGTTGCAGTTTCATTTTCGCGATTGTATATATTATTTGGCATGAAATTTCACTTTTTTAAGACTGGGTTATGTCGAGGCCCCTATAGCAAAGAAATACCGTATGGTCTCCTATAAAATGTGATAAAGCTTTGGTTAATTATATATGTTGTTAATTATCAAGCGGAATGTTTTGCTAAATTAATGCATTTTTTTTTTTTTTAATGTTACGTGAACGAAGTCACGGGTAACAGCTAGTATCTTCATAAATTTTCCTATACTGACTCCAGAAATCGAACCATTTTTAAATATATCTACTATATATTTTAAATTCTATCTTTGGTGGTTTGTATTTCCATTTCATTGCAGGATCATTTACAATTTTATTACTTCTTACATCATTATTCCACTCGATTTTCTTAACTTGAGTCTTAGGCCTAACATATTTTTCATGATACGCATTGAATGATTCGTATTCTTTATCAAAATCATCTTGTAAAATATTTTTCGTCTGCTAGAAGTATATCATGGATTTCCTTTTCTGTCATTTTAATTCTATCCATTTATCTTCTAGCTGCGTCATTGGTATTTCTATTTCATAAATATCATGCTCTGTAGCCTTAAAACATTATCAAGAACACTTACTACCCTAGTAAATCTACTTCTGAGGGGAGTACGCATTTTCTTTAACGTTTCAACGATAAACTAGAATTATTCAGAATTCTAAATTATATATACAATCATATCAAATATTTTCATAAATGAAAAACTATTCATCCAATTCGTAAATATGTACTCATATAGTCTTCAAAATATTAATATGTGTTTTTAAAATTAAAATTAAAATTATTCGTATACAACGACGAGAAGATGGCTCTCCACGGAGGCATAAAAAAAATATAATATATCTCAGCAAAAAGAATTTATTTGAAAAGATAAATTTTTTTAAACAAGTTGGAAATTGTACGTCAAACGTGACAAATGAGGTGCGTACGTACTATAACTAGTTATATAAATATTCAGATCTTGGTGCAATAGCTGTTGCACTCTTATGAAAAAATGCATGAATACAAAATTTATTTTATGTGCAGATTTTCATATTATCGATATCAATTTTATTTTATGAAATTAAGTTTCAATGCACTTTTACAAACAATTAATTACAATTCTATTACATTAAAATTATACTATGCACAAATATCCAATACAAGACAATGTAAAAAAAAATCTTCGTTATTATTTCAGTGAAAAAATGAATTATATTGTCTGTTATTATGGTATGATTAATTTCCGTAACAAAATAAGTACATTTTAAGTTGACAACATTTTATCTTTTGTTGACATTTAGTGATAATTCCAATGGGAAACTTATGCCTAGAAATTTCAGAACTTTAAATCCATATTTAGACTCTTTTTCCATTTAATATCTATTTCTCCGGAAACATCTATCCAAAAAATTGTCGGAAGATTATATTATTGCTATAATTGAACAATTTTAGTATTCAAATTCGGTTTTTAAATTCAGTAATACGGAAATAATATGACTCCATCTTAAATAGGACGTAATCACCATGGCAACCTAAAATCATTTCCTATCATGGGATATCATTGAATTAATTACGTATGATAGGATTTAATAGAATGATTATTATTATTGAACGTATATTGATTACTATTAATGAACGTTTATTAATATATTTTTAAAATTTTGATTCGATTTTCATAAAATTTGAAATGACTCGACAAAATTCTGCATCGATTATATATATTAAATTTCAAACAATTCGGTTGGGTAGTTTTTTGCGTTGTTATATGCGGACAGATGGACGGACCAGACCACGACTATAAGTGCTACGTATTTACACAATTACGAACCCATTCTATTTTTTTTTCTTTTTTTGTTGCTGGTAGTGTGGCGTCATCTGTGTTAAAGTCGATTTATATTACGGCGTTATCGTCCTAGACGTTGGCGTTCCAGGCGTTAAATCATAAAACGCAACCAATCAGCGTCGTCGTTAACAACCAATGGACACGCTGATTGGGTGTGAAATCTGTGCCTCGCAGACCTAATAGACCTTGTGAGACACTTGCGCCACAATGTAAACGGAGCCATTACAGAAATAATGTGATTATAGAAAATGAGACTTTGAAAAGAAAGTTATTTTCTGTTCTTTTGAGTGAAGAAGGTTAATAATTTGGGTTAAACAGAGAATAGTATGTCCTCGAGAAAATTTAATTGATTAAAACAATTTAGAAAAATCAGAATAAAATTTAATTTAATAAAATTTTGAAAAATCTTTAAAATACTGATGACATTTCAAATTACTGAACATAAATCTCGGTAATTTTGAAAAAGGTTAAAATAATATATTTTTTCTAATGTTTGACTATTAAACTGTGAGACAAAAATCTAAATGTTATCTGATATACGCAAAATTTTATGATATGTGAGAAAGTTCATGCTAAAACTGTCAGTCGCACCCAGAAAAAAGTTTTGTTGAATCAACAAAAATTTGGTTGACCTAACAAAACTTTTCGTTTAAGTATGGGTCAATAGAAATTTTGTTTAAACAAAAAAAAAATTATTGTTGATTTTTTTTTTTTGCAATTCCAAAATATTTTTTTTCATCGTCAGCAAAAAAATGTTTTTTTAATTCAAGTAAAATGGTTCAATTTTACTTGAATTAACAAAATTCTTTTTGTTACATAGATATATGCTATGTGTTATTTTAACAATCTATTTTCTGCTTTCAACAAAATATATTTTGTTTGATTAAATAATAAATATGTTATACAGTAATCCCTTAACATTCGCGAGGATTACGTTCCAAGAAAACCTCGCGAATGTCAAATCCGCGAATGTTGAGTCTATCTCTCTGTACTAAAAAAGGAGTTACGTTCTATAAAATTTTAATTAGAGTGGCACAGCATTTCAAAGAACAAAAGAAAATATTTATTAACAATACGTTATGCATAGTATATATGTAGAAGGTGAATGTACAGACATGTTCATGAATATGAAATTTATTTAATGAAGATAATTCAAATTAATTGACTGGAGAAAAAAGTTACAGTTAAAAAGCAGAGGTTTTTTTTAAAATATAATTTCGATTTTCTCTATTTGCAAAGAGATGATAATGCATTAGTGGATTAGTATGCGATAGAATATTGAAATACAATATTTAAATACAGCTAAATGCTTCAGAGATACTTTTATTTTCTAAGTGCAGCTTCAGCTGCATCTCTACAAGAACCTGCACAAGCACATTTTAAATTAATAGATTGAAGATGCCATTACCTTACCACTTCTAATATCCCCACTGCAATGAGTATTCTGCTGTTATTATTTTGTTTTCTTACAACACTCGCTCCTTTTTCTCTAGACAACTGAAAGCTGATTTGTAAATACATACTGAGAAAACACAGGGGGAACAATCTTTAGCCACTGTAAATTCTGAAAAAGCAAAGATATAATTAAAAAAAATCGCAAATAGTCAAGTCTGATTCTCGCGAATGTTAAGTTTTCCGCATTTTCATGTTCGCGAATAATCAAAACTCGCGAATGTTAAAACCGCGAATGTTAAGGGATTACTGTATTACGAACTCGTTTTGTTTATACTACAAAAACTTTTGTTAAATGAACTAATCTAAATATGCAATTTTAAATATTTTTTAATTCATTTTCAGCAGTGAACTACGCCTATATTCCTTGAATAATAACAACTGAATTTTTATCCTGATCTTTTTCAAGCGCAAACCAAGAGAGTGAGAAATGCCCCAAGCCGGGACTCGATCCCGGGTTCTCAGAACAGCGCTCTGACGTTCTACCACTGAGCTACAAGGAACGATATCCGAACTCGTCTTTTCTCACTCTTATATAAGTCGGACCGGCTGCAATCTCAGCAGAAGATGGAAATGTCATCAGGAGCACGCAAATTTCTGCGGCAAACATGAGAGGACAATACAAAGTCCAGCATACGGCAACACATAGTTAATTTTTAATTCACTTTCAGCAGTGAATTACGCCTGCAAAAAGCAGGATAAAAATTCACTGGTTATTATTCAAAGATTACAGGCGTAATTCACTGCTGAAAAGGATATAGAGCTATGGCAGAAATCGTAAAAAATGCAACATAGCAGCTCCACCTGTTGCGCGATTTACACCAAAAACTAATCAGCAACAATTTATATCAGGAAGTAACGAAATATAAAGTTTATTTAAATTCCGTGCATTAGTTCTTGAGATAGAGCACCCACAAAATTTCTGTCACATACAGACAGACAGAGTCATTGACAGTCATTTACTAAAAACAGTCAAATCGTGTTCAAGACCTTCTAAAATTCGTCGGAAACCGGAAGTCGAAAATTTTCATGATTCCAATACTATCTTCTTGTAAAGATAGAAGTAATAAATGGGACAGGGTTTTTTTTAAAACTACCTTGGTCCGTCCCAATGAAAAAAAGGTTTAATTATTCAAAAAATATGTTAATCCTTTAATTATATAGCTATATAAGTAAAAAAAAATCGAGTTACGTGAGAGA
This sequence comes from Maratus michaelseni, assembly GCA_963931845.1. Taxonomy (NCBI): domain Eukaryota; kingdom Metazoa; phylum Arthropoda; class Arachnida; order Araneae; family Salticidae; genus Maratus; species Maratus michaelseni. The sequence goes on along the minus strand of OZ007598.1, from coordinate 127,180,553 downwards.
GTTATAGCTACTACACAACAATTTAAATTTTTCAAAAACAACAAAATTTTGCTGGAATTACAAATTTAAATTACAAAATTATTGTAAAATTAAAGAAACAGATTTTGTTAATTCAAGTAAAATTGATGAAATTTTGTCAAAATTTTGTAAGAGTGTTAACAATATTTTTTTGTCCAAGCAACAAAACCATTTTTTTACATCAACTAAAAATTTTGCTAAAACAACCACAATGTACTCAACAAAACATGTTTTGTAGTTTTAATCAATTCCTTTTTCTGGGTGCGTTTAGATAAACATGAAACTATTTTTATATTATACTTCGATGAATATTAACGATCATAAAATTAAAATGATGCAAAAACATTAATATGCTTCAGATGACACCTATTTAATTAGGATTTTAAAGTTTTACTAGATGAAACCCGTCAAAACTTGACGGAAAAAAATTACTATAAAAATATCAGTAAAATAAGCTTCTTTATTACGTAAGTAGGGGTGCGTATGAAACAATCTTTCAAATATTTTATTTTAAAAGTTTTTTCCCCCCAGTGAAATACAGTACTATTTTCGATGCAAACTCCAAACAAACAACTGTGCAGTGCAAATCAGTTTGACACCGCCATATTCCCCACGGCAAGAAAGAAAATTTCATGGACATGAAGTATCATACAAATAGTATATCCCTACTTTCATCCCATATTCAGTAAAAAAAAACATAGTAAATAAAGCACCTCCCCCCCCCACCCCTCTGTGATAATGCAACCGAATGAGCTCCGAATGTGCATTGCATCTGTCCAAAGGCGCCGTCAAAATTCGACATTAAAAAAAAAGTTTTAAAATGTTCTCTTTAATCATTGTTCATTTCAAATCCATATCTTCTAAGACGCATCCATTGTTTTAAGCTAATCAATTTTTATGTAAAGATGAAGAATTTTTTTTTACAATAGTAAATCAATCTGAAGCTGAGGGAGATTTTTAATGTTTTCAAGTGTAATTTATTTGTATGGTTTCTTCAGTCCCTTTACACAATGAGGATTATTATTTCTTTTCCATCACAGTCGGGGATCTTTTCCCCCTTATACAGTTAAAAATCCAATGGATCCTTAAAAAAAATAATAAAATACAGTTCCTAGCATATTATGATGCAACATATGCATCAACTAATTCAACATGATATCAATTTTATGTTAATCATAAATTGATTTTTTTTTGATAGATTTTAGTTTAGCGCCAAAATGCTCTATCTTATGGATAATTTGATCTTATAATTTATCAGGTTTTTTATTATTTTTTTTTTTTTACTTTTCATGATGGTTAGGGAAATCTATTTTCAATTGTGGCAACTTTTCCAGGGGCTATTTTACATTATCAAAGCAAACTGATGGTCATTGTTGAGATAGAAATGAAAAATATTTCATGCTTGAAAATTATTTAGAAAGTCGTTAAATTAATCGGCAGTTATCAAATGAATTTCAATCGAAAGCTAATTTTTTTTCTAATTGATGATGTAATAATTAAAATTGTAAAATGTAGTAAAAAACTGAAATGTGTAGTATTTAGAAGTGATATAAGCACGATGAAAGCTAAAGCGATAGCACCGTTTGTTGTCACAACCTTTATACATTTCTATAAATTGCCACTGTGTTTTGGCTGTCGTCCAAAAGTAGACTATCATTTTTTGACATCGAAAGAGAAAATCACAGGGAAAGAAATAGGACTTTGCCGCTAATAAGGAACTGTTAAATGAACTTATAACAAACCTACCAAAATAATTCCTATAAAATATTAACCTTACATTGTTTATTCTAGCTAAAAATACAATCATTATTTCAAGTTTTTTTTTTTTTTAAACTATAACACTATTTTTAATAATTTTAATTTTCCTGAAATTCTTTACTTTTGTGAATTTTTTTCTTAAAAAAAAATGAAATTTTTTGACCTATAATTTAAAAAAAAGTAATTGGTAACATGCAATCAAGATGAAGCAACCAATATGTTCTCCAGTTCTAATCTTCAAAATAAAAAATTGAAAAATGAGCTCAAAATTACGTCATGTTGAAAAATCATATAAATTTTTCTTTTTAGTTTTATCAATGTTAAAATGCCTTTCAAGCTAAGCATAACGTCATTTTCACCGGCGCAAACTTTTCACACGTACTTTGTATACGTTACTTTTATGCTTAAACACCATGTATACAAATAAAAATATATTTTGTATTTAATTGTAATGAAAAAAATGGCATCAACAAAGTTATAAGGCATAATAATGATAAAATAAACCCAATGGACAATGTGACGTCACAATAAATATGAATTTTTTTTCGCTTCTAAAACACGCGGATAAATATTTTTACCGAAATTTAACTTGCAAATTAAAACATTCGGCCTAAACGCCACGTGCTTTTAATATTTATTATTTCTCTTTTATCCGCGCAACCACAGAGTTTCTCGTTATTCTGCAGGGATCGATACAGGAAAAATTTGGGGCCTATGATGTCGCATCATATATTATTCAGTTTCAGTAATTATTCCCCTCTCATTTAATTCCGTTTTCCAAATTTGTTCCCCTTTTTCATTATTTTAACGCTCACTGTTCTAGAAAAATACTTTTTCATTTTCCTTTCCCACCCTTTGTTAAATTCAATGTAACAAATTTCATTCCGTTTAGTCTAATATCCTTTTAATTCAGTTACACTAAAAATATTTCTATACTGTGCTGATAAAGTAAACGAAAATCATTACATCTACCCTTTCAAATTGCCAGCATAAGATGCCCATCTGCCATCTCCTTATTTGGTCACACAGATCTGTTGCTAACTGATTTCTTCATACACACCCTTTTAATTACAATGATTCCCATGCGCAACCGAATAATTCTTGTCCAAAAATATCCAACGTACATATCGAAGTCATAACAAATTCTAAGGTTCGCGGGTTCAAGATTGCGAAAACTCTCTTGAGCCCCATGTGCGGTTTTTGCATTCCCACACATGTTGGCTACCGCCGAAAAATTCGTTAGGATGATTTATGCCAAAAATGGCTCTGTTCTCTAAATTTTTAATTGTCTTTATGCTCTGTTTGGAGAAATAATCGCCATATTGTAACCTTTTGGCGAAATGTAATTTCATTCGAGTTCATGTCATGATACGATAAACAATCAATTCTCTCGCTAATCATCTTGACATCAACATTTAATTACACACGACTTGTGTTACGGGCCCGGGTGCCCCTGCCGTGGGCAACCATAGCCTTGAACATTTTCCTGTACTTGTGCAATTATATATAGAACCTGGGATTAATTAAAATACCTTCATCTACTCATGTCTGCTTGTTCTTCCAAATGTGCCTATTCTCATTTCTCCTGAATTTATAGATTTATTGGAAGGTAATAATGATGTCTAGTCATCGAAATACTCCTCTCCATAAATCCACTTTACCACGATCAAGAACTAACAGCATAGGGCCTATTTAGGGCCGTTCACAAAAATCTATTTAATAAAATGGATCCTTCACAAAAATCAATTTGATAAAATGCGCCCCTTCACAAAAATCAATTTGATAAAATGGGTCCCTTCATAAAAATCCATTTGATAAAATGAGCCCATTCACAAAATTCTATTCCAAAAAAACTTACTATTTATTATTTACTAGCTGTTACCCGTGACTTCGTTCACGTAACATTAAAAGAAAAATAAATGTACTAATCAAGCAAAATATTTCACTCCCGATAATTAAAAACGAAAATAATTAACTAACTCTTTATCACATTTCATAGAAGAAAATACGATTCTTCTTTGTTATAGGGGCCTTGACATAAATCAGTTTAAAAAAGGTAAAATTTTGTGCGAAATAACCGCGAAAAGGAAACTGCAACCAATGGAAAAAAGACGGCCAAATAAAATCGTGTAAATCGACGAATTGGGTAAAAAGAAATGTCAATTTTACCTGATAAACCATTTTACTTTTAACAACTTTGAGAAACATTTTAACAGCCATCATTTAAAAATAATTCATTGGAAATAGTATATGCTTTTTCTTTAAATTCAATTCTTGTGAATAGGGAGGAATAATTCTACACCTAAATGCAAGGAACTTCAATTGCAAAGCTTTTTGCTACCCAAAATTATATGTAAACATTACATTTGCATGTAATTTTCATTGCAAATTAACATTTATTACGGTTCAGATTAAAATTAATTTGGGTGCAAATTACATGTAAATGTTACGTTTGCATGTAATTTGGGGTTGCAAAAAGCTTTGCAATTGCAAGTGTTACGTTTGCATGTAACAGCAAATTTGTGTCCTTGGTTTAATCTATAGCTGAAACAATTCTTGATTTCTTGACAATATGCTGACAGGCGATTTTTGCTTTGCAGAATAAATTGATTCATAAAGTCTGAATATGTGGAAATATATTTTTGTTTTTCGTCAAATTTTACTGTAATCAAGATTTTTTTTCACCAACTATTCAAATTGAAAATAAATTTTTTTTTTCAGTTTTAATGAGAAAATGGCATAAAAATATATTAATCCGTTTTATTTCTCCTTTTTTATCCACAAAAATGGAGTAATTTAAGTATCATTTTTAGAGAAATTGCGTTAAAATCTACAAAAAAAATATTAATATCTCGGAATCTAATTCAAAATTTTAAATTCTCAGAGTTTATATGGCATCCTCGAATCAATGATAACCGGTGTTAAGTAAATCGCGTTGCATTAAGAGGAGTAGTTGCGAAATACACACAGTCAGATTTTAACGTAATAGACTTGTGTTCAATTTTCTTTTCCTAATAATTTTACTGATGCTTGTATTATTAATCACAGAGTTCAGAGAATAAATAGAGATGAAATGTTCATGTTTGGCGTGATGCTGAAAATGCAACCCTACAAACGGCCCAAACAACTGGCGGCTTGTTTTGAAAACCTCTCCCCGTCCAATGAATCCAGTCATTGTTCCACGTGCAGCCTCTCTCCATCTAATGAAATCAGCCCTTGGGCCTAATGATTTGAGCGATAACCGGCTTCATATTGCAAGCCGATTTTTCGGTTCATTACCTTTCTATTCTTTCACTGTACTCAGTGATTATTAATGTATGAAATTGATACACGCTCCATTTGAAACATATTTAAAAAATCCCGTTTTATTATGAGGTCACTTTGATCCCAGAGAAATCTCTTTTCAATGATATAATTCTTGTTAATTTTCTTTTCCTGGCAATCACGACGGGAATTTTAGCAGAAAACTCACATCTGTTTGTAACTGATATTCAAACTTATTAATAATTAGTATCAAAAAAATATTTCAGTTATTCATCTTAAATATGACGTCCATTATGTATATACATTTATTATACACTGATAGTCATGATCTTTGTAATATTACGAATATTTGAAAATACATGTTTTATTTATGACGTCATATTTGTTCAAGCCAAGAAGGATCCTTTTCATAGTTCCATGGTTCAAGCGAAATCTTTTTCTTAATAATATATATATTTTTAATTCTTCTTTCTAATTATAACGCAGTTTTTGACAGAAAAAGGTCTTTTTAATGTAACCGGTATTCATACTTCATGTATAATAACAAATACTCCATATTGTTGTTTCAAATATCACAGAAATTCATCTTCTTTTGAATTATTCTCATTTTTCACGTGAAAATCTCTCAATTGAAACTTAATTGTTGAGGAAAAATGATTTTTCCGCATTTTTATTTATTGGCAACGATCAAAGCCCTAGCAACGATAAAGTAAAATGGTTAAATTTTATCTAAAAATGTCCATTGATTCTCTGTGAAAATAATAAAATTTTGAATTATTAAGAAAAGTATTTGAATAAAATAAACAAAAAGCAGTCTATGTTCATTTCCGGGTTATAATCCACCTATATGCAAAAATACAGTGCCATTAATTTCTCCATTTTGACGCTGGCTTCAGCCTAACCCAGCACACAATCGGATTTATAATATTACTAGCTGTTATGTTACCCGTGACTTCGTTCACGTAACATTAAAAAAAAAAATAAATGCATTAATTTAGCAAAACATTCCGCTTGATAATTAACAACATATATAATTAACCAAAGCTTTATCACATTTTATAGGAGACCATACGGTATTTCTTTGCTATAGGGGCCTCGACATAACCCAGTCTTAAAAAAGTGAAATTTCATGCCAAATAATATATACAATCGCGAAAATGAAACTGCAACTAATGAAAAAAGGAGGACCCAGTAAAATCGTGAAAATCGAGGAATTCCTTTTCGTAAAACGAAAAACAACACCGGCAGAATTCTTCTATACAACAGTGCATTTTAGGTGGTATTTGGTGTACAATTTGTATATGTGTGCATTACTAAATGGGCATTATTATATTGTTTATTTGCATAGACATATGTTATATATTTCTTACTACATTATCTTGTTTATGTATATATTAAATTAAGTGTTTCACGCTAAGTGGTGTAAATAGTGAACAAACTGCTTGTGGATTTTATACATTGATAGATATTTCACAAAGATATAACAATCTGATGCGATTCTAAAATGTAAATAAAGGATGCTAGAAAGTACTTTAAATTCTGCCCAATTTAACCTCGATATTTTCTTTATCGCGTCAAGAACACTATTAGCAAATAAATACCGACGACACAAATCTGATTATCTAAATTTACATATTTTTGTTAGTATATATAGGATTATTTTAATTTATTTCATGCGCTTGAAATTTTTTACGCTTTCTCTAGGGTTAGGTGTCGAATAAATGTACTTTCTTGTTATTTTATTTTGCCATTTCTATTTATTCTATTTTCCATTCATTCCATTTATGGATATTGATTTAATTGTCTGAGTGCAACGAAGACTCATACACAGCGCAGTATTACTTTGCCCCATGTATAGCTACGATGGATATTAAAACCTTTCGTCAAGCATAACTCAAAAAATATTTAACGGATTTCGTTCAAATTTTTACAGCAGGTACCTATGAATGTGACAACGACGTCCATTTATTACCAAGAATAAATGTCAAACCGTTTGGAAATTATATTAAAAAAATAGATAAAAAAGCACAATTAAAGTACATACGTTACGAAAATTTTGTGCGTACGTCATTTTCACCGGCGGAAAATTTTCGTAGATAATCAGAATTGAAAAGTTCATGGAGTACATGGAGCAAAAAAATATGCCCGCACTAATATTCAGCAAAATAAAATATATTTCAATTTAGTAGAAATCGAAAATTAATCTGGATTTTTTTCTGTTTGAAAGAAAATCCCCGCAAACACTTAGTAGATTTGGTATTAGAGATTTGGCGCAAATCTCAGCAATAGCAGCTTTTTTTTATTTCGCGTGTGTAAATTAAAAAAATATATATTTATTTGGTGTTTAAATAAAAGGTTTCGATTTATGGCATTATTTCTTTTTTTTTTCTCTTTTTAGCATTTTAAATGGGATTAATGAAAGGCATGTATTTTAAATTAAATGAGTGAAAGTTTTATATTTAAATGAAATGAATTCAATATGAAAATGTTATAGGGCGATTTATCAACTGCGCCAGGATAACATAAAAGTACCTATATATCAAACGGTATGTAGTATGTGAAATGAAACAATATAGTACAAGAAAAAAAACTAATATTCTGCATCCAGAGGGAAAAATCCATCTCCTGTGCCGTAAGATTTGGCGAGTTCTTTTTTGGTGATAAGTTTTTCGATGTGATTGTTGGGATCTGCAGGATTTGGCTTACTTTTTCTAAATCTTATTTTCTTTGCAGATGTAGTATTATGTAAATATATTTTTTTGCAGATATTTTTCTATTTTGTATATTTTCTATTTGGCATTTGGAAAAGAGATTTTTACCTTTTTATCTGTGCCTTCGGAAATATTAAAAAATAAAAAAAAGATTTACATATATCAAGCGTTCAATTTTTATACGGACCACTTCTATATTTTTAGATTTTAAATGCTATTTATTATTTATTAGTCGTTTATTAATTGTTTACAATTTACCCCCCTGACAATAACAATTATTTATCACAAAAATGTCTCTTAGGTTTGTTAAATAAGTTTGTTTATGTATTTTCATTACTTATTAAAACATCGCATATGGCGATAAAATTTCATTTTAGCATCGTGCTTAAATTTTTAAGATGTGCAAAAACATGCTTTAATAAACGTATGTTTGTAAATATTTGAAAAACATGTTTTACCGCTCTCTTGAAAAATTTTGTGAGATGCTAAAACTACCTTTTGGCACCATTTAAAATTTTTTTCGCCAACCGACATAGGATACGAAACTTTTCCCCAAACTTTTCCCCAGATACACAGGCAAGGCTGGTCTCAAACAAGAGTAAAGCTAGCAACGATATTGTTTTAACTCTATAAGAGTTACAATAATGATATTAAATACTCTGATTGGCTTTGGACCCAATTATGAAAGTTTCTCCTAAAAAAAACGGTAGAAGAAATCTTTTACATTTGTTTCAAATGAAGTTCGGTCTACAAGGTATTAGTTAATAATACAAACAACACTGTCATGGAGGCAAAAGTTTTAATTTAAATGTATATATTTGAAACCCTTCCCCCCCTACCCCCCCTCAAAAAAAGTTACAGTAATAAATTTAAAATGGCGTTAAGCCACGCTTTCTGACATAAGCAATTGGCTGCAAACGCGATAACGAAACTTTCACTTAACTTAATAACATGTAGCTAATATAGCCCTCAGGGTACCTTGCAGTTATACAGACCTTGTGGTTTTTTTTTAAAGCTTGAGACAATTCAGGTTTAAGAAGTTGAGATTTACTGTCAAATGATATAAACAACTATGAACACAAAACTGATGAATTATTATTCAGGTTTATGTATGTATTTAAAAAAATTGCATCTGATTACACTTATTAGATAAATGACTTCTGTTTGCATTTAATAACTGATAAACGGCTTCTGTATATTAAATGAATTGTTTAAATATTGGGAAGAGGTGGCGAGAGGTAGAAAGACGAGTAAACAAACGGGTAGACAGACGGGTAGTGAGATGGGTAGAGAGACGAGTAGCGACATAGGTAGGCTGACGGGTAGCGAAACGAATAGACAGACGACTAGAGAGAAAGGTAAAAAGAGGGTTGACAGAGGGGTAGCGAGATGGGTCACGAGACGGGTAGCGACACCGGTAGACAGAAATGTAGCGAGAAAGGTTGTGAGACGCGTAGCGTGGTAGATAAAGAGACGAGAGATGAGTACAGAGACAAGTTGACTGACGGATAATGAGATTGGTAGCGAGACGGGTAAAGAGTCAGGTACAAAAACAGACGGATAGTGAGACGGGTATACAGATGAGTAGAGAGACAGATGGGTAGCGAAGTGGATAGAGACACGGCTAGATATGCAAGTAGTTAGACGGATAGACAGACGGTTAGAGAAATAGATTGGCGGGTAGCCAGACCCGTAGAGAAATATAGAGACAGGTAGCGAGACGTGTAGAGAGATAGACAATCGGTTAGAGAGACGGAAAGAAGAACGGATAGGCAAACAGACAGATTGTGGAGAGACAGACAGACAGGCAAAAGAAAAGTCTGCGGATTGGCGCAGTAAAGGTGCATTAAAGGCACAGGGGGCAGAGCCTCCTAGAGAATAATCAAGAAGTATCTGTTAAACTTAACTTTGTAATATATATAATTTTTCAATTTTACCGATATGGAGATTTAATGTAAAAGTTATTTTACAGAAGTCATCGAAAGATTTTTTGTATACTTTAATAGTAATTAAGACTATAGTTTTGCAATCTGGTTTGTAACAAAGCATGCTATCAATGGGGTTTGAATTGTAAGAGTTTCTATGAAAAGTTATACAAATAATAGATATATAATCATGGAAGAAAAAATTTAAATTCACACACAATAAAAGGTGCAACAATGAAATTAAATTTGCGTTAAGCCACGCTTGATAGAATAATCTATTGGCTGAAAATCCAATGGACCCTATTTTCCGTTTAGGTTCGAGGCTACGATTTCTGAAATGTTTTCCCAAAGCACGTGACTCAACATCACGAAAATCTGGTCCGTTGTTGCTCTATGGCATCCAGGCTTGAGTTGCAAACGAGTCGTTGCATAATTAAGGACTACAATGTCAGCAATGTTTCCTCAAAGCACGTGACTCTGACGTCAGTAGGAATAGGGTTCATTACGTAACTTTAAAAAGCTTCGCGTTTTAAAAGATCCGGCATTTTTTTTTTCAAGTTTTGCGCAATACGCGGTTAAGAAAACGAGATTCTTTGCCACATGTTAAAAAAAATTATGACAACACATCTGATGAACGGTACTTCTTTTCTATTTTTTTAACAGTGTATCTGAATTTATATATGATATTTTGTAATTCTATCATTTAATTTGCTCTTTTTCTTTATATTGTAATTGTTAACCCTATGTTCTCAGCAATATCACTCAGACTAATCCCTTTGAGGGAAGTCCTAGTTTACATATTCGTGTCAAAGAATATTCTTTAAAGTTATTATCAGGATTAGGATAGGATACGATTAGGGTTAGGATTAGGAATAAAAATTGAACGACAATGGCATGTCCGATTCAGGTTTAAAGTATGAACCATCATGAAGCAATAAGAAAATTAGAAAATTATCGGCTAATAGTTTTTAATATGTTTTACAGTCATAGTTGGCATCAAAGGTGAGCGGGGAAATGATCATCTAAAATACCATTAAGTGTTTACCACGCAAAAAACAAATCTGGTTACAACAATGTATTTAATTTTGCGCCAAATTTCACTTGATGAAAAAAAAAGCAAATTGACTATGGACTTAATTACAGACCCCTAACACCTTGTTATCCTCGGAATTTTTCTACCTATATGTAAAAAAAATTCTACTATATAGAACGCGCTTTCACGTTTATAATGTTATGAATTGGCACGATCGGCTTGTTCAAGTTTACACAATTTGGCTGGAAGAAAAGATAAATTACTTTTTGATTTCTTCTTTGCTTTTGCATTACGCGAATTTGTTGGTAAAATCGATTTTCTTTTCGATAACATTGTTGTTTTTTAAGTTTAAAAAATATTGTAATTTTACTTAAACATTGCTTTAAAATCTATGCAATTTTCCTTATCCTACAAGACTTTACAAAAATCTATTATGAAACAACTTTAAAAAAAGCTATATTTAAAAACGACAACAAAGTTTTTCCTATTTTAAAACTAAAAGAAATGCAAAATTAAATTCCGGTTCGAAACGACGATTTACAACTGTGTTTCGATTGTGGGAAAATGATAGAGGAAAAATGCTGTTACTTCGACACAATCATATTAAATCTTTAGCTTTTATGAGAAAAGCAACTTTCTTTTAAAAAATATAGTTATTTTTATTAAGATTTTCTGATTTTCGATACGGATAATTTTGCGATGCATATCATTGACATTTGCCATCCAATATATATATATATATATATATATATATTTTTTTTTTTTTTTTTTTTACTTTTTAAAATTTAAATTAAAAATATGGTATCTTTATGTTAGCCGTGTGCAGACGCCACGGCTAAATCGCCAACCTATCCCATCATTCGTATTGAATTCATTAAAAATATAAATCTTTTACTCATTTCATTTAAAACACAGAACTTTAATTTACAACACATACATTTAAAATACATATATTACGTACATTTAAAATAATTCCTTTCATGTCAAAAAGAAAAAAGAAAAAAAAGAGAAATTAATCACAAATAATTTGATAACCCAAATCATTTTATTTCAACATCAAAACAAATCTGTTTTATTTTTCTATATATGACATCACATTCGCTTGCTTTCCATACTTACTCGTATTTATGCACTTTGTATTATTATCAAATATTTGAAAACCAGGGTTCGTACGGGTACCGTTTCTTTTCCAGGTGGCAAACCAGTAAATTTTTCTAAAAAAATTCATCAAGTTCAAACGTGCAAAATGTCATCTTATTTAAGAAGAGATTATCTATAATAAAATACTGGTACCGAATAATTTCCTGGTCTTAAAATTCCAGGACCCGTACGAACCCTGAAAACGCACGTTTTGTTTCTAATATGACATCATTTCATATTCTGTTTAATTCTTAAATAATTCATTTCCTTTTCATTTTTCACGTGGAAATTTTTCACTTGAAAATAAATTGTTGATTAAAAAATATTACTCAGGGGTTTTATTTTATATTGGCAACGATAAAGTATTAGCAACGGTAAAATAAATTTAACCATTTTAAAAAAAGCTGCAAAACCGGGCCTTTTGGGCCGAACCAAACAAACCAACCAACCATTTTAAAATATACGAAAAAATGTCCATTTATTCTCTATGAAAATAATGAAATTTTGAATTATTAAGAAAAATATTGAAATAAAATAAACAAAAACCATTCTATGTTCATTTGAGGGTTATAATCAACTTATATGCAAAGATACAAGATAATTAAATGCTTCATTTTGACGCTGGCTTCAGCATAACATTTGCACACAATCAGATTTATAATATTATTAGGATTAGGATTAGGATTTATTATTTTGTGATGTTTTAAAATGTGTAATTTGTAAACAAACAAGTTCACCAGAGAAAAAAACTTCAGCAAAAGGATTTAAAAAAGTTTTTGTTTATACATGCTTGGTTCGAATTTGATTAACTGGATTTCAACTTTCGTTACTAAATGTTATTTTTCACAAAAATATAATAAATTTCACAAAAATAACCTGGACTGTTCACAAAATTGGCCCCAAGAAAAAAAACCTGCATCGACCCCTGCTCGGCGCCTCTTAACAGTGGGCGTTATCCGATTGCCGACTTTATGACGTCATACGAAGAGGTAAAAGTTTAATTTAAAATCACGGCTAATTAATTAAATTTTCGAACAAGCGAATGCACGATAACAAATCTGTGTCCAAATATCTTTCATTTTAAAAAAGAATGGTGTAATTCGATGTGGTAGTTTGTTCTCTCGGATTGTCGAAAGAAAACGCTTAGCGTTTTAAATATATAGATTTCTCTTTTTAATATTTACGTCTAAGCCCATATTTATGACGTAATTTTCTCCATTTAATGCTTTTGACATGTGATCATTTAATTGTTATTTTAAAGTTTTATATCTGTGTAGATACATGTGTAAATGCATTTTTTAATTGAAAAGGAATATTATTATTTGCGCTGTTTTACAAAATTGAAACAACATAAAAAAATGGCTTTTTCTAAATATGAAATAAATTTTTATTGAAATAATGAAATTTTAAATAAAAAAATCGAAAAAAAACCCCTTCAAAAATTTAGTTAAGTTAAAAATTTAATTGCATACTGCACACTGCAAGCTTGTCAAGTACGTACCTACAAAATATGTTTAAGTTACTAAGCCCAATTCTTACAAAACGTTTTTAACGGAACCGCCAAGCATTTGCAATTTTACCAGTGTTTAATTCAGTTTTTCAAACACGCATGCTGAAAATACACTTATTGTAAGGGGGGACGGGTTCCTAAATTACCAAAAAGTTGATAATATTATATAGTATGTACAGCCCCATTGGAATTAATTTAGAAAAAATAGCCTTTTTTCCTATGTTTCATAAAATACATTTTTCAAGAAGCACATTACTAAAAAAAGATAAATAAATAAATAAAGGAAAAATAAATGCTTTTTAAAAAGAGCAGTTAGCCGAGGTGAATAAATGAAACACAAATATCCATTTCTTTTATTTCTATCTGGGACATCAAAGATAGATTAGCATAATATTCTTATGTATCATTTATTTTTTCTAAAATATGTATTTTACATGATGCACATCCCTCATTTTTAAGTGTACATATGACACCTAGACAATGTGAACTGAACAGATTTATCATAATGTTTGTAATATTATAATTTGTTTATAAAAGAAAAAAAAAGTTAAATTAGTTTCTCGTTTGAAATAGGTATGTATTTTAGTCTAAGTTTAAGCATAATAAGCAAGACTGAAAAATCATGCGTTAAGCATAGATTACGAAACACTTTCCAACACATTCAGATTATTGTAACACGTACGGAAACGCTTAATATATAAAACACAATTTTAGTAAATATGTCCGACTTTTTGTGTTCAGTCCTTTATATGATCAATAGATTTGTATATATACTACATATAATTCTAAAATTTAGTTCAGTTAGGAAACGCATAGCACGGTTAAAAATTCCCATTCGGCAATTTTCGTCAACGAGCGGAATGTACTCGATATCTTTTGTTCAGCCCTGTATATGATCTATAGACTATGTGCATAACAAGCAATATGCACAAAATAGTTAAATTTAAAAATCCGTGCAACAACTGTAAGCACACTTCCATCAATTATTGTTCATAATCAGTACGGTAACCGAATTGTTTTGTGTGTCCCTGTAAATGAACGCTTAATAATATGTACCCCATGATCTATAGTAAGCATCTTGTAATACATTTCATTGATATATATATGAAATTAAATATGTTTGAAATACAGTAATATTATTAAAATACACCGCAAACGATTTTTCCCCATAGGCCGTAAAGTAAAATAAATCTTTTAAGTGGCCCTATAAATGAACTATAAATGCTACACACTTCATTTTCAGTACCAATGCCACACTAAACCTCATTAACATATATCAATTTCATGACAATACGAGTATATTTACACGAGTTACAGCACGGGAAGACGGCAGACAGACAGACAGACAGGCAAACCGAATTCATAAGCACTTTCCAACAAAGAAGGCCTTTCGACCTGTACTGGGATGTAAAAGGTACCTTTCCTATTTCTTGTTTTTAAAAATTTAGCTAATTCACTCAAAACACGAAGCTAAAATGCGTGGAACCCGATTAAAGATTTCCAGTTTTCGTCAGTAGTAAATTTGGTTGGGAATTAAAAAAAAAAACGTCAGTTGTCGCCAAAGTTGGCTTCATTTATAGCGACTTATATTTGTCTTCTAATTTGGGGAAATTTCGCCAAGTATCACCAAGCTTGGCGATGATTTGATTATGGAGTTTTAAGTGTAGGAAAGTTGGCACAATTGTTACAACGACAAAAGAGGCGAAACAAAAAAATGCTCCGGAATCCTTGTATCAAGACCGAACACTCACGAGACATAAACTTTTACGATTTCTAATTTTTTTGTTTAACTTTTTAAATTTGAAATCATATATAAATCATATATAACTTTAGATTTGAACGGAGGGTGGTTTTGGTGTCTGCAGGTCGAAAATATACCGAATTTTTCCGGAATTATTTGGACGGCTTTAGTATGTAGCTTCTTACTTTTTGGAATGGGAGTTACCTTAAAATGCGTTCTGCATACATAATTACATATGTACTTTGAATATTAAATTTTTACTTCACTTTATCTAAATGTTTATGCTATAGATTAATTAGGTATACTTTTCTGAAATGTATTGCAGATAACTTCAGATTTTACACAAAATTAATATATATATATATATATATATCATTTATAGTAATCAGAAGCATTTTACATTTGTGCACTACATACAAAAATTTATTATAAAATTGCGAAACTTCAGCTTATGTATATTTAAAACTAAACTATTCTTAAGTTTTGAATACTCTAATCATTGACTTTTAGGTAGGTTTCGTAAGGAATACTGCCTATTACATTCTCCCCTATGTTGGAATTCTTGAAACATTTTTGCAGATCTACGCCGATCATGACTCCTAGAACCCAAAACCACCCCCAGTTCAAAACTTGATCTATCTATCTATCTATCTGTCTGTCTGTCTATATCACTTTTTTATGGACACGATAACTTCTAAAATTCTGCAAAAATCTCTTCCAAACTGATACCTAAATTCAAGGGACATAAAATATCGGTCAAGTTCGTTAATGGGCAAAATCGGACCGGGGGGAATGGGGAGAGGACTTTTTGCGAAAACAGAAAAAAAAACATAACTTCTTAATTATGATATATATCGAATCCGCTTAAACTTATTATTACTTCCAGTAAAAGGGCGAAAAATTTATGTATGACAAGAGTTTTTATATTAAAAATGGCCGCAAGGTGGGAAAAATAGGGGTTTAAGAAGAAGAAAAAATCATGACTTCGTCAATTCACAAGATATCAAATCAGCTTAAATTTATTACAAATCTTCTTAATAATATCTACAACTTTTATACTGATAAGTTTTTTTAAAAACCAACTTAAAAAAAAGAAAAGAAAAAAATTTTTTTTTTTTTTTTTTTTTTTTTTACCGGCTCTATTTATAGGCACAGGTAGATTTCGAAGTGGGCGGTTTCAACTGCCGCATCATGACAAAAAGATCCTTTTCTGCAATTCCCAATAAATAGGGGTCCCACGGTCTGCGTCTTCGAAATCTATCTGTGCCTGTAGGTCGAGCCATTAAGGATTTTATTTCAATTAAAAATGTTTTAAGCTCATTTAGAGTATACCAAAATTTATTTTATTTTCTCACAGAAAAATTACTTATTAAAAGAAATCCGTAATATTGTGTTTTTAATATGATCATATGTTTTAATATAACTTTTAGCTTCATATTTATAAAAATTTAAACTAACTATTAGTTATTTTTCATTTTTTCGTAACGTGCTAGTATTTAATTAAAATAACATTTTTACTTAGAAAAATATCCTATTGTTTAAAATGTTCTACAAATTTGTGTTCGCCTGAGATTTCAGTACAGAAATATCACATTTCATGAAATGCAGTCAACTAAATTAAGAAGCAAAGACATTTTCATATTATTGTGCTCTCTCTACCCCCAAAAATAACTTTACATAAGCAATTGCAAAAATTCATCAAGGAAATGTAAAAACAAAAACAAAACATGTCACTAAAATATATTTAAAAAAAATAAACAGCTGGTACGTACGTTACCATTTATCAAAAGACTGTGTAAAAATGCGAATTTAATGTTAGTATAACGAAAGATAATTAATGCGAAAATTCCGAAATATACATTTATTAATCTGAAACAAAAAAGTATTTTTCTAAGCCAATTAAAATCTTTCTTTTTAAGTTTTAATTAAATGCAATTTTTTAGTTACATTTAGAAGGAAATATATGTATTAATCTCATTTAATTCAGCTGCTTTCTTCTTTTGTAAATTAAGTAGATATGAAGTAGTATGTTAACAGCTAATTTTATTTTTAATTAAACATTCTTTTAATGTATGTATCTAGTAAAATTTCATTCATCCGTCTATGAAACATCTGTCAAAAAATAAACAAGTGGTAAATATTCAGTTAATAAAACATCACGCACAAATTAAATAACGCTATAGTGGAAGATAAATAAAGAAAAATTTTGAATGCAGAAATATTATTTATAAATGTGAAACAATAAAAAAGTAATTTTCTGAGCTAATTAAAATCTTTTTTTTTTAAATTTCAATTCAATGCATTATTTTAGTTACATTTAGAACGAAATGTATGTATGAATAACATTCAATTAAATATCATTCTCATTTTGTAAATTAGGTACGTGGAAGTAGGACCAAATCACATACCTTATTATTAATATTGCCTTCTTGAAGCCAGATATTCCAACATAATTTAACGCAACTCTGCACTTTTTACCATTATATAATTTTAAAAATACGATTAGTTCATCACATATTTATTAATAAACTAGCAGACTACGCCCGCTGCGCTGGTCGGTTTCTCCAAAAGAACCTTGAATCAAACGAAATATATCGGTGAATTTAACCTTGTATTTTAAAGTAATCTGTACCTTTACCTAGATATCCTATAATAACATAAAAACGGATACTTATTTCCCTAAGTTATGTTATTTTAATAAATTTATTATTACGTTTACAATTTATTACCTACCGTTTTCCATTGATTTATATGTTTTATAGCTACATTTTTTAATAACGGGAATAAACCTATATTATTCACATTAAAAAGAAATGGCGCATCTAGTATTTGTCGATAATTAAATAAAAATCACGCACACGTTACATCATAATTCACTTTAATATTTTAACAGAATAATACGGTTACTATAATTTGTGACTCGTGCTGACACATTGCTGTTATTATTATTATTTTTTTTTTATGCGTGATGTTTTCGCTATGGTACTCCATTGTGAAATTTGGTAATTTTTGAAATTCAATATTTGAAAAATGGCATAATCATTCGATTTGAAATTTATATCAAGAAAAATACAATTTTTTACCTTTCTAACGCAGTTTGTCTAACAATTTTCCGACAAATACTTTTCGAGCTATTAATTTTTTCAGTAACTTCAAATGTTTCATTTTCCGAGATTAATCTGTGGCAACGATTAGCGAAAATCCCAGTCGTCAGCAACACGTACCTTTTTATTAAAGAGATGATTATATAAACTAGTCTTTGGAGACCACCTTAATACTTACCCGTCATGGATATGCATAATATAAAATATGAAAATAAAACATGTGTAAACTACTTATAAAATGTATTGCAATTCGAATAAAATCGTGGCTTGATGACATCATAAACTTTAAATGCTCTGTTACTGAATTGCGTAAAAGAAACATCCTTATAACTCCAAAAATTATAATCATATTAACTAACAGTTTACTACGTCGGATTAAGCGTCTCATTTCCAATTAAAATTTATTTTTGAATCGAAATTTGAATGAAATACAGTGTCATGAAAAATCGAAGGGTGTGGAAAATGTGATTACAAATATCTCGGCAACTCATTATCTTATCGACTTCATTATTTATGCAAAATTTATGTTTTTTTATTGTTTTTTATATTTACTCCTTAAAATAAACAATTTCGAAAATTTTTATATAGCTTTTATCAGAACGAATATTTCGCGCGTCCGAAAAAAAATAGGTCCGGATAATCAAGGCTACTAAAATTCAATAAGCTTCTTCTCATCATTACATACTAAGTACATACCAAATTTCAAGTCTCTATCTCAATTTGTTTGGGAGATAGAGCGTTTACAGACACACAAACGGACGAAAAATGTTTTTTTCTAAATTTGTTTTTCGGAATCTCCAGTGTCTGAAACGTGTAAATCCGTCAAAATTTGTTTTTCGACTTTTAAAACGACCACAAGACCCTATACTACGTATGATGGGTAAGTAAAAAGAGAAACCACCTAGTCTTACTCCACTGGTGGAGGGGATATGTTAGTCTTAGAGGAAATGAAAAAGTTTAGAAAACAAAGCATATAGATAGTGCTGTGCTCCTGTAAAGGAACGATAAATGCTAAGCACATAAAATTCGACAGTAAATATCTTGTAAGTGCACCGTATTGATTGATGTAATATCATTTCCAATATGTTTGAAATACTGTAACATCTTTAAAATACACTGCAAATGATTCCCCTCCCCCCATAGACCAAAATGTAACGAAATTCTTTTGAGTGCCACTGTAAAGGAACTATAAAGGAACTATTTTCAATACCAAACATTCCATACTAAACCTCATTAACATAAATCAATTACATGACAATCCGTGTATATTTAAGCGAGTTATAGCATGGACAGACAGATAGACAGACGGACAGGAAGACAAATAGACAGACAAACCGAAATCATAAACACTTTTGAACTACGTTGAAAAATTTTAACACAAATGCGATATTAAATAATAAGGTGAGGCAATGCATGCTACCATAATATTTAAGGAAAATGTTTCATCAGAGTACTTTAGCTGCGTGGCCTGATTTTAGCCTAGGCCTGCAAGGCTCGGTGTTTGAACACACCAAATCATCTTAGTTAATTTAAACAAAGTCATTAGTATGTTGTGATATAAAGGTTATTTGTAATTTGTATGGATTTAATAACCATTAAAATTATTAAACGAGTTAGAGCATGGACAGACAGATAGACAGACAAACCGAAATCATAAACACTTTTGAACTACGTTGAAAAATGTTAACACAAATGCGATATTAAATAATATGGTGAGGCAATGTATACTACTATAATATTTAAGAAAAATGTTTCATCTGAGTATTTTAGCTGCATGGTCTGATTTTAGCCTAGACCTGCAAGGCCCGGTGTTTGAACCCACCAAATCATCTTAATTAATTTAAACAAAGTCATTATTATGATGCAATGTAAAAGTTGTTTGGAATTTTTATGGATTTAATAACCATTACAATTATTAATAGTATACTGAATAATCGTCTTAACCACATATACATGTTGACATCTTTCAAATAATGAACTGAAATTGCATACTGTACTATCCAACCGGAAAAGAAATAACCCATCCCCCATCAGAAAAAAATAAAAATAAAAACCGTGATGTTTCTTGGGCTCTAAAGTGTGTAAGTTGGACTCTGCTTGTCAGTGGGTATTGTCGATGTCGAACTATAAATAAAGATCTATTAAAAGCGAAAATAACGTTGCACAGTGGGTATTTGAGGCAAAATACTGGCCGAAATTAATTTTCATGTGTTTTAAAGTTAAAACCATTGCTATTGACTTACTATTAGTAAATACACTTAATTTATGTTATATATGCATAAAAATATGCATTTAAATAAATAAATATATATATAATACAACGTTTAATTAATTGTTTACTATATATAAGAGGAAAGTAAATGTTGATAGGTTTGTTTTATTTACAAGTAATGTTTAATTAAATGTGATTAATTTTACTACTTATACATGCTCAATTATTAACTAAAAAAACAATGCATATGATATACGAGCAGGGAGGACCGAGCTATGCTCGGTCAAAATTAGCTTTGAGTTAAAATATCATGACGCATGACCAAAATGACCCACTAATCAAATTTTCTCGAACATGTGACCTAGCCCAACAGTCTTCTCGAGCCCCAAAACCATAGGAGGCAAAATTTAGTCTAAATAGTCTGAGCCGTTTTTGAGATAAAATAGCTTGACCCATAATGACCCATGACCAAAATGACCAACTAATTGAATTTTCTCGAAGATGTGACCTAGCCCAACAGTCTTCTTGTGCCCAAAAGCCATAGGAGGAAAAATTTAGTCTAAATAGTCTGAGCCGTTTTTAAGATAAAATTGCTTGACCCATAATGACCCATGACCAAAATGACCCAATAATCGAATTTTCTTGGACATGTGACCTAGCCCAATGATTTTGTCGTGTCCGAAATTTGCAGGATACGAAATTTAATCAAAATCGTTAGACCCGCTTTTTAGATAAAATTAACTTGACCCGGGTTGACCCCAAAATGATCCACTAATCGAAAGTTCTCGAACATGTGACCTAGCCCAATAGTCTTCTCGTGCCTGAAAATGGTAAGATACAAAATTTAGTCAAAATCGTTTGAACCGTTTTTTAGATAGAATTAGCTTGAGCCTGACCCATGATGACACAAAATGACCCACTAATCGAATTTTCTCGAACACGCGACCTAGCCCAATGGTTTTCTGGTGCCCCAAAACGGTAGGATACAAAATTTCGTCAAAATCGTTAGAGTCGTTTTTAAGATAATATATGATATATTACTTGCATTTAGTATTTAGCAAAGTTGAGTCTCTATAGTATAGAGATGCTGGTTTTCGAGTGTATTTAATAGATTTGCAGTCTTGACCAAAAAATACTGATATCTTAAAATGACAACAATATGGGAACATTAAAAAAATTGTCTTAAAAGGTATAATCAATACGATTATAATCCAAAAATGGTCCGACTAACCCCGACATAGGTTTAAAAAGCTTTGAGTATGTTAGATAATATATTTCAGTAAATTAGATCTAAAAAGACTTAATACTAACCCATTGTCAATTTTAATTATTTGTTATTATATGAAAAGTACAATTATATAAATGTACATGTCAAAGTATGCATTTCAATAGAATAAAAAAAGCTGAAACTTAACAAAAAAGCACGTACTCTCACAAAGAGACTTTCACTTCAACTGACGCTAGGAGCCGCCAGATATGATTCATACTACTGAGATACGCATAGCATAGATCGATGCACCAGTTAGTCAGCTATTATAAAATATGCTTTTTACAATTGTTGAGCAAATTTTAATTTCTGCCTTTTCGTTCCGAATAACAGCCCCACCCAACAGTGGCTTATCTCAGCGCAAAACAGTGTGGTTTAAAAATTTTCTGTTTGTGGACTATTGTTAAAAAGCTGCATCTAGTCATAAATTTTAGAAAATCGATTTTTTGCAAATTGCAGCAGGAATTTCTGGTTTAAGACAAGTTTGAATTAAGTAAGATTTCGGAAAAATACCGAAATGTTGGCATCTATGGTTTAACCTTCCAAATGTAAGAAAAAACTAGAAAGAAAAGTCATGCGTCAAGCATATATTCTGAAAAACTTTCCAAGACATTCAGAAGTTTTCTTTGTATTTTATTATATGTATATGTTTAATGTGTTAAATAACATATTGAAATAGTTTTTACTGATAATTACATTAATTTAATTATGGATTAGAAATATCTAAATTAAAATTATTAAAATAATTAAAATAATAATCTAAACATCAAATACTCCACTGTGCGTTGACATATCCCGACAACAGCGGCTTATCTCAGAGCAAAACAGTGTCGATTAAAAATTTTCTGTTTGTGGACTATGATTAAGAAGTTGCATCTAGTCATAAATTTTAGAAAATCGATTTTTTGCAAATTGCAGCAGGAATTTCTGGTTTAAGACAAGTTTGAATTAAGTAAGATTTCGGAAAAATACCGAAATGTTGGCATCTATGGTTTAACCTTCCAAATGTAAGAAAAAACTAGAAAGAAAAGTCATGCGTCAAGCATATATTCTGAAAAACTTTCCAAGACATTCAGAAGTTTGCTTTGTATTTTATTATATGTATATGTGTAATGTGTTAAATAACATATTGAAATAGTTTTTACTGATAATTACATTAATTTAATTATGGATTAGAAATATCTAAATTAAAATTATTAAAATAATTAAAATAATAATCTAAACATCAAATACTCCACTGTGCGTTGACATATCCCGACAACAGCGGCTTATCTCAGCGCAAAACAGTGTCGATTAAAAATTTTCTGTTTGTGGACTATGATTAAGAAGTTGCATCTAGTCATAAATTTTAGAAAATCGATTTTTTGAAAATTGCAGCAGGAATTTCTGGTTTAAGACAAGTTTGAATTAAGTAAGATTTCGGAAAAATACCTAAATGTTGGCATCTATGGTTTAACCTTCCAAATGTAAGAAAAAACAAGAAAGAAAAGTCATGCGTCAAGCATATATTCTGAAAAACTTTCCAAGACATTCAGAGGTTTTCTTTGTATTTTATTATATGTATATGTGTAATGTGTTAAATAACATATTGAAATAGTTTTTACTGATTACATTAATTTAATTATGGATTAGAAATATCTAAATTAAAATGATTAAAATAATTAAAATAATAATCTAAACATCAAATACTCCACTGTGCGTTGACATATCCCGACAACAGCGGCTTATCTCAGCGCAAAACAGTTTTGATTAAAAATTTTCTGTTTGTGGACTATGATTAAGAAGTTGCATCTAGTCATAAATTTTAGAAAATCGATTTTTTGCAAATTGCAGGAGGAATTTCTGGTTTAAGATATGTTTGAATTAATTCAGAGTCTGAAAAAATACAGAAATGTTGGTATCTATGGTTTAACCTTCCGAATGTAAGAAAAAACAAGAAAGAAAAGTCCTGCGTCAAGCATAGATTATGAAACACATTTCCAACACATTCAAAAGTTTGTTTTACATTATATTATATGTATATGTTTATCGTGTTAAGTAACATATTGATTATGAATTATAAATATCTTTATTAAAATAATTAAAATATTAATCTAAATACACAGTTCCTACTGTTTCAAGGAATATACCAGTATTTTCTTATAGAAAAACTCGATTTATGTAATCGGACGATTGCATTATGCGAGTTTTTCTATAAGTGAATATTGGTATTTCCTGACGTATAGTCAAATAATTTCCCTGACATGCAGGAACCCTGTTTAAAGCTTTATCAACTGAATAGAGTTTACATTATGGTGCTAGAATGGATGATTCTATGTAAGTAAAAAAAAAAATCCCTGACGGCTCGGCCTACAGGCACAGGTAGATTTCGAAGATGCAGACCGTGGGGCACCTGTTTGTTGGGAATTGCGGAAGAAATTGACCTTTTAAACATGATACGGCAGATGGGAACCGCCCACTTCAAAACCTAACTTGTTTGCAGGCGGAGCCGGCAGGGATTTTTTTGTTTTAAATTTTTTTTGCTTAAGGGTTGGTCCTATAAAAAACTTGTCAATATAAAAGTTTTAGATAATATTAAGACAATTAATAATAAATTTAAGTGGATTTGATATCTTGCTAATTGACGAAGTTATGATTTTTTTCTTCTGAAACCCCTATCCTTCCCCCCCCTCTTTGGGGGCATTTTTAATGAAATTAAAAATCTGTCATACATATGTTTTTGGCCCTTTTCCTAGAAGTAATAATAACTTAAACGGATTCGATATATATAAAAATTAAGAAGTTACGGGTTTTTTTCTGTTTTCACCTCTGCTTGTGAGCGAAGCCAGCAGGGATTTTTTTGTTTTTAATTTTTTTTTGCCGTAAGAGTTGGTCCTATAAAAAACTTGTCAATATAAAAGTTGTAGATAATTTTAAGGAGAATTACAATAAGTTTAAGCGGATTTAATGTCTTGGGAATTGAGGAAGTTATGAATTTTTTTTTTCTGAAACCCCCCCCCCCCCCCTTGGAGACATTTTTAATGAAATCAAAAATCTGTCATACATAAATTTTTGGCCCTTTTCCTAGAAGTAATAATAACTTTAAACGAATTCGATGTGTATAAAAATTAAGACGTTATGGGGTTTTTCTGTTTTCACAAAAAGCCCCCCATTTGCCCACCCCCCTTGGTTCGATTTTGCCCATTAACGAACTTGACTGAGATTTTATGCCGCTTGATTTTATGTATCAGTTTGGAAGAGATTTGTGCAGAATTATGGGAGTTATCGTGTCCATAAAAAAGTGACATAGATAGATAGATAGATAGATATATAAAGTTTTGAACTGGGGGTGGTTTTGGGTTCTGGGAGTCATGATTGGCGTAGATATGCAAAAATTTTTCAAAAATTCCAACTTAGGGGAGAATGTAATAGGTAATATTTCTTACGAAATCTAGCTAAAAAAAAAAAAGAGTTTCGTACCGTAATTATTACAGAAAACTAATAATAATAATTTAAGTACGTATAATATTTTAGACTCGCGTATCTCAAAAGTGTGTTTTGACATCGGTGACCACGATTACTCATAAACTACGGAATCGATTTATTTCTAATATTGACAGCTCTTTTCTTACATAATTATGCAGAGATAGAACAGAGGATTTATTTTTATTTACTTATTTATTTATTTATTTTAAATCATAAAAAACAGCCGTTTTTTAAGATAAAAATTAAACTTTCTTTCCAGGCAACAGCCATAAAAGGAAAAAAAAAGTCAATTTTTCATAAATTATTTCGCCCAAGTCTCTAGAATAAACTTTCTTTAGTTAATAAAATCTTAACCAAATTTAAGCTACAATAGTCAAGGGCCTGGTTAGCGACGGGGAAAACTAACACTAATAAAAAAGAACAAGGCTTTTTCATGACAGAAATTTTTCATTAAAAGCAAAATTTTTTATTAAAATGTATTGGTGGAAGTTTGTCCCGGCAGTAATCAGGCTCTGAGAATAGTCACTGCAAGGCACCTTAAAAAAAAAAGGGCCATCAGGGACAGCGACAATACTTTCAAATATATATATTATGTAATACATAATATTATCTATATATACATTATATATAGGGTGTTCCAAAAATATTTACCTCGGTTTTTATTCCTTAAATATTGATCACAGATATACAGTGTGATTCATAAATATCGAAACAATAGGCTATCTCCTTAAACATTGCCCCTAGGCACATACTTTCAGTTGCAAAGTTTCATAAAAAAGAGTGCACAATTTGATAAGTTAAGTTGCAACTCCATGGGGGGTTTATTTGAGAAAATACAAAAATTAAATTTTTATACGGTTCCCGTCGGATAAAATTTCACAATGCCTTAACTTTTAGATATAAACAGCGTATAGATTTTTGCGTTAAACTTGCTTGAGAAATATGCTAGAGGTCTGCATGAGCCCGAGCTTGGCGGCAGGTTCGTAACTGGCAAGGCCCGCTGGCCGGACCGTGTCTTTATTGTTCTTAGGACGTGTCGAGCAGGCAATAAGTTTTGTGAAAATAGTAATAGCGATAATGAAACTTCTGTTAACGGAATCATTGGAAATATATTTTAATAAATTACACAGAAATATTTTCAAAAGTCTACTTTTTGTTATACAGCTTCAAAAGTTATGATGTTTTTAAACCTATTTTTCATTTATTACGAACGACATTGTTTTTTAAAAATAAATCTTTACTCGAATGTAATAGTCTAAGAGTATAAATAATCATTAACGTTGCTATTGGGTATTTTTTAAATAGATGCCAAACTCCCACTAATCTTCCGTTATAAGTGTGTTTATTTGACCCAGGTTTAATACGTTCGGACCAGAATCTCTTTTTAGAAATTCAACTTAATAAATTCGACTTAAATCCTTTAAAATTAAATAAATCAAAGATTCATTAAATAAATTTTCTGGTTTTTAAAGTGGTTAACAGGTTCAAATTAATCTACATATTATGGAGGATACCCTGTTTTTTTCCCGCTTAAAATAGCGTTTAAATCATAGTCTTATCTTAAATAGAACAGGTAATATTATTTATTTAATTTAATTAATTTATTTATTTTTTGTTTTGGATTGTTTCCAAAATCTAGTTTTCAAGCCGTGGTTGTTACGGAAACGATTTCCTATCAAATGTAAATTTTCAAAGATTTTCTAAAATCTTTAGAAATCTTAAAGTGCCATTACATGGGAAAGTTTGAAGCGACAAAAACTGTCTACCATTCGTCAATTTTCAAAGCATTTCATTTGGTTTTTCAAAAAAAAAATGGCTTTTCCATCGTCTGTTTTCGAAGCATTTGATTAGTTGTTCCGAACGACAACGCTTTCTGATGTGTTTGAGGGTCATCGCAGGTGACAAAATTGCTCCCAGAAAAGATAGTTGCTTGCTTTCGGAGCAACTCTTTTAAAGCCATGGATTAACAGTGAGTCGCCGGTAATTAGAGGTAACTTTTACGCCTCGTGTAATTACACTTTTAAGGGGGGAAATATGAAGTTGTCAGGGCTAAAACTATGAAAAAACTCGAAATCGACAGGTTAGAAAAGTCTTGTTTAAATCAACTGACACATTTAAACAGTAAAGAGAGAAGGTGAGAATGGCAAAAATTAAACTAAATCAGAAATTGAAGCTAAAGGAAGGAGTTACTTACTCACCTGCAAACTTTTAAAAAGCATTTAAACGTTCTATTAGGAGCCAATCTTTGTTTAGAACTTTAAATAAATTTTTCAGCATTTCGCATCTTTAAATTGATATAAGTCAATAAAAGATAAATGGCTCAAATTTGGAATATATTTTTTTTCAAATACTTTACTTAAATCTTAATTCGGAAATTTGAAAAAAAAATATTCACTTTTGAAAATATAATTTGTTTAAAATAAGTTGCATTTTTTTTTTTAAATTGCTGTTTTAAATATTTTTAATTCTTCTAAATTAATATTTTTTAAAATGCTGAATCAAAATTAAAACTTATATATTTCTGTTTAATTAAAAGAAAACAATTCAATTCGACAAATATTATATCGAGTTATAACAATTTTTAAATTACTCTGAATTTTTTGAAAAAAAAAAATTAAACATTTTGTAAGAAGTCTTATGAAGTGATTCTGTTTACAAATCATATGGTTAACAATCGCAAAAAAAATTCAAAATTCTAACTCTATAAATAAATAATAATAATAAAAAAAATGTTTGCCGGATACCTTACAGTAATATCGTTTCTTGAATTTCACCCATTGCAATTTGTGTCTGATCCCTTGAAACTTCACGAATTATTAAAACAGACACATCTCTCCGAGTTTTGCAAATATCAAGATGTAATTTATTTTGTTTAATTCAGGAATGGATAAGGAAAATTTTCCTAATTGGAAATTTTATCCTACGGGGGCCGTATAAAAATTAAATTTTTGTATTTTCTCAAATAGACCCCCCCCCCCCCTCCCATTAAGTTGCAACTTATCTCATCAAATTTTGCACCCTTTTTTTTTTAAACTTTGCAATTGGAAGTATGTGCCTAGGGGTAATATTGAAGGAGATAGCCTATTGTTTCGATATTTATGAATCACACTGTATATTATAAATTGCAAAGGTACATAGAAAAAGGTGCATAATTTTATGAAATCGATTAAATTTTTTCAGGGGATTAATTTTAAAGAAATACAAAATTTAAATTTTTATACGGCTCCCGTACAAACATTTCCCATTTTTCCCCCTTTTAATGCATAAAGACCCCCACGGAGGGCACTCCACCCCCAGGGCCTATATCCCTAGCGTTGATAATCGGCCGTCATAAAATCAACCAACCAACCAACCCTTTAATGCATAAAAAGTTTGCTTTATATTTTATTATATGAGAGGATTAGAATGACAGTGGAGTAAGTCAAAAATGTGAAAAATCTAGATAACCCTATTTTCACTGAACGTATATTAATTTCTGTTCAATTTGGCAGTCAAATAAATCATAGTTCACTTAAGGAGTCGCTAGAGGAAAAA
Source organism: Maratus michaelseni (assembly GCA_963931845.1). Taxonomy (NCBI): domain Eukaryota; kingdom Metazoa; phylum Arthropoda; class Arachnida; order Araneae; family Salticidae; genus Maratus; species Maratus michaelseni. The sequence goes on along the minus strand of OZ007598.1, from coordinate 127,151,871 downwards.
ATAAGTTGGACCACTTAATGCAACGGCAATACGACAAATTTCACAAAACCCTTCATTTCTGAAATTACTCAATATTGACTTACTCCACTGTCATTCTAACTCCCTCATATGTGTATGTTCAATGTGTTAAATGACATATTGAAAAAAAAAATTCTGATAATTACATTAATTTAATTATGAATTTGAAATATCTAAATTAAAATTACTTCAGAAAGTTACTATTGTTTTGAAAAATCATGCAAGTGCCAGCAAAATTTTCCCTTCACTCTGACTCGGTAGAACATTAAAATTTAAGCATTTTTTAAACACGTATTTTATTTAAAAAACTGTGGTTAAAGAATAATTACTGGATGATTATATGCTTAAAAAACGATGCAATAAATTAAAACAACATTACACCTTTTATTCTAAAAATTTTCTCTTACGCGACAATGTTTTCAATTAGCATAGAGTTATTTACAAAACAACGGAATAAATCGTGAGTTTTTCTAAACAATACATAGCTTGCATTTTATTTAACTCAGGTAATTTGCATTTTTATTATTCAAATTTTTCTTTTCAAAAAGCACTGTCAAAAGAAACTTGTTTACCCTTTGCTACATACAGAGAACGAATTACAAAACAAACATTTTGAAAAAGATATAAATTGAAATATTATTCCGACCGGTTACGTTTGAGAAGTATGTTAAATGGTGTTTTTTCATAAACATTTTGTTTTAGCTTTCACGTGATTACGTGAAAATATACTCTTTTTTGATTTATGCAAATTCATGAGGATCGATATTTTAAGCACTATTTTGAAATTAAATTTGATTAGGAATATAGTAGTAGACCATAGTTTCCCGATTAAGTACATAAATAAAATTATTAATAAGTTCAAATATCTTATTGTCCATCCCAATAACCCGGAAGTAATTGTTCATAGGTTTAAGAAGTTCCAATATATCACGGTTTTGTATGAAAGACTTAAAAATTACTTCATTAAATTTGATATTCATTTGGTTGAGCCCCCTTTCCCCCACCAAATTTGTTCAGACTTTTAGATTTAACATCTTCTGGTCATCGAGCAGGAATTTATGAAATTCGTATATATAAGGAGTGCCCAATTGAAAAGTGAACTGCTGACGTAACGACGTTATCAAAGTTGTCGAACTGGTTTTTCATTTGATTTTCGCTTCGCGTTAGTAGCGCAGCAGACAAAGTTGCGTCGTTTGGAAGGAAGTTGTGTGTCTGTAATACTATCTGTTCACACCGGACATTTAAGATAGCTTAGATCGCCATTTTTGAGGTGGTACCTTACCGGAATTGAATACCTGTTCACATCGTAAAACTCATCTAAGATAACTCACTGAACATCACCGTGTCTGAGATCTGAACAAACATAGAATGTGCGCATGCACATAAGTTAAAGCCAGCCTCAACAGCCAGTGTGTTACAGCTAGCTTCCAGAGCCAATCACAGTGAGCGGTAATGGCTGTATCTAGCAATAGAAAGTTCGAACTCACTGAGTGATTTCTGGAACTCCCTCAGTGAGTTCGGCGGTGTAAGATATCTTAAATATCCGATCTGAATCGGATATTACTGACCTCAAAAACATAGGGTGAACGAGATGGAAGCGTCCAGAATCGAGTAGCCAGGCGTAGTGCGGTTTTTGGTGGCTGAAGGGGAACGAACGCAGACATTTTTCATTGAGTGAAGCATGTTTATGGTGAATGCTGTTTAGGCTATACAGCTGTGAACAACTGATGCAAGAAATTCAGACAAGAGAGACGGACAGTCAAGGATGCACCGAGGCCAGGCCATGTCCACGCTGCCATCACCAATACATCAGTCGCCACTGTCGATGAGACGGTACAGTCCAGACTTGTCGCCTTATGATTTCACATCTTCGGGACACTTAAGAAGGCAATCCGAGGACAACGGTTTAGGTCAGATGACGAAGTGAAGGATGGGATTCAAACATTTTCCCCAGACCATCCCCAAGAGTTCTACGTAGAGTTGCAAAAATCCGGTTTATTCCCAGGTTTATTTCCAATAGACTCGGTTTATTGCCAGGTTTATTCCCAAAAGACCTGGTTTACTCCCAAAAACCCGGTTTATTCCCAGGTTTAAACCGGATTTTTTCTAGCCTTTGCAACTCTAGTTCTACGCCAGGGGTATCGACCTATTGGTGACACGATGGGACAAATGCCTTAATAAATACAGTGATGATTTTTAGAGTTGTAATAAAATACTTACATCTACTCTCTGTTCCACGTTTCCTTTGTGCACCACTTATATTTGGACAGTGGTTATATTATGTGTTACACTGGGATGACTAAGAGGAAATTCGAGGAACGTCTAAAATAACATAGAAATGACATAAAAATCATAAACATTCCACCATTCTTTCAAGGTTTTATCTAAATAACGAAGGGTGCAGGGTAGATTTTGAAAACGCTAAAATTATTGTTCCGTGTAATGTTGCGGTAAAATGTATCATTAGGGAATCCATTGAAATTTTAAAGAGAGGGAGGGGGGCGTGCAATGATAATTTATCGTACAGTATTTCAGGGATTTGGTTGGGTTTGTTGGAGATTTGAGTAATGGGTTTTTTCTTCAGTCTTAAAGTGGAGGGGTGGTTGGTTCGATTTCAATAGTTTGGTTCTTTTCAGTTTTAATTGGTTTTTCTCGTATTATTTTCTCAGTAGTTTATTTAATTCTGGTTTAAATTAATGGATGGCGTTATCTGTCCAGTATACTGTTTCATTAAGTTGAAGGTGATTGGTCGAGCGTTAGGTTCTTGAAATTCCTAACGACAGTTCAGTCTGTGAGACACGATTGACTATTATCCTGAAGATGACCTCAGAATAAGGCTCCTACAATCCGGACTGACTCACGCCGCCATTTAATTGCTCGTAGGAGAAGAATGATTGGCCAAGTGCATGGGACACAATCGCTGATTGGTGTAAGTGGGAAACAAAATGCTTGATGTTTCAGTCTGTATTAAAGTAGCCCTACCTCTGAAGAAGATTGAAATGTGTAGATATGTTTTAATGAATTTTTATATCTTTTTAAAATGTTACATAAGTTTAGCAGTGTATTTATTTTATGATTATTTCATATTAAACTATTTATTCTATTGTTATTTTTACAAAGAAATAAAATAGACCAAGAAGCAAAAGCTAAACCATAGATGCCAACATTTCGGTATTCTTCCAGGATTTGGACCAAGACAAATATATTTTGAACCAGAAAATATAAAATATGTTTAAGGGAAAATTTAAAGTTTATTAGATTTTCGATTTATTTGTTTCATTTGATTTTTCAAACAAAATTTCTGGTTTAAGGTATGTTTGAATTGAACCCAGAAAAAAAGCGAAATGCTGACACCTATGTTTTAACCTTCCGAATGTAAGGAAAAAACAAGAAGGAAAAGTCATGCGTCAAACATAGATTATGAAACACTTTCCAACACATTCAGAAGTTTGTTTTACATTATACTATATGTATATGTTTATGGTGTTAAATAACATATTGAAATAGTTTTTACTGATAATTACATTAATTTAATTATGAATTAGAAATAGCTAAATTGAAATAAATAAAATAATAATCTAAATACACAGTTCCTACAGTTTCATAGAACATACCAGTATTTTCTTATAGAAAAACTCGACTAATGTAATCGTGCGATTACATTACTGAGTTTTTCTATAAGCAAATACTGGTATTTCCTGACGTAAAGTCAAAGAATTTCCCTAACCTGTAGAAACCCTGTGTAAAGCTTTTTCAACTGAACAGGGTTTACGTTATGGTGCTAGAATAGATGATTCTATGTAAGTAGAATAAGTAAATATAACACGATAATTTCAACACATTCAACACATTCAGAATACTATAACAAAACTTCGTCGTTTAACCTTTTAATTACGGGCTAAAAATGGCGGCTATTTATATATTCAATCGTACCACAATTTACAAGTTTATTTTGTGGTAGATTCTTCTTGAAAATATCCTAGTATAAATGTATGTCAGTTATTATTTTTCAAATAATGGTGCGAAAAGAATAAAAATATTCTCTGGGGCGACATTTGTACAAACCCCGTAATCAAATAATATGATGATTAATAAGGTTAATAAGATGAAAGATGATGTCTAAGTAAACAATTCGGAGAACGCATAATACATTTGAAAACACAGTACTGTAACAAAACCCAGAATACTCTAACAAAACTTCACCGTTTAATAGAACGAACGATGATGTCTAAGTAAACAATTTGGAGAACGCATATTACATTTGAAAATACAGTACTCTAAAAAAACCCAGAATACTCTAACAAAACTTCACCGTTTAATAGGACGAAAGATGATGTCTAAGTAAACAACAGAAATATTTTGTGTGTTCCTGTAAACAAACTATAAATGATGCACAATAAATTTTCAGTACCTGACATTCTATAACAAACCTCAATAACATATAAAAATTATATGCCAATCCGAGTACATTTACGAGAGTTAGAGCACGGACAGACAGCCAGATGCCCAGGCTGACAAACCGAATTCCTAAACCCTTTTTAATTAGATTCGGAAGTGTTAAAAATGTTTCCACCTTCGTCGTAAAATATTATAGTAGTTGTTTTTAGGTTCGTTCGTAATTATATGAATACGTAGCACCTATAGTCGTCGCCTGGTCTGTCCATCTGTCCGCATATAACATAGCAAAACTACCCAATCGAATGGTTTGAAATTTAATACATATAATCGTGGCAGAATTTTATCGAGTGATTTCAAATTTTATGAAAATCGAAACAAAATTAAAAAAGATATTAATAAAAGTTTTCATTCCATTAAATTCTATCATACGTATTGTATCATATGTAAATTTCAATGATTATAAATATTTTTTCAATTGTGGTTCAAAAGTGATTGATAAAAATTTTCACTGCGAAGTAAACTGAGATTCGAACCTAAACAGAAAAGGCTGGAATCAACACGCGGCCAACATGCCGCTGAGACGCTTGCGAAAGGTAGAACTTTATCCGATTATAAACTGTAACGTAAACTTTGGGACTTATTTTCTCAAGACTCCCTGGACATTGCGCTTTATTGCTTTCATGTAGTATTTATTACTAACTATACTCTATTGAAAAATCCAACGTAATGTACATATTGTACATTTAATTCCATGATATCCCATGATAGGTAATGCTTCTAGGTTGCGATGGTGATTACATCCTATTTAAGATGGAGTCCTATTATTTCCGTATTACTGAATTTAAAAACCGAATTTGTATACTGACATATTTTAATTATAGCAATCCTATAATCTACTGATAGTTTTTTTGGATAGATGTTTCCGGAGAAATAGATATTAAATGGTAAACGAGTCTAAATAGGTATTTCAAGTTCTGAAAATTTCAAAGCTAGGCTTAAGTTTCCCATTAAAATTTTCAGTAAATGTCAACAAAAGATAAAATATTGCCAACTTTTAAAATTTACTTATTTTATTACGGAAATTAATCCTATAATAATAACAGACGATATAATTCATTTTTTCAGTGAAATAATAACGATGACTTTCTTGACATTGTCTTGTATTAGATATTTGCGCATAGTATAATTTTAATGTAACAGAACAGTAATTAATTGTTTTAAAAGTGTATTGAAACTTAATTTCATAAAATAAAATTAATATCTATAATATGAAATTCTGCACACATAATAAATTTTGTATTCATGCATTTTTACATAAGGTGCAACAGCTATCGCACCAAGATCTGAATACTTATAAAACTAGTTATAGTACGAATGTACCTCATTTGCCACGTTTGACGTACAATTTCCAACTTGTTGAAATATGTTTATTCAATGGGTTAAAAAAATGCAATTTTGCAAAAGATGCAAGATAGTTATTTTCATTTTAAATACCTGTTAAATTCGTGGAAGATTATTTGCATTGGAGAGAATTCCATCACAAAAAAAAATTATACATCTTAAAATAAAATATACTTTTTATATGTATGATATTGCATAGTTATCTGAAGTAATAATGTTTAAATATTCAAATCACGTTTAAGTAAATAACTTTAACTCAAATAATTATTTTTATCTTTATCAGGTTTTAAACTATCAAGACAGAGTTTCTTGTTTTACAGATACAGCAGAAAATTATAGAAATAACATATTGTACATTTAATGAACAGAACCAAAACATGCTTGGAAATATAACAATGATTGCAATAAGTTGTATGTAACTCACTAGAGAATTTAAATTTGGATATATTCAAGTACTTTTCTGTTTAAAAAAATAATGTTTTTAAACTTATTACTGCACGAATATAATTTTAAGAATACGATGCAATAAATGAAGATAACATTGCATTTTTCATTATTTTAAAAGTTTTCTTTTACACGATAATGCTGTGAATCAGCATAACATAATTTAGAAAATATCTAAATAAAAAATACTCTTCTCTAAACAATTTACTGCTAGCATTAGTTTCAACTCTAGTAATTTGCATTTTTATTATTCTAATTCATCTTTTTAAAAATCATTACCAATACAAACTTGTTTATCTTTTGTTATTGGGAACGGATAACAAATATTTTAAAAATAAATAAATTGAAATATCATTCGAACAGGTTGCGTTTGAGAAATATATTAAAAGATGTTTTTCTTAAATTCTTTGTTTTAGCTTTGAAGTGATAAGAAGATAAACATCCGAAAATTTTTGTTGAATTATGTAAATTTATGTAAATTGGTATTTTAAGCATTGTTTATTGTTTGTTACTTCTACAAGAAATATAAAGAACCAAAAACATAAATATTCAACCTCCCGAAAGAAAAAAATATAATAGGTTTTTTTGTCTTAAAATATTGTAGAAACAGTTTTTGAAACACGCTTACTTACAAGGAGAGGTTCCGAGGTCGGGGACACAGAGTGCGGTTAACGTTGGATTTTTCAATAGAGTAGAGTTAGTAATAAATACTACATGAAAGCAATAAAGCGCAATGTCCAGGGAGTCTTGAGAAAATAAGTCCCAAAGTTTACGTTACAGTTTATAATCGGATAAAGTTCTACCTTTCGCAAGCGTCTCAGCGGCATGTTGGCCGCGTGTTGATTCCAGCCTTTTCTGTTTAGGTTCGAATCTCAGTTAATCGCAGTGAAAATTTTCATCAATCACTTTTGAACCACAATTGAAAAAATATTTATAATCATTGAAATTTACGAAAAATATAAATTAAATATTTGTATTGTAGCACATAAGTACAGTTTTAACTATGATATTTAAATTTAATTAAAAAAAAAAAAAAAAAAAAAAAAAAAACCAGGCAATTTATATTTCTATAGACCAAAATTTTTTGCTATTATTTAAAAGTATTTACAGTTGTTTAAATGATTAAGCTACTATTTTTCTCAGAGAAATAAATTAAAATACTTGATATAAATTTATAATATATTATTTAATTTTTTTTTTCATTATCCAAATATTAAAAAAAATCAATATTTATTAAAAATATGCTTTTAGATCTTTAGTATAATTAAAAAAAAATTTTGGATTCTTTATTTTGTAATTAGAATAACTGTTTACGTAATAATTATTTTTAGCAGTTTAAATTATTTTTTGATTGTTTAATATGTTTTTATAATTCAGTTACAGTATAAATACAATTTAAACTATGAAATTTGACATATTTATATATTTAACGAAGAGTAAAAGCAGAATAAATAAATAAACATAAAAAATAGGCAATTGGTGCCTCTATAGACCACAAAAGTTTTCTAGTTTTAAAATTTATTTACTATTAGTTAGATAAATAAACTACTCTTTTTCACAGTGAAATAAATTAAAATAAGTTTAAAAAAATCACGCTGCTTTAAATATTTTTTAAATTGTAGTTTTTCTATTATCATAATATTATTTCAAAATATATCGTTTTTTAAACAACTAACTTTTTAACTTTTGAATTTTTAAATCTTGTAGTTTTGTGTTTATAATTATAATAACTATCCATGTACTTAAAAATAAGTTTAAAAAATATTGAACTGCAAAAAATAACTACAAAACCAAGAATTCCAGATTTAAAAAAATCGTATTAAACATTTAAAAGAATATTAAAAAAAAAAATAATCATGAAATATTTGAAATATTTGTATAATGAAACAAAATTAAAATAATATATTATAGAGTTATATCACATATTTTAATTTATTTCTCTGTGAAAAATAGTTGATTATTCATTTAAATAACTGTAAATAATTTTAAATAACAGCAAAAATTTCTGGTCTATACATATATATAAATTGCCTATATTTTTTTGTTTTACATTTCATCATACATTTAAATATGTAAAATTCCATAGTTAAAACTGCACTTATATGCTAAAAAACATAATATTGAATTTATCTTTTTCGTAAATTTAAACGATTATACATATTTTTTCCTTTGTGTTTCGAAACTAATTGATAAAAATTTTCGCTGCGTAAAATAAGTCTAATTGGGAAACAGAAAAATTTGGAATCTAGCGCACTGCCAACAACGCTACCAACCCTGCAGCTGAGCAGCTTGCCGAAGGAAAAACTTTAACTGATTATAAACTGCAACGTAAACTTTGAGATTTATTTTTTGAAGACCCCCTGAGTACTGCACTTTATGGCTTTTATATATTCATATACTAATTATACTACACAAACGTTCATCACATTCTGTGTTCCCGACCTCTGCATTTTCCCTTGCCAGTGGATTGAAATGATGTCTTTTCCCATTTTAAACAAGTTGGAAATTGTACGTCAAACGTGACAATTGAAGTGCGTTCGCACTATAGTTAGTTATATAAGTATTCAGATCTTGAGGATTTTTAATTTGTGAAATGAATTATATCGTCTGCTGATTAATTTCTATAATAAAATAAGTATCTCGGTCGCTTTACAATTAACCTCAGCTCAGATTTACCAAGGTCCTATAACAAGAAAGCACCGATTTTTTTTTTTAATTCAAATTTCTTAATAAACATTTTTATTAATATCTTGCAAAGTTTTGATTCGATTTTCACAAAATTTGAAAAGTCTCGACAAAATTCTGCAAAGATAATATATCTTAAATTTCAAACCATTCGTTTGGGTAGTTTACACGAACACACACACATGTAATATATCACTTCAAACTCAATGTTTAAAATTTAACATCTATTGTTAGTTTTTAGGATTACCGAGTGCCAACAACTTTAAAACTGCTGTCTAAAATAGTTGATAAGTAACGATTTTTATAAATATCCATGTTGATAAGGTAACGTAACACAACTATTATTATTTGCAGAATAATAGATCATCCGGATTTTTCCATTAAGTTTTATGGGCTATGACATCAATGGGTTACAATGGCGCCTAATCCCCGGAAGAGATAATATTTTTTTTCCGAATTTTATCTTGTTATTTAAAGATAGTTTAATCCTATATTTATTTATATGCAAGAACTTTGCACTAAATACACGAAGAATCACATAAAGTTGAATATCTAGATAGTATTTTTATTGCAAGTTTACATATTCTCACCTGTCTTTATTCTCATTGGGACTTATTACAATTATTCAACTGCATGCAAAAATTTTAATTTCTGATAAGTTATTTTATTAGAATTCAAAATTAAAACATTATTGGCGTGTCTTGTGGACAATTCTCTAGAGATGCTATCAAAAGCTCCAATTTATTTGATTGAATTTTAAAACATTTACTGCATTTGCATTTCCTTTCATGACAGCTTAATTGATAAGGCAACCAGCAAGAGTAAATATCTTTTGTTTTGTTTTCAGAAATATTGAAGCTACTTTTCTTTAAATATTTGAGTTTATTTCTGCATAAATAAGGAATCAAATAAATAAACAGAAAATAAAATTATCCGAATTAAGGCATTTGTTTCAAAAGGTAAGAAGAAAGATTTATGTAAATTGGCAGTAAAATTGAGATTTGAAGTAAGTGCCGATGACAAAGTTAATGAATTACGAGAAAAGATAACAAAACGTTCCATATTTTAGGAAGATTTAGCGCTTGTTAAAGGTATCTTATCAAATAATATAGACAAGATAAAAGAGACGGAGGAACGAGAAGAAAAGGAACGGACACAATTACTAGAAGACAAACGGTTAGCGGATGAAAGAACATTTGAAGTTGAAAAACTCAAATTGAGCAGCGAAAATTATGATAGAACTTTGACGGAAAGTAGTACCTTACTGTGTGTTGATTTGAAAAAGGTTTTACTGAATTTTAAGGGAATGCGGGGGCCAAAATTCTCAATTTTTTTTCTTTTTCTTGCTAATAAAATACTACAAAGTTAAATAATTTAAATAAAGCAAACCGCGTATTTCTACAGTGATTACATCGTCAGACATAACAATTTTTGTGATGTATTATCAGTTCTTCCTTGCCTGTAACTAAAATTTTATATTTTCATTTATCTCAGAATGGATTTTTTCATAATTTGTTTTGTTTAAAAGGATATATCTAAAGTTTCTTACAAGATATGTATGCACCTCTGATTATAAGAAAGTTACCCAGATGAATGGGAAACCTTAGTTGATCCTATAAATGATTTGTATGAAAATTTGAGAACACCTCAGGAAAAGATAAAACGAAGTAATGAAATGAAAGAACTTAGTAAAACTATGTATCAAAGAAATAGGAAAAGTTATGATTTTGGGAATAACAATTATTTCCACATAAATGCTATGAAGAATGAGGATCGATCTCTAATCTCTCCCTTAAATTGCTATGGCTGTTTACGACAAGATTTTATTCAAGCCAAGTATTCTACGTGTTCCCCAATTAACGAAGTGGCATTAATCGAATTTAGTGCTATAACACTATTGTTAGTTTCTACCCATAAATCGAAAAAGCCTATACTAAAAGTAAGAATAAAAGGTATGAACAACACAGCTTGTGCTGATATTGGTTTTTACGCACTATAGCTGGGAAAACACTCTATCCTCGTTTGCAAGGAAATGGGACCAAGTTTGACAACACAAAAATGAACGTTAGCTGATGTATTAACCCCTCGAAGGGCGGTGGTTCATTTTTGAACTACTTAATTTTAATCCCTAAATGCCACATTGGCACCAGATTTATGGAGTGAAATTTTTTCTTTTATTAAGTGCGTGAAGAAAAAGCTTTTACTATTTTCAAATATTTTTTTTCTCTAAATTCTGGTGTCATTCAATGATATCAGCAATTTATAATTAGAAGTACTTTGCCCCTGAAAGGGTTAAGAAGAAATGATGATGTCCACAAAGTCAGTTGTGTACATAATTATTAAAAGTCGTTCGTTAGAATTTTTTTGTTTGCATTGCGATTGCCAAAGAGAATTAAGCTTTAATTGGAACTCATTTCTTATGCAAAGGCTAAAATTGTTTTAGATGTTGCGAACCAGTGGTGGTTAGCAATATTAAAATTCTAAAAAGTAGTTTAATTTTGAAAAAGATAGTTTTCGACATCTGAAGAAAATCACAAAGAAGCCTGTTTTAATAAATGTTTTACATCTTAGCAGAAAGAAAGTCAAACACCTCCACGAAGTTCAAAGCGTTCAATTTAGTAAAAAAGTCATGAGTTTTTCAATATCTTCAGATCAGGGGAAACTACAGATAATATATCATCTGATGTATCCGTACCACCTCATGGGAGGGGACTCCAGTCTCTTAGAAAATATAAATCATCCAATGATAGATTCCGCAAACATAAGAATTTCTCTAAAAGAGATGACTATGTAAGAAAAAGTTCTGGAAGACCATTTTGTAGTGATGAAACTCCTAGAGAACAATGTAGAGACTAACTTCGTCCTGTTGTTAGGCGAAGAAATAACAATTCCTGATTTGATGGACCTCCATCAGAGTTGTCAAATATTTTTAGACCACTGAATTATTTAATAGCTTGAAGTAAATTCTCATATTGTACATAAATTTTCCCTTGCTCAAATGAATACTTTATTATTTTTGTCAATAAACAATAAAGAGTATATGAAGAATCTGCAGAAGATCGCATAAATGGACTTAGATTTTTAGTAGATATACTCTTCTTAAAAGATGAAACATTACTTACATAAACATTTTCTGATGTTGAATGTCGCGGAAGCTTATAGACCGGGAGGCGACAGCACAGACAATCACCTCATCGAGTTCACGGCTGAAATTCCAGAATTAGGTAAAACTCGCATATTAAAACGCAATCGGTCTGCCAAGTCATATCTTGGTGGAAAACACGTGAAAACCCGATTTTAGCGGTTGACTCGTAGATTTACCATTGAGTTTTCCTGCACCCAGTTCTCCATGTTTTCATACTTTTGGGTGCAGGAAAACGCAATGGTAAACCTACGAGTCAACCGCTAAAATAGGGTTTTCCACCAAGATATGACTTGGCAGACCGTAATATGCGAATCAAGTTTTACCTAATTCTGGAATTTCAGTCGTGAACTCGATGAGGAGATTGTCTGTGCTGCCTCCTCCCGGTCTATTGTATGGTATGGTTATTAGCCCTCAGAACGAGACTCGTTATCAGGTACAGTCAACATCTTATGTTACACACCTCAAGAATGTCCTAGTGTGCCTCATGAAGATTCTTTAAAATTGCTAGCTCGTATCAACTATGAATGTACGTATATTCTCTTAAACATAATATATGTCTTGCGAACGAGCTGAAAGAGATGTGGGATTTGTAGTTGGTCAAGAAATACAGCTTCTCTAAGAATGTTAGCTGATGATCGGTGGATTTCTCTATCAGACATTTATCTTGTCATAAGACATTTAACTGAAAGATGAGATAAAATGCTGTCATCACCAAAGGATGATAGAGTATTTGGCAAAATGATGTTTGCCCCTAAAGATATAAAAAGGGGTCCTACATTTAATCAAAAAGCTGGTACTGATGTAACTAAAAAAGAACGGGATTTATAAAAGTAATGAACTTGATGAATCGAGGTGTTCCACAAGCGACGACAAAACCTGAAACTAAATCAAAGAATTCCTGAAATAAAAATGCTTGTTCTTAGAACAAATACATCTAAAAAATGCAACCTGAATGTTCAGGAAAGCTCATACAGGTTGAGAGGAGGACTGTAACCTGTTACCTTAAATTCAATGTTTAAACTTTAGCTTTCATTACTAGTTTTTAGTTCTATCGAGTAGCAACAAGCTTAAAATTGTTGTCTAAAAGTTTTTCCATGTTGATAAGTAACAATTTTCTGTTGTAAAATATTTTAAATTTTAAAATTTCGATATGACATTGTGTTTTATTAAAAATGTTTACTAACCTCGTTGTTTATGGTGAATATTGTGTTACTTTGTATACCTGGATTTTAATTATTTGCAGAGTTTACTGAATAATATATCATCCAGATCTTTCCATTAAGTGACATGCACGCACGCACACGTACACACACACGTAATTGTCGGAAGTAAGAATTGTCAAATATTCAATTTTTTTTATAGTTAATTAAATTAATTTAGCGAAAAAAATATATTTTAATCTTGATCATGTTTTAAAATATCAAAACTGAATTTTCTGTTTTATTAAATCGTTTGAAAAATTTACAAATTTAATAAACGAAGACGAAACATCCTGGAAAATATAACGATGATTGTATTAATTTTAATATAAGTTACAAGAGAATTTAAATTTGAATTGTTTTCAAAGCTTATTTTCTTATTTTTAAATTGTGTTTTCAAACTTATTACTGCATGAATATAATTAAAAAAAATCAATGCAATAAATAAAGACAACATCGTATTTTGTATTTAATTTTTTTTCTTTAACACGATAAGGTTTTGAATTAACATAACTCCATTTACTAAATTATTAAATAAAACATGCACTTTTCAAAACAATTCATTGTTTGCATTACATTTAACTCCAGTAATTTGAATTTTTATTATTCTAATTCAGCTTTTTTAAAATCATTGTCAAAAGAAATTTGCTTATCTTTTGTTACTGAAAACCCATTACAAAACAATTATTTTGAAATAGAAATTATTTGAAATATTATTCTATCCGGTTACGTTTAAAAAGTATGTTAAATGGTGTTTTTCTTAACTTTTCGTTTTAACTTTGAAGTAATAACCAAAAAATATACCGAGACTCTTTGTTGAATTATGCAAATTCATGATGTGAATCGGTAATTCAAGCATTGATTATTGTTTGTTACTTTCACAAGAAATAAAAAACACCAAAGAAATAAATATTTTAACTCCAGGATGGAAGAACAAAAATTGTTTTGGCTTTCGTCTTAAAATAGTGTAGTGGGTTACTTTTGGAATATGATTATTTACTGAACTGAAATGGTACAGCTTGCCATTAAAATAATTACAGTGATAATTCGGCTGACGAACATAATTCGTTCCACTATTTCGCCGAACTCTTCGTTAAACATCAATGTTCGTTTGCTAACTGATTTCTAGTCCAATAAAAATTCAATGATGTTGCGTTATGTTAGTGCATCAATCCAACAAAATGTTCGTAATGGTTTGTTAGTCTAGTGAGAAAAGCAGGGAAAACAATTACAGCTAGCAAAAGCATTTGTTACTTACCCATCATACGCAGTATAGGGTCTTGTAATCGTTTTAAAAATCGAAATTTCTTTTCTGACGGATTTACACGTTTCAGACACTAGAGATTCCGAAAAATATATTTTCAGATTTTTTTTTTTTTCCGTCCGTCTGTTTGTGTGCGTGTCTGTAAACGCTCTATCTTCTGAACAAATTGAGATAGAGACTTGAAATTTGGTATGTACTTAGTATGTAATAATGAGAAGAAGCTTCTTGAATTTCAGTAACCTCGATTATCCGGAACTATTTCTTTCAACTGTCGAAGTATTCGTTCTGATAAAAGGTATATAAAAATTTTAGAAATTGTTTATTTTAAGGAGTGAATATAAAAGACAATAAAAAACAAATTTTGCATTAAGAATAAAGTCGATCGAATAATTAGTTGCTGAGATATTTGTAATAACATTTTCCACACTTTTCGATTTTTCATGACCTTGTATTGGAAATGAAACGCTTAATACGACGCAATAAACCGTTAGTTAATATGATTAACATTTTCGGAGTTATAGAGCATTTAAAGTTTATGACGTCATCCAGCCACGATTTATTCGAATTTCAATGCATTTTATAAGTGGCTTACAGATGTTTCATTTTCATATTTTATATCATGCATACCCATCATGGGTAAGTATTACGTTGGCCCCCAACGAACAGTTTACTAAGTTTTTAATGTTTCATTCTGCACTGCTTTTAGCAAAGTAAAAGTACAATTATGTACTGTAATTTGTATAAAGAGAGAGTTTTCCATTTTATCCATGCAACAGGCATAATTTTGAAAATAAAACTTTATTTAGTTAATAGAACAAATATAACTTGAAAATACAAATAATTTTAAACAAAAACATCGATCTTCATGGGATTTTTTCTTACTTTCTTGTTTTTGTAGCAATCCTGTATTGTTATCGACATCAGAGTCCTTCACGGTTCGGGTTATATTGACTCGAACCCGATATATCTACTGCTAAATCCCGACACAGACACGATGCATTTAACCCCACATATTTTAATGCATAAATCCATATTTTAATGTGATTATGAAAAACATACTATGTAATTAAATATCTAATATCAATTTTCTTTTATATTGGAAAAACATACATACTGAAAAAAATAATTATACTTATTCATGTTCAACTATATAGTGTAGAAAAAATTGCGGGAAATCGTTTGAAAAAACGAGTTACCAAACCCGATCCACAAGAGTCAAAATCCAACCCAAACTTGAAACAATTCGAATGAACCCAAATCGCAACGAAAACAATTACTTCCAACATGATCGATCCAACGCAAATGACGGTTCGGGTCGGGTTCTTGTAAAATCATCTTACGCAACCTGATATGCAAGAAGGTAATCCACATTCATTTTAAATATAATTTTTGCCAATATCGCTTATTTTGATGCCCAGTAGGTGATGGCATATTAAAATTTTTGAGGTGTCCCTGTAAAAAAATATGCACGATACGGAGATTATTTAAAAAATGTAAAGTAGCGCTCTGTGCCTTAACACTATATCAAAATTTCTTGACGATTGGTCAAATTTGGAAAAATTTAAAGCTTATAAAGTTAAAAAAAAATGAAAACAGACAGACAGACAAACATATTATTTTTAGATCCTAAGATGAAGAAACGGAACCATCGGCAGACTAGAGTCTTGCATGGTCAGGTTGTACACAACCCGAACAAAAAAATTCTGCTTAAAAAACCCTGAAACCCGAGTACAAAATTTTGTCAACCCAAACCCGACAAACTTAAACCAGAAACCGTTCCAAACCTGACCCAAACTGAAAGAAAATTAGTCCATATTTTAATGCAATTACGGAAAAATTGTCTACAATTCTATTTCTAATTTCAGTTGTACTTTTCAATATAAAAATGAACATATATACAATATATACTCATCAATATTTAAATATATAGTTTTCTTTTAAAATTGAAAAATATTCAGAACTGTTTTTTGAAAAATCGGCTTAAGCCGAACCCGATCCGAAAGAATCAAAACTCAATCTGAAACTGACCCGAACCCGAAACATTTAAAGTCAACCCGACCCGAATCCGTCAATCAATCCTATCCGATCCGAATCACGTGTCGGATCTTCTTCAGGTAAAAGCGGGTTACCCTGGCCCGATTCACGACTGTACTGTTGATCGAGATCTTATATATATATATATATATATATATATATATATATATATATATATATATATTTAAGTATGAAATTTGGACAATCCGTGCATGAGTTATACGTGAACATACATTGGAAAAAAAAATATGCTAACGAATTGAATAACCTCCTTTGTTGAAAGTCGAATAACAATGATTATAATATGTTTAATACTATAGCTCTCTAGAGAATTAAAATTTAGATATTTTCAAGCGCTGTTTTTGCTTCTAAAAATTCTGCTTAGAAACTAATTACTGAATAAATACAACTTTAAGAAAGTAATTCAGTAAAAAAGCAGCAAAAGCACAAGATTGCACCTGTTATTTTAAAAGCATGTTTTGTTTTACTGAACAAACCTTTAAATTACCATAACGCTACTTAGAAAACAACGGAATAAAGTGTGCACTTTTCTAAACAATTCATTGCTACCATTATATTTAACTCAAGTAATTTGCATTTTTATTACTCTAATTATTCGTTTCGAAAATCATTGTCAAAAGAAACTTGTTTATTCTTTGTTATTGGGAATGAATTACAAAGCAAATATTTTCAAAGAGAAATAAAATAATGTTAAAACCAGTTGCGTTTAAGAAGTACGTTAAATGTTGTTTTTCAGAAACTTTTTATTTTAATATTTGAAGCGATAACAAGTAAATATTTCGAAGCTCTCTATTGAAATGCAAATTTACGTGGGTAGAGTTTTTAAGCGCTATTTATTGTTATGTTCACAAGAAATACAAATGAATAAAATAAAATAAAATAAATATTTAATCTTTCGAATTAAAGAAAAAAGAATTGTTTCGACTTTTGTCTGAAAATACTGTAGTAGGCGTTTTTGAAACATGCTTATTTACTGAACTGAAACGATTCAATTTTTAAATGAAAATAATTATTTTCGTTATAAATACACGTTTAATTCGTTGGAGATTACGATGTGGAAGTTTATTTGTATGGAAGAAAATATATATTATAATTTATTACATCCTCAACAACAACAACAAAAAAAATATATAGACATATATACTGGACAAAATGTACTTATGCAAGATTGCACAGTTATCAGAACTACAGGGTCCGTCAAAAGGAATCATACACGGGTTTTGGTCAATAACCTTATTTGTACTCGCTTTACATTCGTAATGTTAATGTCAAAATGAAGCTTGGAATATGCATAACATTATAAAAATGGTTCGATATGTTCACCTGTCATGTCACCAACCATTTCAAAAAGTTCTCTTGAAACCTCTAATAACTTCAAGAAAAGTGGCTGGCGGAATGTTTTCTATCACTTCTTGAATTGCTTGTTCTGATTCATCGGGATTTGACGGTGCATTTCGATAGCACCTGTTCTTCAGCTATCCAAAGAGAAAATAATTACATGGATTGAGGTCAGGGGAATACGGTGGCTGCTGAACATCGCGTTCATATCCGCTTTCAAAACTCAGACCGAAAACTCTGTCATTAAAATACTCTTCGTGATATCGTAGCTTTCGTGAGAATGGCGAGGAGCTGTTTCATCTTGCATAAACCATGGTTCACCTTTTTCGGATCATGGAAGCAATTAATCGGTGTGTTTTGTGTCGTGTTCCTGAAGCTTCGAATAGTACCTTTTTGAATTCACTCTGTTTCTGAAAAAGCTTGCTGGTTAATGCTCCTTTTGAGCAGATGGATATCCAGGCAGTTGTTTTTTGTATGGATGTAGGGCTCTTCAAGAGACTCATGACGGATTTCTCTATACCAGTACCGGTAATTTTGCTTGTTAATGTATCAGGTCAGATGAAAGTGAGCTTCATCATTAAACAAAAGGTTTGGAACCGAGATTTCGTTACCTCGCAATAGCCGAAGAACCTTTTCAGCGAAAACAAATATCTTTTCCTTGGCATTTGCAGTCAAATTGTGCACAATTTGAATTTTGTATGGGTAAAGAGGCAGTTCACTTCTTCAAATGCGGCAAACACGTGCCTCAAAAATGCCGATCTCTTGAGTAAGTCCCGAACTTGACATATATTAAGACGTTTATCCATTTACTGGCTATTTTCAGCGGCCCGCACATCGTGGTCTTCCAGTTAAATTTGCCCGATGATCGGCAACACTTTCTGTCAACTTAAATTTGGCGATTAAGTTGTTAATCGTTTGCCTTGTTGGTGCACCGTGTCTTCAATAAGTTTTTTCATAAAGAGTACACAATGAAGAAGAAGATTACCAAAAAAATCGTATTTCATGACGATAAAAATTCGTTGCTCGAGCTTCAAAGCTTGGTTAAGCCTATTTGGTCTACTTCGATTCGAATGATTGAAATTTCAAAACTGAATAACAATTTAACCCTATCGTTAATCCTACAAACTATAATATTTTCTGATAGCCTAAAATGTCAGCTTTAATTTGACATTAAAAAAAAAAAAAAAAAAAAAAAAATCAAATTTACGGTACAAAATGTAGGGTGGTTCAATTTGAAAAAAAAAAAAAAAAAAAACAATTTTGGCTCAAAAAAAAAAAAAAAAAAAAAAAAAAAAAAACTGAAATTTAACAACGCATTTTGCTCTATTTACGTTCACATACTTTGAATTTCCGTTTAAAATGAACACCGCCTCTCACACCGCTCTAGTTTCCGCGCATGCGCCCAAAAACCACGTATGATTCCTTTTGGTTTCCCTACACGGTGTAGTTTTCAAAACTTCATCTACATAGTTATCAGAAGTAGTAACTATAATATTATTTTTATAAGTTATCGCAAGTGAATGAAAATATATATTTCGTTATATTTAGCAAGCAAAACATAGATAAAATCTTATGCATTTTAGGCTTTGTCCGAAGATAAAAGATAACATTGATAGGGGAGAGGGGGGCTTGAAACTTCGAAGATTTTCCTACACTCAATAAGTGGATTAAAAAGCTGTTTATTTAATAGCAGAATTCTGTGATTAAGTAGGATTAATGTTCCCATTCAGCAATAGTGGTATTCAAAAACTGTAACACATGGTGCCCACGCAATAAAGTAAGAAACAATTCCTTGAAGTAAGTTTTATTTATTTTTTCTGGAAAATTAATTTTAAGACTACATTTTTTAAATACATTTTTTCCTTAATCTACTATTGATAATATCCCAAAATTCAGCCCAAGATGCATCACACAAGTGAATTCAGATAGATAATTATTGAAATGTCTTTAGAAATTCTTTCTGTACTCATGCGGACGCATATGTATGTTTATTCTTACTAATACTTCATATAAAGCTTATCTTTTTATGCTAATTTTATGTTACGCATTGCTCCTGTGCGCCTCAAATATACTTATAATATTATTTCTATTGTCAACATCCCTTTTTCTAAGCAAATACAGAACACAGAACGATAAAAGAGATACCATATGAAATGATTTTAAACAGGCTTCTGATATAGTACACTCACATTTCGTTAAAAGATGTCTTTTTAAAAATTAAAAGTAAGTGAATACAGATAGCCAAATCAATGCTGATTTAATTACAAATTAAATCAGCATTGTTTTCAAAAATAAAATGAAAAGTTTTCCAAAAATTAATGTTTCCACAAAAATAAAATACCGCATTATATAATGCTCAAACAATGATTATATAAAAAAAAAAGAGTACAACCGTGGCATACGTAATACATAATGCGTAGACTACGTTGTAAGTACAACAAGTATAAAATTTCATGCTAGTGCGCGGGTTTATTTAATATTAAAAAGGAAAATTGAAATGTTTATAAGAAACAAACACCATCGATCGATCGAAGTAAAATTGAAGTTAATTAAAATTTTAGCATTGTTTTTATAAAAAGATATGAAAGATTTTTCTCAGTTTTTACGAAGCGAGTGACGTCATCCTCTAATGCAGTTAAAATATTGTTATTTTTTTCCTCTTGCGTGCCTTTTGCTGACTTTGATTAATTTTTATTATAACTTTGATGGAATAAATGAGACGATATTCTGGCTTCACTAATGTTGTTTTCAGATATTTTTATCCTTAATTTTTCTTTTAAAGTTTAAACTTGCATCTCAGAAATGTTGGATATTGGTAAAAAATATTAGACTGCAGTGCGAAATCCTCGCTCGGGTGCACTGGTCTTATATGTTTTTCATATTATTATTATTATTATTTAGAGAGCTTGAACAACAACAACAAAAATAAATATTAGAAAAATATTGTCATCCTTTAAAAGTTTCAGGATGGGAAACGAAATATTTTTTTCTTTCCATAGTTTGTTACTTTTGCATAATACATTGGTTTCTAAAAAACTTTTATTTAAAACCATTAGTGTCTGAGTTCCGACTGTCACAAAAACTTAAAACTTTTTCGTAATAAGTGTTCATCATATTTCATACCAAAGACATACAAAATAATCTGACATCGTTTAAAAAACAAATCTTTTTTGTTATATTCGTTTTATAAATACTTGTGCATATTTTGCCCAAAAATGCTCTTTTTTTGCTTTTAAAATGTTGCTCAGAAGAGATAACCCCAGTTCCTTATTCTTAGTAGATCAAAATACAGACCAAATATGCTCTGAAAAGTATTTGTAAGCTTGAATTAGTAACTTTAACTTTGAAATATAATGATGAACCGATGGATCAATTAATTCAATAAATGCTAGTAATACCAACAATGAAGTCAAAAGACACCAGATAATCTAAATTTTAAATTAAAATAATTTTCATACTATGAGTCGATGGAGAGCATGCTGACTACAGGCGGGAAATTTCGTTATTTTTTCGCCATTGGATTCTTTTTTCATCTCCTTCAGATAGTTTTAACTACTTAGCAAATAACAAGTAAAGGGTAGCAAAATTATCAAAATAACTTATTGATTAAAGAAAATACAACCACATTTTTCCGGTGTCTGTGAACGCGTTTTCTAAAAATAAAATTTTCTTTAATATATCTGCTGACTAAAAATATAATAAAATATAATAAATTATAACAGCTTGTAATAATATATTTATTTTAAATGCTAAAAGATGTAAACTAAAAACATAATACACAGTAAAATAACTTTTATTAGGTTGTTGACATGTTTCGGCCCACTCCGAGACATACTTCGGTCTCGGGCGTTCTCGGACTCTGATGACATAAAATTTTTCGGGGTCATACAAGGTTTCTGGTTTCAAATCATCCGTATTGGGCTCCGAAAAAAGAGCCCGAACACCTCTCTATGGTATTAACGATATGGCAAACTATCAAATTAAGTGTAACAGTTTTCAACAAAAAAATTTAGAAGTTAAATACAGGGTGTGTTCACAAAGTTTTAAGACTGATTGCTTTCTGAGTAGGGGTGCGCGCGCATACCCGTTCCACTGACAGGTGAGGTAGAGAGGGTGTCAGCTAAGGGACCGAACGCGCGCCAATTGCCTCCGAGACGTTGGTGTGAACAGATCGTTAGTGGAGTGAGTGCGTGTCATTGAGCCCCTTCGAAACCTGGTTGAGTGGAAAATGCAGTTTCATTTGGAGCACAGGATATTCTGTAAAGTTCTGTGTGAAATTTTAGAAAACCGCGACAGAGACTTTCGTATGATTCAAGAGGCCTACCAAGAAGAAGCCATGCAATGGTTTTCATGTGGCACAAAAGGTGCGAAAATGGCCGCGATGGCGTTGAAAACGATAACCGCGCTGGGAGACCTTCAGCAAGCCGAACTGATAAAAATCGGGTGAAAGTGCGTGAACTGTTAAACACGGACCGTCGTTTTAGTGTTCGTGTCCGGCGCGTCCGCCCGGACATCACAGACGATTGGATTGTTCACCACGACAATGCGCCCTCTCACACGTCGCTCGCTGCCACCGAAGTTTTAGCCACCCCCCTACAGCCCCGATCTCGATCCCAGAGACTTTTTTTTTTGTCCCTCCGGATCCAGAAAGACCTCAAAGGGAAGCGATTCGACACGATTCCAGTGACCCAGGCAGTTTTGACGAGGCCCCTTAACAGCCTTGCGCGCGAAGACTTCCAGGGAGCCTAATGAACAATGGAGAAAACGGTGGGTTCAAGCCCAAGGGTCATATTTCGAAGTATTTTAGTTCGCTGTACAAAAATGTTTAATAAATTTTGTATTCACAGACCAGTCTTGAAACTCGTGAACACACCCTGTAAAAGTCTTCGTCAATGATTAAGGAAATATATTTCTTCATTTCTTTTAAAGCAAAGAAATTGCTTATCCTTTGTCCGTAAATTTGTCGTACCGACTTAAAAAAGTTTGTTTGGAGAAAATTGCGTTTAAAGTTTTCGAAATAAATTCGCCGTACAAAAAAAAAAAAAAAAGGAGAGAAATGGTTTTGGATATAGCAAAACTTTACGATAATATAACGTTATTTCTTTCCAGTTATACACGATTCCGAAAAAAGTGTTATTTTACCTCTAAAAATCTCAGAAAACAAATGATATCCGAGATTTAAAACAGCATTTCTGAAACAAACGTTTCTTTTGCCGTCTTTTTACAAAGAAGGGAAACAAAAAAGAAACGTTTCGAGTGTAGTTTCACCGTGTATTAATCAGTTTTCCCAACGCTAAATATGGGTTATTTAGATTCTATCAATAGATAAATAAACAATTTCAGCTGTGTAACAGAATTTATATACATGCAAGAATAATAAAATAATGTTAATTATAATTTAAATCTTATTTTTTGTTTTACCAATCTTCTTGCAATAGTATGCATTTGGGGAGAATAGTAGTAGTATAAATGTGTCTTTTTACAGTACTATTTTCGTTAATTAACATTATATTTATCATAAATAAATTTATTTGTATTGTCAATAAAATATATACATTAACAGTTATCATTAAAAACATAGTTATTTTCTTAAAAACACATATGATGTAGTTTGACGTTTTAAGCCTTTACATCCTGAATTAATTTTCCAGCTACTTTTTAGATGCGCAGAATCCTCGATTATTCCCACCAGTTATTATTATTATTATTTTTTTTGTAAAGTTTTCCTTATCTAATCATAGCATTTTTGAGATTCGATTAGGTGAAAATTTCTCATTTGAAAAACCGGTAGTAACAGATTAAAAATTCTGTAAAAGACGCTCGTCGCGAAGGGGTTAAAGTGGTACTTGTAAGTACCGTCAGGATAAAAAGGGTTAAAAAGTATTGGGTTGTTCGGAAATTTTCTTCCGTTTGGGAAAACTAATTCGTACCGGAAAATTCTGCCCTTCAATTATTAGACATTAGATATCGAGTTATCTAATAATTAAATGGTTGAATTTTCCGGTACGAACCAACTTTTCCAAACGGAAAGAACTTTCCTAATAACTCAGTATAATCCATATCCAGTTCTCCTGCACATATTTCTTTTGTTATTTCTTCATTTTTTATCTTTAATTATTATTGACAATACAAATAGATTTATTTAAGAGAAATATAATGTTAATTAACGAAAATAGTTCTGTAAAAGGATACATTTATACTACTACTGCTGTTCAAAAATGCATACTAATGCCTGAAGATTGGTAAAACTAAAAAAAAAAAAAAGATTTAAATCTATTACGGGCACTATGCAAACTGAATGTTCTGTTTTTAGACTGGTTAATTATAATATTAATGTTAATGCTGCTAATTTAGTACTTTTGAACTTGTTTGTTGAAAATGAAAATGGCGAATGAATAGCCATGAATGATACATATCACTTTTAATATGGTTGAGTATGTTTTCACTTATAATATGACTAGGGCATAAAACCCGGGCTTCCCGGGGTAGAGAATATAGTTGAAAACCGTTTATAATTTTATTGAAAACGCTAATAGATTTTTCACATTTAATAACTTTTTTAGATTGCCCCTAACAACACCAAAGAGCATTTTTATATGAAATATGGTAATTATATATTCAAATAAAATTTTGAAATTTATTAAAAGTGGTAATTTCGTATTGACCTCGTGCCAGAAGTTAATAGCCGAAGAAATCGCTAAAATTTTCGTTATCTACCGCAGTTTTTTTAATTCTGATAATTTAAGCGGTTTTAAGCGATTATTTCGATTACATGTCTGTTAAATTCGTGTTTTATTTACACTATTTAACTTACTGCTTAATGAAGTTTTAATTTCGTATTGAATATTAGCTGGAAACAAATGCTGAACTTTTTATATTGTTTAAAGTGCAAACGGATCATAATTTTGTAATCGTCTGCAAACGAAAGAGATATATTAAAAAAAAAATCCGGCTTGAAAGTTAATTTAAATGCTATAATAAATGAATAGTATAATACAGTTTTCAAACAAATTGCATTTGAAAGTAGATTTTTTTCCCTATATAACGGTGTAAAAATTAAAAATGTGCCATGTTTAGAAATTAAAAAAAATGCAATAACAAAAATCGCAAAACCAAAATTTCATCGTCAATTTCATCGTCATCATCCAAAATTTCATCGTTCACAAAAGGACGTCAGCGTTACGCACGGACACGTTTGTCCTTTACAATATAGATAGATAGTCTAACATCATTAAAATGCACCGCAAACGATTTTTCCTCATAGACCGTAATGTAACGGAATTCTTTTGAGTGTCACTGTAAATGAATTATAAAAGCTACACATTTCATTTTCAGTATTGTAAAATTTGATAATTGGATAGCATCCGAAAAAACGATATTTTATGTTGAGAAAACTGATTAATGCACTGTAAAAACTACCAGGAAAACATTTCGTTTTTTTTTCTTTTTTTTAAATCGAGACGGCATCAAAAGAAACTTTTGTTTTAGAAATTCTAGATTAAGTCTTAGATATCTTTTGGTTTCTCAGGTTTCTGAAGATAAAGGAACACTTTTTGGAATAGTGAATAACTCGGAAGAGGTTATGTTATACTTTCGTATAGTTTTGCTAGATCCAAAAACATTTATCTTCTTTTACAGTGTACCACTCGCTCGTGCACTGTGCAAAAAGAATAGCTTTATTTTCTAAGGTGCAATTGTATTTAAATTTTAAACAAGAAAGGAAAATTATCCGTTGGGTCCAGCATAGATTATTAAACACTTTCCAACACATTCAGTACACTTAAAAATATTTACTCTTAATAAGATGAAAGATGGTGCTTAAGCAAATAATTTGGAAAACGCATGACACGTTTGAAAACCCATTGTCAGGAATTACTCTCAATAGTTGGAAAAGCATCCGAAATATTTTGTGCAGTCCTGTTTATGATCTATAGATTTGTATATATACTGCATTAGTATTCTACAATTTACTTCAGATAGAAAACGTATAAATACAGTGAAAAATTTCCCTACAGCAAATTCCGCCAATAAATAAAAATGTACTCGGGGTGTTTTGTGCAGCCCTGTATAGAATCTTTTATTTATATACACTCAGTAATATGCAAAAAAAAAAAAAAAAAAAAAAGAAGGTTAAATTCAAAAATGCGTACCACAATTGAAAACGCACTTCCAGCAATTATTAATGATAGATATGGTGCAGTAACCGTATTAATTTGTGTGTCCCTGTAAAGGAACGATGAATGCTATGCACATTTTATTCTAGAGTAAGCACCCTGTAGTGCACCTCTGTGATATATATATATATATATATAATTTTTTACATGTTTGAAATAATATAACATTATTAAAGGACACTACAAACAATTTTTCTACACAGACCGTAATATAACAATATTATTCCCTTGACTGTCCCTGTAAATGTACAATGAATGCTACGCGCACCATATTCTATACTAAACATCTTGTAGTGCGTCTTAGTGATATATATAACTTTTAATTTGTTTAAGATAGTCTAACATAATTAAAATGCACCGCAAACGATTTTCTCTCATAGACCGTAATGTTACGGAATTCTTTCGACTATCTCTGTAAATGAGCTATAAATGCTACACCCTTCATTTTCAGTATCGAAAAAGTCATAGTAAACATCAATATCATATATCAATTAGATGACTATCCGAGTATATTTACGCAAGTTAGAGCACGGGCAGACGGTAGACGACAGAGAGACAGATAAAGCGAATTCATAAACAGTTTTCAAATATGTTGGAAGTGTTAAAAACGGCATCAAGAGAATATTTATAAAATGTCATACATTCAGAAAATGGAAGGAAAAAAAAACGTGCATTTTATTAAGAAAAAAAAAATTATGCTTTTTTGAAGAAATAATTTTAAGGGGCATAGTGAAATGAAAGTAAAATATTTGAATCTCTTTACAAAATAAATTCTTAAATTTTGAGTTGTGCTTTTCTTGAATCAAAAGAGTCAGACTATTTTCCTTAAGCAAGAGTAAGAAACTGAAATACACATTGAAGAGAAAAATAAATCGGTTATAGTTTTAAAATACTTTTTGTAAAACTGCATCTTTTTTAATATTTTCATCTTTGAATACAAAAATGACAGTCTTTTGTTAAAACTCTTGAAAATGTTGCTTCAGGAAAATCCTGGAGGCGTTCATTTTATAAAGCATTTCCGATTTACATTCTCTCTTATTAAATTTTCAAACTATGCAAATATTAAACATCAGTTTATCTGAGGCAGTGTACGTTTTTTCCATTTCTCCTTATAAACATTTTAATAGAACGTAGATTTAAGGAAAGGACGATTTCGGAAGGAGTATGAAAAAGTTCAGGTTTAAGAGTAAAATATTTCTTTATATACAATTTTTACAAAATAAAATATGAACTTTTTTAGGTTAGGTGGGAACAGTTTATAAGGAAAAGTAAGTGTTTTAGTTTTAAAGTAACTGAAATCAAAAGTTTTTTATTAACAAAACTTCCGTATGAAAATATATTAAATTTGAAAGTAAGTTTTGCAAAACTGGACGTAAAAATTCTAAAGAGTGTATATATATATATATATATATGTTACATAAAATTTTATTTCGCAATATTCCTTTAAATTATTCTAAATTCTGACATATTCAATATTTCCCTATTTCTTAATAATATTTATTCCTATTTAATTTTCTTTTGCAATCCAAAACGTGTATATTAATGATTATCTTATTCCAAATCTTAATCTAAAACTTTAAATCCATTCGTAACTTTTATCAACTATCTAATCTATAGTATTGTGAGCTACTTTGTCATTTCGAATGTTTTTAAAAACCATTTTGTTATTTTATTCCACGGACTCTCTTCGCGCGCTAGATATTTTTACTGCAAAATCAGTGCGCCGCTGGGTCAGGGATTCTTTCTTATTAACACCTCTCTATCGCGCGTCATTCGCTTAGCTAAATTTCGCGTCTCACTGATTGGTTCATGCCCGCATTACGTCGCTTGTGTACTAACTATCCGCGCATTTAACAAAAAGCCATTGCAAGTGTTCGGAGAGCAGAATTTTGTCTTGTTTTCAAGTGCTGAACAAAAGGTTATCGGGCGTTCTGATGACGTGGAATTTCTAAAACAGTCATTAAAGATAAACTCAATGATGTAATGCTTTATAGTCAAGCCTGAGGGCTTTAGAAAACATCTATGTCCTGTGGGAATTGTTTCGTGATCTCTCCTGTGCCTGAATAAATGCTTTTATTGGATAACTGGAGTAGTCTTTATGGAGAAATTCACAATGGGTACATTATTTGCCTTCATTCGTCGTCATGATTCTCGATCTACTGACTGCAATCGTTCACCATCTTTAACCAACTGCCAGTTTCTCATGAAATTTTAAATCATACAGCTAAAATCTAACATATATATATATATATATATATATATATATATATATATATATATACAGGGTGGCCAAAATTAAAACACTCCTACTCCAACCTCTCTATATATTAAACTACTCAGTGTATAATCTTCAAATTTTGTACACATTCTATTCAAGTCATGTAGAAACAGATTACGCGGAAAACATTTTTAATTCCAGGAATCACCGATAGAAGACACTGTACAACTGGCAAATGGTGAAAAGACACAAAAACACATTTTATTTGAGTGTACCAACCATTCATGGGAAAAGGACCTAATCGACGCAGAGAATGCTGCTCAGTATGGTTCATTACTTGAAGATGTAAAATCTGCAGACTCTTTCAACTGTAGTTCGTAACTGGTCGACTGAGATGTTTCTCACATGCTGAGTGATACCTTATTTGAAGTCCGCCAAAGTTTCCAGACGTCTTCGATAAACAAATTATTTTAAGTGTCCCCACAGACAAAAAATACAGGGATTAAGATCCGGAGAACATATGGTCAGGTTGTTGGAAACGCACGACTGCGTATTCTGTAATTAGTGAAACGTTGCCGAAAAACCTGCTGTACACAGAGTCCGATGTGTGAAAAGGCTTTCCATCCTGCGTAAAGATAATTGAGTCAAGACATTGTCGCTAAAATTTCGAGCATCTTTTTGCACTTGTTGGCTGCCATGGTGCATGTCACAGAGCCATTGCGAGTAGCCTCTTCGAAAAAAAAAGCCACAAGAAAGAATGTGGCTGTGAATTCACATCAGACTGTAACTTTCAGTGAGTGTAGTGGAATCTCTTGGAAGGTACGGGGGTTTTCCGTGTCCCAAATGCGACAGTTATGGGTGTTCACTATTCCACAGAGGTGGAAATGGACCTCATCACTCCACAGAATCTGCCATAGCCACGATGCATCTACTTCAACTCTATCAGTAAATTTCAATGCAAAGGTCAAGTTTTGCCCGTCCATGGCCAGAAACTTGTTGATTATGACTGATTTTGTACGGAAAACAATGCACTATTTTTCTCAGTACGTTCCACACTGTGCTATCGGTAAAACCCAAGTGTCGTGACACTGCACGTGCGCTACTACAGCCTACAACAACATCCATTGACTGTTCAACAATAACGGTGGCAGCAGCTTCAACGTCATCTGAACGAACCAGTTTTCGTCCTCGACCCGGCTGAACTCCAAGATGTCCAGTTTTCTCGAATCGAGCGAACGTTCTGCTGAGAGCTTGTAGAAGAAATGATCCTTTGCCCAAATTGTGAAGTCGGCAAAACTCTTGAATTGCAGCTGCAACATTTCCTTTATTTTCATAAAAGAGATTTCACAAGCAAAGCGCGTTCTAGCAGCTTTTATGCCCAGAACATGGCTGCAAACCATAGGTTTATGCAAATTCTTGCGCTTAGAGGGCGAAATTGCAGTTTCTATGGCAGTTTAAGCTTCTTTACTTTATTTTATTTTATTTTTTCCATAAGGGTAATAAAAATTAAAAGAAAAAAAAATCATTCCGCATGTGTTTTTTTTATTATCATTATTTTTGTCTTTTTTCCATACATTTTGTTCTTCAGCGTATTCTAGAACAAAGGTGTTTCAAATTCAGGGTGTTTCTAGAACTAATTTTTTTCCGTGTAATCTGTTTCCCCATGTTTTGAATAGTATGTGTAGTGTACGAAAGTTAAGCCTTTACATTGAGTAGTTCGATATACAGGGATGTCTTTATGTTTCTACAGGGGTGCTTTTATTCTCGCCTCCCTGTATATATATAACCGTTTAAAGACAACACAGAAACATCATACACAAATGGAGGAATAAAAATCAAATATTGAAATATGAACACATGCCTGTTTGAATACTATATATATATATATATATATATATATATATATATATATATATATATATATATATATATATATATATATATATATATATATATATATATATATACAACCATTAATGAAACACTACCGAAACACCAACTGAAACTTGAAATTATGATTTAGCAAGTAATAATTTATTGACAACGAAATTGTAACCCCAGCACTATGAATATAGATATTAAATATTTATTTAAAAGAAGTAGAAATTAAATTAAAAATTGAATGAAATAAATAGAATGAATGAAATTTGTGGAATTTATACAGAATTATCAAGTCCCAAATGCATAAATTCCACAAATAAAATGAGTGGTTTCATCTTCATATTAGCATTAAAATTGCTAAAGAATAGGAATTTGGGACGACCACTCAGACACATATCCATCTAGTGAAAAAAAAAAGACTTAAAGATAATAAAACAAATACATTAGTAATACAATACCAAAATGGAGAGATACCTTACCCATATTTATAAGAGAAAAACTTGATAATAGATCTCCAAATATTACCATACAACTCCGCCACATACCTCCTCAATCCAACATCTACCCACCCTATATATATATATATATATATATAATTACTAGTTGGTACCCACGGCTCCGCTTGCGTGCGAATTAATTTGTAATATCATTTTTTATAATACTGTTTAAAAAGTGTGAGACAAAGATAATTTTACATTACACTGAATGTTTTTAATAACTTTATTTTTAAACTAGTTTTAAGAATGTCATGTAAAAGCTTTTCACAATTTATGTACTTTAATATTAGAAACAGTGGAATGAAAAGCTTTTAAAATGACGTCATTATAATGCAATGCAGTAAACCGTTTGTTTTATGAATAAAATGTTTTTTTTTCTTCTGAAAATGTTATAATTTTTAATGGTAGGTAGCTCCCACTTTTACTAAATTAAGATCCTACAATTTTTGTTTTACGACTGAATGCCAAAATGCATTAGATTGTGCTTGGGGAATTATCTCTTAATTACGAAACAAACTTTTGGCAGAGTGAAAATCAGTGGTTGTTTAAATTTCCTTCAGGAATATTCAAACTTTGGCATTAAATAAACGCCTGATTCTCTTATTTTTTTTTAACTCAATGGGCAACATTCAAACATTTTCCTTTTGAAATTTTCTATAAATAATATGTTAGATTATAAATATGCTTAAAAGTATCACTTCTTAATTATCGGCCAATAACAACCCATACATTTACTCAC
The DNA here is from genome assembly GCA_963931845.1 of Maratus michaelseni. NCBI lineage: Eukaryota > Metazoa > Arthropoda > Arachnida > Araneae > Salticidae > Maratus > Maratus michaelseni. The sequence continues at coordinate 127,120,415 of OZ007598.1, read as the reverse complement.
TGTCTAAAAAAGAGCCTCGCTTATTGAGATGAATGCAATTACAGATTTTTTTAAAAAAACTTATTGCCTGTTTTGTTTAAATTACTTTAATTTTTATAAAGTATTGAGCCGTTTTGACATTAAATTGCACCCACGTCAAACCATACATATTTTATATTTATCATGAAAAGGTACTATTAATGACAACTTAAAAAAGCATTTTAAAATTTTCTATTTCGATTTTTAAAGTTTTATTTTAATTCTTCTATTTAAACATCTATGATACCAACAAAAATATTTACCACTAAAACGAAAAAAATTACGTAAGAATAAAAATATGCTTTTGATACATGGTAGGTAACATATTGCTTGGAACTACCCTCTTAGGAAGCGGATGCAAAATATGCTCTTAATGCCGGTTACAGATGGTAATATAACAATAATATTGTTTTACAGATATCCAAAGGATACAATTTTGTAAATTAATATATTCGACATTTTTATAATAATGAATCATAAATCTCAAGAAAAAGGCATGGAAAACTGTTTATTGATATAATAAGCTATAAAGTAATTAATCCTTATACAAAGTGCATGATTATAAATACAGTGATGGAACAGCTGCGCATCAGCGAGCCAACTGTTGTCATTAAATTTAGGTAATACTCTTTAACTTATTTAATGATAGAATTTTTGCGATTATAGAAGGCGAAATATACTATTAAATTTTAGTGGTGGCAATCAGCTCACTTTTGTGCAGCTGTTTTAATCTGTGTAAATATGCAATCTTCAACATTGTCTTGAACAAAAGTTTTATCTTTATTGCATCTCTCAGTTCAAAACAAAGAAAATATTGAAATTTAAATACAAATTTAGAAAACTCTTGTTTTTTCCCTTTTATTTTCTTAACAAGGCAGGAATGCTATTGTTTTATGAACGGAGTAAAATTTTACATTACATAAAAATAATGGAGGTAAGTAAGAAATATTGTGCAAATGAAATATCTCTCAGAAAATAACGGATACAAGTTTTTAACTTCGACTAGGAAATGGTGATACTGAGTTAATTTTTTATACCAAAATTTAATTTATCACTTGAGCAGTTTCACGTAGTTATTGCTAAAGTAAACTTTATGGATTTAGTGAAATTAAAACAGCTAGAGACGTTCAGAAATATATTTCTCATAAAGATAAGTTTATACGCACTTTAACAATTTTGAATTAGATAATTTACGATATTTAGGAGAACTATGTAATTTTCTTCTTTTTGCAGATGTGAAACAAGCATGTTTTGTCAATAAATTTTTATCTTTATGTTGTAATTGCTTTTATATTTTTTGCATGCTTTTCTGAAATCTGAGTAAATATTTTTCTAATCGGAATTATTGCGCTACAAAGGGTTAAAATATATAACCTCTTAAAGGGCGGTGAGAATTTTTACAGTGCTTAATTTTCAGAATTTTACTTTATAATTTTTGGGGAAACCAGCCTAGAAAATCCACTCACAGTTTTACATTGTTCGGCATTGTTCCTTAAAATTAAATTTCCTTATTTTAAAATAATTTTTTTTTTCGAAAATTCTAGTTTCATAAACACAATTACTTGCCTCTGAAAGGAATAAATAAAATTTTATTTGTTTTTTATGTTACTGCAGTAAAATCAAAATGCCAAGCGAAATCCTCTATTTATTTCTGGTATGATCGATAAGTAATATGTAGGTTAACCTTTTATGCTCCGACGCTACATTTTAGTGCTACTAAAGGAAATTTAATATAAAATTTAATTCATCCGTCTATTAATAAAAGATTTTATTTTTCATACAAAATACTTTAATCGATCTTATTTAGAAAGCACAGCGAGAAAGTCGAAGCTAAATAGTTTTTAAAGTAGTTACTTTCTCAATCATTTAAATAGATCTAGTTTTTCTCTTTTTAAAAAAAAGTTATAAAAAAATTTGCAACTGCAAAATCCTTCCCATTTACAGATAGGATCACATTTATTTACATTGTTTTTATACTTATTGTATACAGAACAGTATATTTTGTTAATTAATCTAATTATTCTTGTATGTAAATATTTTACAAAAAGTTATTACCATATTTACAATGTTATTACCATAACTATGGATTTATTATATCAGGTTTAATGAAATAACTTATCTAAATTTAATAATAATATTATTATTATACAGGGTGTCCCATCAAAGCTTCGCAAACTTTGCACAGACAGATTTCTCGCTTGGAGTACACAAAAAACTACGACACATAGTTTTCGAGAAAAAAGCCAAACAAAAGTTATGACGTCATATCCGGTGCAAGAAAAAAAAAACTTTATTGGAAACATGAATATCGGTATATTCACGAACGGAATACGAAAATTAACGGTAGCATAGATGCAGTCTTTTAAATACGATTCAAACGATGGTTTGGCGTCATTCCAAGGTGCGTGCATGCATGCCTCCATATGCGCAGCGGATATTTTTAGCATCTTCGTATGCAAACATATGCAAATACCCATGTTTATGTTTCCAATGAAGTTTTTTTTCTTGCACCGGATATGACGTCATACTTTTCCTTCGCATTTTTCTCGAAAACTAAGGGTCGTAGAGGTATATATTTCTTTGGGCATTTTTATGTACTTCAAGCGAGGAATCTGCTTGTGCAGCATTTGGGTGGTCTTGATGGAACACCCTGTATAAATTATCTAACATATCTTCAGAAGTTAAGGAAGATAATTATTGAGGTGGAGCAATTTCTTGATTCATAATTTGCCTCATAAAGGGAAGGAACACGCTCTTAATATCTATTATGACAGGTGATATGTAAACAATATAGTTTAAGAAATTGTTTTCTAAAATGTAACGTTTTCCGAACTACTATATTTGGTATTGTATTAACAGTGAGTGGAAAAGCTTACAACAAATAACATAGAGAAAATATTTATTAATATCTCATTGTAAATTTATCGTGGTAAATCTGCTACTATTGCTGCACGTTCCCCTTAGATTTGCATATTTATTTGCGTTACTATAAATTTTCTACATTATTTTCCCATGCAAATGTTTAATATTATATCAGCTTCGATATATTAAAAAATATATTGTTGGTTAAAATAATATTCTAAAGGTTCAAAAGCTAAATACGGAAAATTATTTAAATAAAATATGAAAAATCGATAAATTAAGTTACATTTTTCAAACAAGCTTCATTCAAAAGAAGATATTTTTGTTTTGTTTTTAATGGAGTAAAGTTTGAAATTATGCAATATTTTTAAGTAAAGGTATTTGGTATCAAAGCCAGAGCTCAGGTCGCAACATCTAGCGTTAATTTTGAGATAGCATTATATTGATGGACACGATTTTGCTTTATATTATACAAACTAAATATAAATACATCCTTAGGCAACTATTTTGAATTTTATAAGCAACTTCTGTAAAAAGTACGAGATGTTAATGGTAGACGTTATGTTTTACTGAAATTAACGTGTAAAATATTCAAATCAAGTGTCATTACGGTATGTGTACTAATTTTATATGAAAAGACTGCATGTAAATAAAAAATATTCTCCGAAGAAGACGATATTTAAATAATAATAATAAACACAAATTATTTACTTAAACTAGAAAATTGCTCGAGCTTGCAATATATAAACAGAAAATTATTTGCTTTTTACGTTGCTGCAGCAAAAGATTAATACCGAAATAAATCCTTTATTTGCTTCTAGTATGATATATGATCGGTAGTTAATTTAATATTTAAAACTATACTATAGCGGAAGAAAGCAAAACACGTTCTTTATATCTGCTATGAACGATAATATACACTGTTAAAAATTTGCAGCAAACTGTCCAGTCATTCGACCGTTTTTATAGAAAATGGTTACATAGTCGTAATTCAACTCTATTCTGACCATATTATAGCCCATATTATGGTCAGAATAGAGTTAAATTATGGTTAGGTAACCATTTTCTATATAAAAACGGTCAAATGACTGGACAATTTGCTGCAATTTTTAACAGTGTATGAGTAATATTCTCTGGAGAAGACGATCCTTAAATAATAATAGTAAATACAAGGTATTTATTTCAACTTGTAAATACTTTGAACTTGCAATATATAATAAAAAGAAATTTAGCCGCTTTTTATGTTACGACAGCAAAAGATTAATACTGAAAGAAATCCTTTATTTGCTTCTATTATGATATATGATAAGTAGTTGATTTAATGCTTAAAACTATACTATAACGGGAGAATACAAACACGCTCTTAATATTTGTTATGAAAACTAATATATGAGCGATATTCTCTGGAGAAGACGTTCTTTGAATAATAATAATAAACACAAGGTATTTACTTCAACTTGAAAAATGCTTTGAGCATGTAATATATAAACAGAAATTTATCCGCTTTTTATGTTGCTGTAGCAAAAGATTAATACCGAAAGAAATCCTCTATTTGCTTCAAGAATAATATATGATCACTAGTCAGTTTAATACTTAAAACTATCTTATAGCGGGATAATACAAAACACGCTCTTAATATTCTTCTTTGGAGAAGATGATCCTTAAATAGTAATAATAAACACAAGGTATTTATTTCAACTTGAAAATACTTAGAACTTACAATTTATAATAAAAGAAATTTATCCGCTTTTTATGTTACGACAGCAAAAGATAATACTGAAAGAAATCCTGTATTTGCTTCTATTACGATATATGATAAGTAGTTGATTTAATGCGTAAAACTCTAATTATAGTGGGATAACACAAAACACGCTCTTAATATTTGTTATGAAAACTAATATATGAGCGATATTCTCTGGAGAAGACGTTCTTTGAATAATAATAATAAACACAAGGTATTTACTCCAACTTGAAATATGCTTTGAGCTTGTAATATATAAACAGAAATTTATCCGCTTTTTATGTTGCTGCAGCAAAAGATTAATACCGAAAGAAATCCTCTATTTGCTTCAAGAATAATATATGATCACTAGTCAGTTTAATACTTAAAACTATCTTATAGCGGGATAATACAAAACACGCTCTTAATATTCTTCTTTGGAGAAGATGATCCTTAAATAGTAATAATAAACACAAGGTATTTATTTCAACTTGAAAATACTTAGAACTTACAATTTATAATAAAAGAAATTTATCCGCTTTTTATGTTACGACAGCAAAAGATAATACTGAAAGAAATCCTGTATTTGCTTCTATTACGATATATGATAAGTAGTTGATTTAATGCGTAAAACTCTAACTATAGTGGGATAATACAAAACAGGCTCTTAATATCTGCTATGAAAACTAATATATGAGCAATATTCTCTGGAGAAGACGTTCTTTGAATAATAATAATAAACATAAGGTATTTACTCCAACTTGAAATATGCTTTGAGCTTGTAATATATAAACAGAAATTTATCCGATTTTTATGTTGCTGCAGCAAAAGATTAATACCGAAAGAAATCCTCTATTTGCTTCAAGAATAATATATGATCAGTATTCAGTTTAATACTTAAAACTATCTTATAGCGGGAGAATACAAAATAAGCTCTTAATATCTGCTATGAAAGTTAATATATGAGCAATATGCCCTGAGAGACTGTTATCCAATGATTAAATTTTTGTAAATAATGTACGAGATGTTAAGAGTAGACTTTATGTTTTATTGAAATTAACGTGTAAAATATTCAACTCAAGTTTTATTATGATATATGTACTAATGTTATATGAAAGACTGAAGGTAAATAAGAAATAGTCTCTGAAGAATACGATCTTTAACTAATATTAATAAACATACGATATTTACTTCAAATGGAAAATGCTTAGAGTTTGTAATATATAAACAGAAATTTATCCGCTTTTTATGTTACGACAGCAAAGGAAATATACTGAAAGAAAGCCCCTATTTGCTTCTAGTATGATATATGATCGGTAGTTAATTTAAAGCTTAAAACTATATTATAGCGGGAGAATACAAAACATGTTCTTAATATCAGCTATGAAAGCTAATATATGAGCAATATTCTCTGGAGAAGACGTTCTTTAAATAATAATAATAAACACAAGGTATTTACTTCAACTTGAAAAATGCTTTCAGCATGTAATATATAAACAGAAATTTATCCGCTTTTTATATTGCTGCAGCAAAATATTAATACCGAAAGAAATTATCTATTTGCTTCTAGAATAATATATAATCAGTAGTCAATTTAATACTTAAAACTAAACTAAAGCGGGAGAATACAAAACACGCTCTTAATATCTGCTATGGAAGATGATATATGAGCAATATGCACTGATCCATTGATTATATTTTTGTAAATAATGTACGAGATGTTAATGGTAGACGTTATGCTTTATTGAAATTAACACGTAAAATATTCAAATCAAGTGTTATTATGGTATATGTACAAATATTATATGAAAAGCCTGCTGGTAAATAAGAAATAGTCTCTGAAGAAGACGATGTTTAACTAATATTAATAAACACAAGGTATTTACTTAAACTAGAAAATGCTTGGAGTTTGCAATATATAAACAGAAATTTATCCGATTTTTATGTTACTGCAGCAAAAGAAAAATACCGAAAGAAATCCTCTACTTGCTTCTAGTATGATATATGGTCGGTAGTTACTATAACACTTAAAGCTATCTTATAGCAGGGGAATGAAGACACGGTCTTATTATCTGTTATGAAAGTAAATATATGAGCAATATGCGTTAAGAGACTATTATCCCACAATTACATTTTTGTAAACAACTATAATCAGTATTTTCGCAATAACGAGTCATAAATCTCAAGAAAAAAACACGGAAGAATAATTGTTGGTATAGCACATTATAAGTTATTTAAAAGACAAAAATATATTAATTATGCAAAATGCATGATTGTCAATATGATACATGATATGATATATATGTCGATATGTCATAGCAAACACTCAGAGCGTGTTTGCACTCCCCTGCTATAAGATAAAGCATTACGGTAACTACCGACAATATATCATACCAAAAAGAAAGAGGATTTCTTTCGGTATTTTATTTACCCATCATACGTAGTATAGGGTAAGTCTTGTAATCGTTTTGAAAATCGAAATTTTTTTTTTTGATGGATTTACACGTTTCAGACATTGGAGATTCCGAAAAACATATTTTTAGAATTTTTTTTTCGCCATCTGTCTGTGTGTGTGTGTATCTGTAAACGCTCTATATCCCGAACAAACTGAGATACAGACTTGAAATTCGGTATGTACTTAGTATGTAATAATGGGAAGAAGCTTATTGAATTTCAGTAACCTCGATTATACGAAACTATTTTTTTCGGACTGTCGAAATATTAGTTTTGATAAAAGGTATATAATTTTTTTATTCTTTTTATTTTTTATTTTAAGAAGTGAATATAAAAGACAATAAAAAAACATAAATTTGGCATAAAGAAGGAAGTCGATCGGATAATGAGTTGCCGAGATATTTGTAATCCTATTTACCACACTCTTCGATTTTTCATGACCTTGTAATTCATTTAAATTTCAATTCAAAGATATATTTTACTTGGAAATGAGACGCTTAATCCGACGCTGTAAACCGTTAGTTAGTAGGATTATCATATTTGGAGTTATAAGGATGTTTCTTTTACACAATTCAGTAATAGAGCATTTAAAGTTTATGACTTCATCAATCCACGATTTTATTCGAATTGCAATGAATTTTTTAATAGTTTACGCATGTTTTATTTTCATATTTTATATTATGCATATCCATGATGGGTAAGTATTACGGTGGCTTCTAACGACTAGTTTCTTTTGCTGCAGTAACATTGTGAAGAAGACGATGTTTAACTAATATTAAGAAACACAAGGTATTTACTTCAATTAGAAAATGCTTGGGGCTTGCAATATATAAACAGAAATTTACCGGCATTTTATGTTACTAGAAAAAAAGAAAAATACCGAAAGAAATCCTTTATTTGCTTCTAGTATGACATATGGTCGATTGTTACGATAATACTTAAAGATATCTTATAGCAGGGAATGCAAACACGCTCTTAATATCTGCTATAAAAGTAAATATATGAGCAATATGTGTTAAGAGACTATTATCCCAGAATTACATTTTTGCAAACAATTATAATCGGTATTTTCGGTACAACGAGTCATAAATCTCAAGAAAAAAAACGTGGAAAAATATTTGTTGGTATAGCACATTATAAGTTATTTAAAAGACAAAAATATATTAGTTATATGCAAAATGTATGATTGCAATATGAAACATGATATGATATATATGACAATATGTCATAGCAGATATTAAGAGCGTGTTTGCATTCTCCTGCTATAAGATATTTTTAAGTATTATAGTAACTACTGACCATATATCATACCAGAAAGAAATAGAAGATTTATTTCAGTATTTTCCTTTTGCTGCAGTAACATTGTGAAGAAGACGATGTTTAACCAATATTAATAAACACAAGGTATTTACTTCAATTAGAAAATGTTTGGGGCTTGCAATATATAAACAGAAATTTATCCGCAATTTATGTTACTGCAAAAAAAGAAAAATACCGAAAGAAATCCTCTATTTGCTTCTAGTATGACATATGGTCGATTGTTACTATAATACTTAAAGATATCTTATAGCAGGGAATGCAAACACGCTCTTAATATCTGCTATAAAAGTAAATATATGAGCAATATGTGTTAAGAGACTATTATCCCAGAATTACATTTTTGCAAACAATTATAATCGGTATTTTCGGTACAACGAGTCATAAATCTCAAGAAAAAAAACGTGGAAGAATATTTGTTGGTATAGCACATTATAAGTTATTTAAAAGACAAAAATATATTAGTTATATGCAAAATGTATGATTGCAATATGAAACCTGATATGATATATATGACAATATGTCATAACAGATATTAAGAGCGTGTTTGCATTCTCCTGCTATAAGATAGTTTTAAGTATTATAGTAACTACTGACCATATATCATACCAGAAAGAAATAGAAGATTTATTTCGGTATTTTCCTTTTGCTGCAGTAACATTGTGAAGAAGACGATGTTTAACCAATATTAATAAAGACAAGGTATTTACTTCAATTAGAAAATGATTGGGGCTTGCAATATATAAACAGAAATTTATCCGCATTTTATGTTACTGCAAAAAAAGAAAAATACCGAAAGAAATCCTCTATTTGCTTCTAGTATGATATATGATCGATTGTTACTATAATACTTAAAGCTATCTTATAGCAGGGGAATGCAAACACGCTCTTAATATCTGCTATGAAAGTAAATATATGAGTAATATGAGTTAAGAGACTATTATCCCAGAATTACATTTTTATAAACAACTATAATCGGTATTTTCGGAACAACGAGTCATAAATCTCAGGAAAAAAACATGGAAGAATATTTGTTGGTACAGCACATTATAAGTTATTTAAAACACAAAAATAAATTAATTATGATAAATGCATGATTGTTATTATAAAAAATTTCCAGAGGTTGTTTTAAGAAAAATCAAGAACGAAAAATCATGCGTCAAGGCACAGGTTGTGAAACACGTTCCAACACATTCAGAATACTGTATATCTGTAGAAGTACTGTATATCGGTTCAGAAGTATATCTGTAACAAAACTTCACAGTTTAATAAGGGAAAAGATTATATACTTCTTTTAACTGTTAAAAAGTGTAAAATAAAAATATTATTCATAAACAGTAAAATAAGTTTTATGAGACTGTTGACATGTTTCAGCTCAATCTGAGCCATTACAAAAACAAATAATAATATTCTATAAATGCACGGTCTATGAAGTTATTTGAAACACTATCATTTAATTTTTTAGGCTTTTTCTAATACATCCACAAAGTAAATTTCTTAGGTATATATAAATTTAGACATAGCGTTTCAAATAACTTCATAGACAGTGCAATTATAGAATATTCTTAATTGTTTTTGATAATGGCCCAGATTGAGCTGAAACATGTCAACAGTCTAATAAAACTTATTTTACTGTTTATGAATAATATTTTTATTTTACACTTTTTAGCAGTTAAAAGAGGTATATAATCACAAGGGAAAGATTGTGACAATTAAGTAAGTAAACAACTGAATAAACAATTTGGAAAACGCATTTAAAACCCTAATTTCAAAAATTACCCCCAATTGTCGGGAAAGTATACGAATTCTTTTGTACGGCCCAGTGTATGTCTTATAGATTTGCATATATATTACACAGTATGCGAAAATTTAGTTCAGTTATGAAACGCATACACTTTAAAAAATTTCGTGAAATTTCAGTAGATGTACTGTATATTAACGGTACTTAAACCGTAAAGAGTGAAAACGGTACGAGTACTGTACGTCTAAGGTATATTAAGCGTAAAAAAACCGTATATCTGCCAATAACGATATTACGATCGATACACGGTATTTATACCGTAAAATAATTATTTTTCAGTAAGGAAAAAGCTGGTAGCCTCGCATCGGTCTACGGCAACCCGTGAAATGATGCTCTTGCTCTTGTTAGGTAATGTGTGCAGGCCTGAGGAGAGGGGGGAGTGCAGCCAGTACATATACTTTAAATATTTTACGGTACATATACCGTCCAATTAAATTACGGTATATATACTGGTCACAAAGTTGCCAGTATATGTACCGTAATTTTTGACCAAAATTTTTACAGTGTAGCACTGTTGAAAATTTTCCTTCAGCAATTTCTGTCAATAAATCTATATCTTTTCTGCAACTTATATGATCTACAGAATGTTTATACAACAAGTAATATGCAAAATAATAGTTATATTTATTGTTCCTAGACATCACTGCAACCGATTTATTTCGTGTGCTCCTGTTAATGACCAATGAATGTTATGCACGCCCTATTATATAACAAGCATCTTATCGTGCGTCTCACAGAGAAAGTCTCCTTAAAGCGCATACTCATGATATTTTGAAAAAAAAAATGCTAATGAGACTATTCATGTACGTTGTAAGGGATCAGTCAAATGTAGCTGCGAAATCCCAGTAGAAAATCTGCAAAAAAAATAAAATACTTTCGAGTATTTGGCGCAAAAACACGCGATTGGGCGAGCAGCATTTTTTTTCTCGCCAATGCAATCGATTTTAATGCATTTGGAGATTCCTGGTTAAATGAGTATTTAAATGTGAAGTATTTTATGAATTTAAACTTAAACGATTAAGTAGTTTATTTTTTTTCTATAAGAGTGTATACATACAAGTTGCGATCTGCTGAAGTTATTTAATTTTACACGGTTTCACCGGCGGATAAGTGTTAAGTATATTTTAACAGTAACTGACCGATTAAGAACGTTGTCATTATACATTTATTTTAGATATTGAATAAGTTGCTGTTTCCAGGGCCACATTTAGCTTGTTGTCTCTTCAGAATCGGATCTTAATTTTTAGTTTGAAGCATTTTTAATCCATTTAAATTTTATTATAAACCATAGAATACAATCGTTAATTTTCTTTATATATACATATATAAAGAAACATATATATATAAACATATATATATACATATATCTTTATATATACATATACAGTGGAACCCCGATTTTACGTAACCCGTTTCGTACGTTATCCCGCTTCCTACGTTATTTTTCGTCGGTCCCAGAAAATTCCTATTCCGATAATGTTAAAAGTACCTCGATTTTACGTTATTTACTCTTAGCGTTTTCCGCTTGGTACGTCATTTTAGTCGAAGTACCTCAGGAAATTTTATCTTTTTACACTCATGGAAAATTTTTCAAAAGAACAAAAATGCTTTCCACTTGGTCAACTGTTTGATTGTTACCAAAAACAGTTCAAAGTAACGAAGAACTATTATTCGTCTATCAGCACTTGACCAAACCTGCGTCACGTGATATCGAGGGGGTGGGGAGCTGATTCTTTTACCGTCGTTCATTCATTTCAACCCGCAGTGGAGTAGCTTTCTTTTGCTATCTCTTAGTGATTGCCACATTGCCAGTCAAAAGTAGGATGTCTAAAAGAAAATGTTTCTCTGTAGCCGAAAAGGCAGAAATTATCGAAAAATCTAAAGTTTCCAAAGGAACAAAAGGTAAAACTCGTAAAATCGTTCGGTATCGCTTATTCCATGTTAGAAACCATCCTAAAACAAAACAGGTCTCTGTGGAATTAAAATCTGAAAAACTGGGAAATTTGTCAAAGAAAAGAAAAACATTGAAAACCTCTCATTTTGAGGAACTGGAAAAGATTTTGTACGAGTGGTTTAAAAAAGACCGTGCTGCCAAGATTCCAATCAATGGCTCAATTTTGTAGGAAAAAGCTCTTGAAATTTCTTCTCGACTTGAAATGCAGAATTTCATGGCATCCAACGGTTGGATCGACCGATTCAAGAAGAGGTATAATTTGTCTTACAAGTTTATTTGTGGCGAGGCAGATGGAGTAAATATTGCGGTCGTTGAGGAATGGATGGACAAAAACTTTACCTTCTCTTGTGTGTAACTACTCAAAAAAGACATCTTTAACGCAGATGAGACCAGACTGTTCTTTTATACTCTTCCCTGATAGAACATACACCGAAAAAGGAGAAACGTGGCACAGTCGGAAGCTATCAAAAGTGCGATTAACAGCATTGTTATTACGGAACTGAGAAGCTAACACCCTTTGTGATTGGTAAATCCAAGAAGCCTCGATGCTTCAAAAACATTAAAAGTTTGCCGACAGATTACAATGCCAACCACAATGCTTGGAAGAACCTAAATCTTTTTGAAGATTTTGTAAGAAAAATGAATGTAAAAATGAGCTTACAAAAGCGAAAAATAATTTTATTCGTAGACTAGTGCATGTTAATCTGAATTTAAAGAATGTGCGTATAGAATTTTTCCCACCCAACTGTACTAGTTTACTTCAGCCATGTCACTTGCGAATAAACAGATCCTCCAAAATGCATTTTAGAAACAAACTGTTAAGAAAAGGCCTTTTCTCACTTGATTCAGTTGATCTTCAAGGTGCTTAGAAAACAAAGCTAAATGTGCTGGAGGCATTTCATTTCATATCATTGGCGGGGAATGGTGTAGATGAAAAATACATGTCAAATGCTTTTCTGAAGGGAAAATTTCCAAAATCCGAAATTAACAGTGAAGCGCCGCCGGAAGAGCTCTCTATGGAAGACTACACAAAAGAGGATTAATTTATACTTGCAGACATCAATGTTGGTGAGTACATTGATTGCGATAAGGATGCTATCGCTACCACAGACATTCAGACTATTTCCGGTTTGATTTCGCAATATTGAAGCCAGGATGATATTGATGAAGATCCAGAGGACATCGTGCCCACATCGGCAGAGGACATTGCGAGTTTAAAAATTTTAAAGAAATTTTAACCGGACATGAAAATTAAGAAAAACAAATTGCAAAAACTTGCATGTATTGAAAATAGAGTATATGTGAAATTACACTTAAAAAGAAAACGCAATAAAGAATAACAGACTTTTTTAAATACTAATATGGTATTAGTAAGTTTATTTTTGTATAATTTGTTTTCTTGAAGTGTTTTTCTCTATTTGATCCCGATTTTACGTTTTCCCGGTTCGTACGTTTTTTTCTGCTGGCCCCGTGAAAAATGTAAAATCGGAGTTCCACTGTATATACATACATGCATATGGCAAAACCGTAGTTTATGTATTTATTTAAGTTAAACTTACTTCAACTATTCAGTATGAAGAATGAAAAATGTTTTTCCTGAAAGAGTATTTTTCATAAAAACGTATTTCTTAAAAATATTTCACTGTGTCGCCAATTAGCGGTAAATCGCCAAAAACACGGATTTTTCTTCACAATTATTTTACAGACGTTACATCGAAGTTCCGCAGCAAACTTTTTTATAGACATATATAGACTCTTAAGAAGAATATTCCGTAATTTTTTCAATTTTTTATAGTATGCGCTTATGGACACCTTCCTTGTCAGTGATATATATCAATTTTAATATGTTTGGAATATTGTAACATCATTAAAATGCACCACAAACGATTTTACCCATAGACCGTAATGCAATGGAACTATTTGAGTGTCCCTGTACAAAAACTATAAGTGCTACACCCTACATTTTCATTACCGAATACGACATACCAAAACTTAATTAAATATATCAATTGTATGACAATACAAGTATATTTACGCGAGTTAGAGAATGAACAGACGGCAGACAGACATACAGTAGCATACCTGCCAACTTCGCACAATTCGTCCGTAAAATGTGAGTTAATTTGACCCAGGTTAAAGACGTTTCAAACCAGAATTTTTTTAAAGAAATAGAATGAAATAGGTTCCATGAATAAACATGAAACTAAGTACATATTAATACATCAGGATATATTATATGGTTAGAAACGTCCTTAACCTGGATCAAATTAACGCATATTTTACGGAAGTTTAGTTGAAAGTTGGCAAGTATTCAGTAGACAGGTAGACAAAGCGAATTCATAAACACTTTTCAATTACGTTTTTCAAAGTTTTTTTCACAATGTCAACTATATATTTTCACACTACACTACCATTCACAGACATTAACAACAAATTTCACATATAAAAAGCTAATGTAGATGTTATTTACAAAAATATACGTTACTTTCCTCCAAACAGAAGAAGTCAGTCTTTTTAAAAACATTTATATGTGCTAAAAAAACATTTTCGCCTATCGTCTTGGGCATCCTCAGTTTTTCTGATCTTCATCCTCGCCTCTTGATGTCATTCTGACGTTTCAGGTTTTTTCAAAATGTAACAGATAGCGCCATCTATTGTCCATTGTTGCATGCATATGATCATTGCAAGTCTCTGTTTTTTTTTTCTGTATCTATTTCGATGGCTTCACGCATTAATGCATAATTTAAGTTGTTGTATGATTTCCAAGTGTCTGTACTTCTTTAAAATTTATCTGTATTAAGGATTTGTTTATTTAGTCGGGCTATTGCTGTGGTTTCTTTATTTAATATGATATCTCTTTCATGTTTTTTAATCCTTTCCTCTACTTTACGCTTTGTCATACCTATATGTGAAATTTGTTGTTAATGTATGTGAATGGTAGTGCAGTGTGAAAATATACTTTTAAAAGTGTTTAAAAAGGGTTTTTGATTTTGACTCGTAGCAAAAAAACAATCAAATTTAAAATTGATAAAAGTAATAATTTTATCTTGGAAGGTTATTGTTTATCGTAGACCTATTGTTTCATGCCAAATTTAAAATTATTACTACATAAAAAATATAGCAGATAAATGATAAATATTTCTTAAAGAAAACAAATAACTGATTCCTGGTTTTTATTCGACTAGAAAATGTCTGGAATTTGAAATATATAAACAAAAGTTTATCCGCTTTTATATTGGTGTAGTAAAAACGATATACCAAAAGAAATCCTCTATTTGCTTCTAGTATGATTTATGATCGGTAGATAATGCGTTGTGAAAAACTATTCTTTGGAAGTGAGAATATGCTTGTTCAAAATATGCTTGTAATATCTGTTATGGCAGATAATATACGAACAATACGCTTTGAGACGCTATTATCCTATGATTACGTTTTTGCAAATTACTATATTCGGTATTTTCGTAACAATAAGTCATAAATCTCAAGGACTTGGAACAATATTTATTGGCATACTGCGTTATAAATTAATGAAAAGCTATGAAAAATGCATGTTGGTAAATTTGGCAATTCTGTCTTGAACAAAATGTTTTTGCTTTTTGGTATACAAAGGATAATGTTTTTACAAACATTTTGTATATTTTTGTAATAACGAGTCATAAATCTCAAGAACAATGACATGGAAGTACATTTATAGGTATAATAAGTATATATAGCATATTGGTATGTTGGTATAATAAGTATATATAGCATATTGGTATGTTGGTATAATAAGTATATATAGCATGTTGGTATGTTGGTATAATAAGTATATATAGCATGTTGGTATGTTGGTATAATAAGTATATTGGTATAATAATAATTAATTAAGTGTTACGCGAAGTACATGATTGTAAGTATGCAATTTTCTAGGTTTTTTAAATAAAAGGTTTTTGGTTGTAGTATGTTTCGTTGGAGGGAATAAAAATCGAAATTAAAATTTAAATGTGAAGTAATATTACATTACATTTTTGTTTTCAAGGCAGAAAATATTTTGCTACATGTATAAATTGATATATGCAGCACACAAGTATTATGTTTTATAATGCAAGAATATTTGCTCTAATTAAAATGCAATAAGCTATTGTTCATTTAACTATTTACTGCTACTTATTTAGTTTTCGTTGATATACACAAACACTTACATACGCTATATGGATAAAAGTTAGAAGTATAATCAATGTTTGCATTTGTACCTAACTATTAATATATAATTAATGTACTGGACAAGTACAATTGCTTTACTATAATTAATGTAGAAATAAATATTTTTTGGATTTAAAAGAGTTCCGTACTGATTAAATAGCTTTACAAAAGCAATGCACTCAAATGCAAGAAAATAATTAGGAAGTTCCCTTTTAAGTAGAGATTAAAATTAGCGTATTATATAAATAAAATTGCTACAAAATATGTTTTTCAATATTATATGAAAATATTTTAGACAAGTAAGAAGTACCGTCTGAAGAAAATAGCCTTCAGAAAATAAGTAATACAAGATATTTACTTCGAGTACAAAATGTATAAACAAATATTTATCCGCTTTTATATTACTTCAGTGAAAGACAAAATATCTGAAGAAATCTCCTATTTGCTTTTAGTATGATATGGGATCTGATATAAATGTTGTTTAAAACTATTATCGTAAAGCGAGAATGCAAAACATGCTTTTAATATAAGTTATGCCGGTAATAAACGAACAGTATTCTGAAAGATATTGTTATGCAAACGGTTTTGCAAATTGCTATATTCAGTAATTTGCATTAATGTGTCATAAAGACATAGAAAAATCGTATGGGAGAATATTTATTGGTATAACACCTCATGAATTGCAGATGTGTCAAAAATATTACATAAAGAAAACAATCTAAAAATAACTGAAAAAATGCTAACTTCGACTAGAAAATGTTTGAAACTTAAAATATATAGATAAGAAAGAAAATCATGCGCCCCCCACACATTATAAAACCGGATTACAAAACATTATCTGAGTTTTTTTTTGCGAAACTTCATATTTTCATAGAGTGGAAGGCGATATATAAATAAACAATTTGGAAAGCGCATAATATACGCTGTTAAAAATCTGCAGAAAACTTGCTAGTCATCCAACCGTTTTTAAATAAAATGGTTACATAACCATAATTTATTTATATTTTGATCAAGGAAGACGCTTTATGATTTGGTAAGTAACCATTATGGTCAAGTAACTTCGAACAGAAAATTTCTAAAACTAAAAATTTATAGATAAGAAAGAAAAATCATGCGCCACGCATAGATTATAAAACCAATTCCAACATTGTCTGGGTTTTTTTGCGAAACTTCATATTTTCATAGAGTGTAAGGCGATATATAAATAAACAATTTGAAAAGCGCATAACATACGCTGTTAAAAATCTGCAGAAAACTTGCTAGCCATCCAACCTTTTAAAAATAAAATGGTTAGATAACCATAATTTATTTATATTCTGATCAATGAGAACGCTTTCTGATATGGTAAGTAACCATTATAGTTAAGTAACTTCGACCAGAAAATGTCTAAAACTAAAAATATATAGGAAAGAAAGAAAAATAATGCGCCACGCGTAGATTATAAAACCCGTTCCAACATTTTCAGAGTATTTTAGGGAAACTTCATATTTTCATAGAGAGGAAGGCGATATCTAAATAAACAATTTGGAAAGCGCATAACATACGCTGTCAAAAATGTGCATCAAACTGGCCAGTTATTCAACCGTTTTTAAAGGAAACGATTACATAACCATAACTTATTTCTATTCCGACCTCTGAGAATGCTTTATAATATGGTCAAGTAACCGTTATCTATAAACGCGGTTGAATGATTGACAGCTTGCTGCAGGAAACGATTACGATTTAAAGGAAACGATTACATAACCATAACTTATTTCTATTCCGACCTCTGAGAATGCTTTATAATATGGTCAAGTAACCGTTATCTATAAACGCGGTTGAATGACTGACAGCTTGCTGCAGGAAACGATTACGATTTAAAGGAAACGATTACATAACCATAACTTATTTCTATTCCGACCTCTGAGAATGCTTTATAATATGGTCAAGTAACCGTTATCTATAAACGCGGTTGAATGACTGACAGCTTGCTGCAGATTTTTTACAGCGTAGATGAAAACTCTATTTCAGTGATTACCGCTTGTTTAGGTAATGTATCCGAAATCTTCTGTGCAGCCTTGTGTATGATCCTTACACTTTAATGCACACACCATACTAAATTAAAAATTTCATGCAAATAGAAAACGCATAAGATAACTGAAAACGTATTTCCGGCAATTGTAATCCACTGACCCCAAAGTATCCAACTTATTTTATGCAACTCTGTACAGGAAATTATTTAGATATCACAAACACCCTTTAGTGTACTAAAACTGAAATTGAAAACGTGTAACACATTAAAAAAATGTCAGCTATTCAAACACATTGGTTGTAGTGTATTCGAACAATTTTGTGCAGGCTCGGCATATCATATGTAGAATTTTAGATACACTAAATGTTATACACGAACTTGGTTAAGATTGAAAACGCATAATATAATTGGGAACGCGCCTCCATACAATATCATTGAAATATGGTAATGTATCTGTAATCTTTTGTGCAGCATCTGTAAAATAACATTAAATTTTGTATGCACGATTTCCCAAAGAAAAGATTTTATTGTGCAATTCAATAACGATATCAATTTCATTATATTAGAAATAGTATAGCCCCTTTAAAACATACAGGGTGTCCCAAAAAGGAGTACCTATTTTTAGAAATGAATAAGAAACAAACGAATAGAGTTATTAAAAAAATTCTTGCAGGAAACGGATGTGTGAAGTCTGGAATTTTGTTTAGAACATGTTATTATGATAGTTCAAAATCTGACCGACAGATGGCGCTACAGCACATTTTGGTGGCTATATGAACAAACGGAGCATGCGTGAAGACCAGACAGAAGCAGACGTGGTCAGTGAAAGTTCATTCTAAGACTCCGGCATGTTATTGTGATGAATTGAGGACATATTGAAAATATTGTCATTTAATTTTCAACTATTTCTGATGAATGCAGCAGCCGCAGCGCCATCTGTCGGTAAGAATTTTAACTAACATAATAAAGTACTCTAAACAAAATTCCAGACTTCACACAACCGTTTCCTGCAAGAATTTATTCAATAACTCTATTCGTTAGTTTCTTATTCATTTTTAAAAATAGGTACTCCTTTTTGGGACACCCTGTATCTAAAACTATCACTGCCTACTGGTAGTAATGTAATCGAGTTTTTTGTATCATTATCATACCTGCAAACATCGCACTAAACTTCCGTACAATGTAGGTTAATTTAACCAAGTTTAAACACGTTTCAAACGAGAATTTTTTTTAAAGAAATGCTTTCAAATAGGTTTCACGTAAGAATATGAAACAAAATATATATTATTTTTTCCGATATATTTTCTGGTTTGAAACGCCTTTAACCTGGATCAAATTAACTTTCATTGTATGGAAGTTTAGTTGAAAGTTGGCAAATATGCATCATAAATAAACATTAAATGTAACACACATAATTTTTTTTTTATCGGAAATATGTTATGCTGACATTAACAGTGTAAATAACTTTCATAATGCTTGAAGTAGTGTGACCACAATAAAATGCACGTCAAACAATTATCATCCATAGACCATAATGTATCTGATTTATTTTTAGTGAATACGAACTATAAATGAAACGAACTATAAATGCTTCATTTTTTTTCAATAGGGAACATGCCATAGTTAACTTCGATAACGTATATCAATTGCATGTTAATCCAAGCATATTAACGAAAGTTAGAGCGCGCTCAGACAAAACAATGACATAAGTCCTTTTCAATTTTGTTGAAAAATATTTAAAAATATCAAATTTATGTTCCTGCAATAAAAACAAATTACAAATAAAAGAAATTCGTTATTTTCTTTCTGTACTTCGCATAATCGACAATAAGTTGCTTAAAACAACTTTCTAGAGTAGAGATAAAATGCAAACCATGCTTTTAATATCTGTTATCTCAGGTAATATATGGAACAAATGCTTTGGGAGACCATTATCCATAAGACCAACGTTCATGGAAACTACTATAATATATTCGGTATTATTCTAACAATGAATCATAAATCCGAAAAAAAAAATGACATGGAAGAATATTTATTGGTATAGCACATTATAAAAAAGAATGTAAAGTTATTAAAGATGCATGGATATAAATGTCCAATTATTAAGAATGTGTTGGATAAAATGGTTTTAATCATTGCATATTTGGATTGGAGGAATAAATAATCAAATCTGAATTGTAGAATATTCTAACAACATATTTGTGTTCTCAAGGCAGGAAAGGTTTCGTTTTAGGCAGAAATTTAAAACTACTGTAATATAAAAAGTTGTAGATTAATAAGCAATATTCTCTGAAGAATTAGCCTTCAGAAATAAAGTTTCAGAATTTTTACCACGACTGGTAAACGCTTGGAATTTAAAGAAACATACTTTTAACTGCTTTTATGCTTCTGTTCAGTGAAAACAAAATGTACAAAGAAATCTCCCTTCTTGCTTCTAGGATATATGTTGTGAAAATAAATCTCGCATTTGTTCCTGGTACGATAAACTAATATTTTGTATCTCCTAGGGCGAGAATGCAAAACATGCTATTAATATCTATTATGACAGGTGATATATGAACAATATGAACAATTATGATATAATATAGGGATAATTTAAGACCCAGTTAACCAAAGGATAATGCAAACTACTATATTCCATTATTTTTGTATGAATGAATAATAAATACCAAGAAACTTTACATAAAATTATATTTATTGCTATAACAAGTTAAGAAATATTTAAAAGTTTTAAAAATTTATGGTTTTTAATGTGCCATGTATGAGGATGTCACGACTAAACTATTTTTGTTTGTTGTAATATATTTTTATTCTCGAGGCAGGAAAACTATAATTTTATACACAAATTTAAAAATAATATTATAGGAAAAGATTGCAGATAAGTAAAAAAAAAATATTGTTTTAAGAAACAAATCCCCCGAAAATAACTTATATAAGATTTTTATTTCGACCAGAAGGTGTTTGGATTTTAAAATACATAGACAAGAATTTATCCGCTAGTATGTTGCTGTAGTAAAACGAGATACCAAACGAAATCCCCCCTTTTCACTCCAATGATATATGATCTATATTCTCGGGATTAAATGCAAAATATGCTCTTAATATCAGTTATGGCATATACGGCAATATGCTTTGAGAGATTGTTATCCAAAGGATAAAATTTTTGTAAAGTATAATATTAGGTATTTGTTTAATAATGAGTCATAAATCTCAAGAAAAATTGATATTTGTTGATATTTTTGATACTATTTATTGATATACCACATCATTATTTAATTAAAAGTTATGCAAAATTGTAAGTGTGTTATTTTCAAGGATATCTTGCATAACACATTTTTTTCCACTTAAAGGAAAATCGAAATTAAAACAAGAAATAAAAATTATGCTCCAAGCATAGATTATGAAACACTTTCAGAATACTGCAACGGAATTTCCCCGTTTTAAATTTCCCCATTTTAGAAAACGCACAACACATTTCAAAACAAGATTTCACCAATAGCCGGAAAGGTACTCAATTTTTTTTGTACAACCCTGTATATGATCTATAGATTTGTATGTACTCTATTAAATAAAAATCTATAAAATAATTTTTCCCTCCAGTCTATACTATCCATCCATTATAAGGGAAACCATAGAGATAGTAACACGCATAAATACAATATGTAACGATGCAGCATTTTTTAACTTACCGAAATTGTGGCTCGAGTTACTCCTTGTTACAAATATGGAA
This sequence comes from Maratus michaelseni, assembly GCA_963931845.1. Taxonomy (NCBI): domain Eukaryota; kingdom Metazoa; phylum Arthropoda; class Arachnida; order Araneae; family Salticidae; genus Maratus; species Maratus michaelseni. The sequence continues at coordinate 127,098,366 of OZ007598.1, read as the reverse complement.
ATAAACAACCAAGTATAAATTAAAGATAACGTGCGTAATTTTTAAAAAATACATGAAAATTAAATGATAACATTTCAAATAATAACTTCAAAGACTGTGCAATTATAGAATATTCTCATTTGTTTTTGAAAATGGCTCAGAGTGAGCCGAAACATGTCAACAATCTAATAACAGTTATTTTACTGTATATTATTTTTTTAATTTACACCTTTTAGCATTGAAAAGAAAGATAGTACAGTAATCGAAATCTTTGGTATGTTCCTATAAATGAACGATAACTACTATCCACGTCATATTATAGCATAAACATCGTGCAGTGCATTCCAATAATGTATATAAATTTCATTATGTTTGAAATAGTGTAACATTATTAAAACATGCTGCAAACAAATTTTTTCCATAGACCATTATGTAACCGAATTCTTTGTGTGACCCTGTTAATGAATGATAAATGCTGTGCACTCCATAATCTACACAGAGCATGTAAGCATGTTTTAGTGCACCTCAGAACTGCATATCAATTTCATTACGTTTGAGAAATAGTGTAAAATTATTAAAACATGCTGCAAACGACTTATTCCCATTGACTATTATGTAATCGTACTCTTTTGTGTGACACTGTTAATGAGTGATAAATACTGTGCACGCCATATTCTATACAGAGCATGTAAGCATGTTTTAGTGCTCCTCAGAGGTGCATATCAATTTCATTACGTTTGTAATTGTGTAACAACATTAAAATGCAACGCAAACAATTTTTCAAGCACGTTTTTAATGAAAAGTGGTAATTTGGTTGAAAATGTTATATAACTAATAAAAACTGCATGGTGTAAATTCCTTTGCCCGACTTTTCTTTTCTTTTTCTTTTTTTACATTTATAAAGTTTTATATGCACGTATTTTACACTATTTCACATAAAATTACCCCACAATGTAATCAAGATATAGAACAATTAGTATAGTGTAACATTATTAAAACATGCTGCAAACGACTTTTTTCCATAGACCATTATGTAACCGAATTCTTTTGTGTGACCCTGTTAATGAAAAATAAATGCTGTGCACTCCATATTCTACACAGAGCATGTAAGCATGTTTTAGCTCACCTTAAAACTGCATATCAATTTCATTACGTTTGAAATAGTGTAACATTATTAAAACATGCTGCAAACGACTTTTTCCCATACACCATTATGTAACCGAATTCTTTTGTGTGACCCTGTTAATGAGTGATAAATACTGTGCGCGCCATATTCTATACAGAGCATGTAAGCATGTTTTAGTGCTCCTCAGAGGTGCATATCAATTTCATTACGTTTGTAATTGTGTAACAACATTAAAATGCAACGCAAACAATTTTTCAAGCACGTTTTTAATGAAAAGTGGTAATTTGGTTGAAAATGTTATATAACTAATAAAAACTGCATGGTGTAAATTCATTTGCCCGACTTTTCTTTTCTTTTTCTTTTTTTACATTTATAAACTTTTATATGCACGTATTTTACACTATTTCACATAAAATTACCCCACAATGTAATCAAGATATAGAACAATTAGTATAGTGTAACATTTTTAAAACATGCTGCAAACGACTTTTTTCCATAGACCATTATGTAACCGAATTCTTTTGTGTGACCCTGTTAATGAAAAATAAATGCTGTGCACTCCATATTCTACACAGAGCATGTAAGCATGTTTTAGTGCACCTCAGAACTGCATATCAATTTCATTACGTTTGAAATAGTGTAACATTATTAAAACATGCTGCAAACGACTTTTTCCCATACACCATTATGTAACCGAATTCTTTTGTGTGACCCTGTTAATGAGTGATAAATACTGTGCGCGCCATATTCTATACAGAGCATGTAAGCATGTTTTAGTGCTCCTCAGAGGTGCATATCAATTTCATTACGTTTGTAATTGTGTAACAACATTAAAATGCAACGCAAACAATTTTTCAAGCACGTTTTTAATGAAAAGTGGTAATTTGGTTGAAAATGTTATATAACTAATAAAAACTGCATGGTGTAAATTCATTTGCCCGACTTTTCTTTTCTTTTTCTTTTTTTACATTTATAAACTTTTATATGCACGTATTTTACACTATTTCACATAAAATTACCCCACAATGTAATCAAGATATAGAACAATTAGTATAGTGTAACATTTTTAAAACATGCTGCAAACGACTTTTTTCCATAGACCATTATGTAACCGAATTCTTTTGTGTGACCCTGTTAATGAAAAATAAATGCTGTGCACTCCATATTCTACACAGAGCATGTAAGCATGTTTTAGTGCACCTCAGAACTGCATATCAATTTCATTACGTTTGAGAAATAGTGTAAAATTATTAAAACATGCTGCAAACGACTTATTCCCATAGACTATTATGTAACCGAATTCTTTTGTGTGACCCTGTTAATGAGTGATAAATACTGTGCACGCCATATTCTATACAGAGCATGTAAGCATGTTTTAGTGCTCCTCAGAGGTGCATATCAATTTCATTACGTTTGTAATTGTGTAACAACATTAAAATGCAACGCAAACAATTTTTCAAGCACGTTTTTAATGAAAAGTGGTAATTTGGTTGAAAATGTTATATAACTAATAAAAACTGCATGGTGTAAATTCCTTTGCCCGACTTTTCTTTTCTTTTTCTTTTTTTACATTTATAAACTTTTATATGCACGTATTTTACTCTATTTCACATAAAATTACCCCACAATGTAATCAAGATATAGAACAATTAGTCTAGTGTAATATCAAAATAAGTATCATTCGGCTTTAAACGATTTCTGTTCCGATTGAAATTTCTCAAAAAGACATTGCACCCAAATATAACAAAAATATTACAAAACATTTGTTCATTTAACGATTAAAACCTGCAAATTAAAGAATTGCATAACACCTTTAAAAAAAAATCTTGTTTGATGCACGTTTAAATGGTATCTTAAACAAATTTGTCACTTAGTGATTTATAAAGAGAAAAATATCGCTACTTAGAATAATTATATGTCTCATATATCAAAAAATCATGTTCTGTCACGAAATATTTGAGACATATTTAAACTTTCCGGTTTTATTTACTGTCACTGTATTTTGGTGTCATTTCATACTTCGGTTGTAACGTCATGCTTGTGACAGAATCGTTACACTTAAAATTACTTTTTTACGCTTCGTTGAAGATACATGCTCGATGTCAAAAACTGTCACAAACTTATAAAAGAGAGCTTGTTTGAAATGTTAAGTTAACTAAGCAACATAGTTTGAAGCAAAACTTAAATAATGTGATAATTTATTCTTACGAAACTATTTATTACTTTAAATGTTCTTTATAATATTATTTTTTCAATATTTAAAAAAAATAACAAATGACACGTTTTAAATTTTAAGCTGTGCATTTACGGTACATGATATTTACAGACAAGTATAAGTAACTTACTCTTAACAAATAATACAATGCGCATTTTTGTACGTGATAAAATTAAGAAGAAAATTAATTTTATACAAAAAGTCACGGATACAAATCAATATTTTTTGCATTAATATAAATCTAAATGCAATAAACTCACAAGGACCATTAATCTCGTTTGAATTTTAAAAACAAAATTGTGTTATACGAAATTTTTTCAAAATTTTTTACTTTTCATTAAATAATAAAGACTACTAAGATGTTTTTATTATTTTTTAATTAATGAAAATAAAGTGTAAAATATTATAAATAAAGAGTAATTAAGTTATTTTAAAACTTATATTTAAATGCAAAGATTGAGAACTGACTTCAGAAAATAACCCCCACAAAGCTTTTTTTTTCATTAAATATACTTAAAATTTAGAAAAGTAAAATTTTATCCGCTTTTATGTTACGCGGTAAAAACAAAATAACAAAATAAATTCGCCGTTTACTCCTAGATGATATATGATCCGTAATATGCTGTGTAAAATTATCTTCTGGGGAAGAATGGAAAACATGCTTTTAATATATATTATGGAAGGTTTAGTAACAGATCATCTTACAAAGCTTATTATTATGTTCCAGGAACAACATTCTTTGAGAGATGAGATTATTATAATCCAAAGGATTATGATTTTGCAAATTACTTTAGTCGGTATTTTTGTAACTATAAATAGGGGAATAATAGGAAGAGATAGTCATTCAAATGCCAAGTGTTATGCCAATAATAGACGATATAAAAAAAAACTGATATAAAAAAAAAATCCTTGGGGATAATTTTTCAAAAACACTTTAAAAATCATATCCTCTCATATTCCAAAGCTTTCAAAATTGATGAAAAATAATGATTTTTTTAAAAAATTGCCAGCTTTAATTTGGTTTTCCTCCCTATCACTTTTCCAATATTGTTTTATTACAAATGTAATTAAAAAAGATAAATATAAAACTATATAAAAATGTGCAAAATATTTGACAGAATAAATATTTTTAAGCCTATTTCCGTACAAACTGCATAACATGCTGTAGCCCTTTTAATATAGCAATTTTAAATATAGCAGTATGTATCTATCTTTTTTTCACAACTGACTTTTTTTAGGTTATAAATGAAGACTGAAAATTAACGAGAAAATATATCTCATGTCAATGATATATATTTTCAATGATATATATTTATATTATATGATATTTATATGATACAAATTAAATGTTATTTTATTTTAACAGTAGTTAGGCCCCGGCTTTGCAGGTCTGGAGATGGAACATAGTTAAAATGTACTTTGTAGGCTCATTAATACAAAGTGAGATTTTATTGTTTACTATAAATAAAAAGCCTACTAATTAAAATAAGAAATCTTCGTTCCAACCTGCATATAGCCTCCCCATTAAGAAAAAAAATATTGTTTATTAGTGACTTGCATTCACCATCTATTCTGCCGTGGTAGAATAATATTTGGAATTGCTTCGGTCCCGGGTAGCACGACGATATCGGTCAATATCAAAATTTAACATTGACCAACGTAAAATGACCCCATCCTAATGATATTCGTGAATATTATTTTTTGACATTTGGCAATGTCGTCCAATATTTCCCAACATCTGTGAATATCACTTTTTGACATTCAGCAATATATTTTTCTGTCATTGTGCTAAATATCATCTTTTGACATGGAACAATATCTCTTTCTGGCATTCCTGAATAACATCTTTAGACACTGAATGTTTTTTTTTTTTTTACATTATTGGATAACATTTTTTGAAATCAGGTATTTTTTTCGCCCACCAAACAACCTCGATTTGCAGGTGTTTGACAACAACCTTTCTGCGCAATGAGAAGTTTGTGCTAGAGTCTTGCACGGGTCGGGTTGTACCCTACCCGAACCCGCAAATTGCATTTGACGTCAACCCGTAACCCGACCCGAACCCGCAAAAATAATTTTCGGCGACTCACAACACGACCCGAACTCGACATAATTCAACCCACATCCGATCCGAACACGAAATGCTTCAACCCGCAACCCGACACGAACACGTAACGAAAGAACAATAAATTATATTTTAGTGCTATTATGAAAAGTAATGTATAATTATATCTCTAATACCAATTATATATTTTATATAGAAAAATGAACGAATCTATATAATTTGATATTCAAATATAGGGAAATCTCTTAATAGTAGTATAACGGACACCTCGAGATTATCGAATAAAGTTCTGCATCGGTTCGGGTGTTTTTTTTTTTTCGGGTCAGGATGACTTTAATTTTCTGTCTGCGTGTCGGGTTCACTCTAGAATAATTCTTCCGGGTCATATTTAGGATTTTTGCAATCGGGTTGTTGGGATTTTCACAAAAAGTTTGAACATAACTATATTTCAGAATAAAATAAATACGTATTTGAATGTAAATGAGTATATATTCATATTAGTGAATGAGAAAAAATAAAATGTATATAAGAAATGTAATCATAGATTATTCTTTCTTTACGGTGCAGGTAAGAAAATACTTTTCTTATCTCAGAATATGAAACACATTACCAACATTTCATTTATGATACACACAAAAACACATGTATCGTATTTGTGAAAGTTTATGCACTAACTCACATGCTACGTGTGCGTAGATTTGGAGGTGCCCAATATTCCAAGGTATAAGCGTACAAATATATAAGTGTCAGGAATTGAAAAAGTGTTCCATAAATAGAGGTGTCCGATTTTTGGGGATTGTCCATAATGGAGGTTTTATTGTATATATATATATATACATATATATATATATATATATATATATACATATATATATATATATATATATATATATATATGTGTATTTAATCTGAAAAACTATTGTGGACATTCTTTTGAAAAAGCGGGTTAACCGGAACCCGACTCGCAAGAATCGCAACCCAACCCAACCCGGTGCAGGACTCTAGTCTCTGCTCAACAAAGCCATTAAATAATAAGCCCAGTCAGATAAATGGGAAACTTTTCGCAAGTTGAAAATAGCGCCATCTAGCGGTTGGGAGTGCTGCATTCGGCACCAAGAATATTTTAATAAAATTTTGCTTCTAAAATTAAAGCTTAAAATAAGGAGTTCATATTTTCTAAGAAAGTCGTTTGTAAATTCCGGTGTCAGTCAGTAATTTCACATTTTACGAACATAATTTGTCTGTGCCGGAAAGGGTTAATTGCATAGTGATGTAAATTTCCATCACTTTTATTTAACTTTTAATAAATAAATCAACTTCTTCGCCACCACTATATTTATATAGAAATATTAATCCAGTAAATTTCCACATTTTTTTTCATTATAGTTTTAGCTTTAATGTAAAAGATCCCAATAATTAGCAAGCTTTTAAAGGAAGTGCAAAAACAAAACATCGATAAAAATCGTATAAAATATCGATATAAATAAATCGTATCGTTTCTCTGCGATCCACTTCTGTTTTGTCCTCCTTCCGCAGCAGAGGTTTGGCGCTAGTGTGTCGCTAACAAATTTAACACTATCTGACTGGGCTTATTATTTAATGGCTTTGCTGCTCAAGGAAGTTTAATCCCGCTGTGTAGCAAGACGAGAGAACATGCAAAACTTCGGTATAAACCAAAGCCATTAAATAATAAGCCCAGTCATATAGTGTTAAATTTGTTAGCGGCACACTAGCGCCAAACCTCTGCTGCGGAAGGAGGACAAAACAGAAGTGGGTCGCAGAGAAACGATACGATTTATTTATATCGATATTTTATACGATTTTTATCGATGTTTTGTTTTTGCACTTCCTTTAAAAACTTGCTAATTATTGGGATCTTTTACATTAAAGCTAAAACTATAATGAAAAAAAAATGTGGAAATTTACTGGATTAATATTTCTATATAAATATAGTGGTGGCGAAGAAGTTGATTTATTTATTAAAAGTTAAATAAAAAGTGATGGAAATTTACATCACTATGCAATTAACCCTTTCCGGCACAGACAAATTGTGTTCGTAAAATGTGAAATTACTGACTGACACCGGAATTTACAAACGACTTTCTTAGAAAATATGAACTCCTTATTTTAAGCTTTAATTTTAGAAGCAAAATTTTATTAAAATATTCTTGGTGCCGAATGCAGCACTCCCAACCGCTAGATGGCGCTATTTTCAACTTGCGAAAAGTTTCCCATTTGTCTGACTGGGCTTATTATTTAATGGCTTTGGTATAAACGCATATAAGGAAGGAAAAAATATGTTTACAAAAAGTTTCCAGCAAAAAGTGGTAAGAATGGATTTTTTGGATTTTTCTGTTAGTAAGAAAATGTCTAATACAACTATCATCTAATTCTCTCATACTCGTCCATTTGTTCAAATAACAATAGACTTATTTTTTGACGTTATTTTAGCAAAAATTTATGCCTATCATTTAATTCTCTTATACTCGTAATTCTAATTCTCTCAAACTTGTTCATCTGTTCAAATAACAATAGACTTATCTTTTGACGTTCTTTTAGCAAAGGTTTATTCAAATATCCCTTTTATTTTTAAAAGTCTTGTATCTTTAAAATGTCAATGAGAAACATTTCATCGTTGCTATTTTAAAAATCATGTGACCTACTTGCTCAAAATTGTAGAAAAGTACTTAACAACCTAATATAAATATTGTTATTATTTTCAATTTTTTAAAAATAAATTAGATACATCTGTATATTAATTTTAAGTCATAAATAGATAAATATTTTAACAATAATCTAAACACTATTTACAGGTTAACACGCACATAAATTCGACGCATTTTTAATGTTTGCTAAAAATTTTGTAAGACATTTTAAGATTGATAGGAAGCTTTAAAATTTCTTACAAGCTTTAAATTTCTTATATTAAAAATCATGTGTCCCACTGGCGCAAAACTGCAAAGAAAAGTTCAAATAACCCTACTCTTTTGAATTTTGGTTTGTAATAAATTAAATATATTTTTTATTAATTGTAAATCATAAATAAATGCACATTTTCTCAAAAATATATATTCTTATAAGTACAGTATTAGATAGTACACGTTATTATTAAACGACTGGCACCAGTCTCAAATTTAACACTTTTGAACCTAAGTTGAAAAGTGTGTATGCCATCGGTTATTCTGGCAGTCTGGTGTCTGTCCGTGCTATAACTCTCGTAAAATACTCTGATTGCTCTGTAATTTTAATGCGTTATTGACATTTAATATTGCACGACTGCTATTGAAAATGAAGTGTGTAGTATTTATAGTTTATTTACAGAAGCAGTCAAAAGTATACCATTCCATTACAGTCAATGGGAAAAAATCGTTTCAAGTGCATTTCATGATGTTACACCATCTGAAACATGATGAAATTGGTACGCAATTATGAAACGCACTAAAACAGGCTTTTTGTAAAATATGAGGTACAAAGCTTTTATTATTCATTCACATGGTCACACAAAAGAATTCTGTTATACTACGGGGAAAAATCGTTTGCAGCGTAATTTAATGTTTCACTATTTCAAACATAATGAAATTTATATGCATTACTGAGATGCACTATAAACTGCTCACCGAATAATATGGTTTCATTGCGTTTATTGTTCATTTACAGAGGCACACAAAATAATTCGTTTGCAGTCTTTGTGCGATAATTAAAGTTTATCTGTGATAAGTGCGATTTCAACTTTGGTTTGGGTTTTTAAGTGTAACTAAATTTTTGCATAGCACGTGGTGTGTATAAATTCTGTTGATCCTATACAGGGATACAGAAAGGAATTCGTAAGCATTGCTGACTATGGGAGTGAATTGCGTAATAGTATTTTCAATTGCGTTACGCATTTTACTGCTGAACTATATTTAGTAGACTGATAGAAGTTTGTGGAATATAAATAAATTGATATACAGGGATACAGAAAGAACAAGATGCATTATCGTTTATGGTTGGTAATTTCTGGAAGAAAGTTTTAAGTTGCAATTATGCGTTTTTTACCTGAATTAAATTTTAGCTTAATATGTCGTATGTACAAAAGTCTTTAGACAATATACAAGGCTGTACAAAAGATTTTGTGTGCATTTCCATCAACAGGCGAAAATTTCTAAATGTGAATTTTCTAACTCAAATAAATTTTATCATGCTATGTAGTATATACCTAGTATATACACACATCTATAGATCATATACAGGGCTGCAGAAAATAATTCGACTACTTTTTATACTATGGAAAATAATTGCTAAAACAGGATTTTTAAACGCGTTATATGTTTCCTAAGCAGTTTACTACATATTTTCTTTCACCTTATTTAACAGTGAAGTTTCGTTACAGTTTTCTGGATGTGTTGGAAAGTGTTTTATAATGTATGCTTGATGCATGACTTTCGTTCTTCTTATATGATAATTTGAGGCAGAATTAGTAGAGGGGAATGTTATTTTTACAGGATTGTAAATTCAAAAAAGTTATCAATTGCGTTCTTATTTCTTTTGCTTTTGATTAAATTTGTTTTAAAATAATAAACTGTTTTTTATAAAATTTTTTATTCCATTATTTGCTTTAAAAAATCAATAAAAAGTAATAACTAGGTCAACAATTTCTCACAATCAATAATTTTATAAACTGTAACAAAAGAAAATTTAATTTTAAATTTAATACAAAGATACAAAGATAAAAGTATTACTTTGTTTTTCATATTATTATATTTCATATTTTATAAATTTTGCTATAAAAAAATTAAGTGGTTTTGGTTATGTACACCATGTAAAACATAAACAAATATTGATGCGTATGGATATTTCCTTTCGAAGTTATAAAAACTTTCTTTTCGTTTTTATACCGAAAGTTTAATATATTTATACTATCATTTTAGGGACTATATCCATTTTTTATTGCCTTTAGCAAAGATTTATTAAATGTTGCCATTCCATAAAGTCCCATTTTCTCAATAACGATCGGAAATGTTTTACTATTTATGGACGCGGAACTTTATGGTGATCCAAGAAATAAGAGATCCGATAGTTTGCTTTAAGTTAGTTTTTAAATTGTATGTTATTTGTTTTTTTTAAGTTTCTGGATTTTTAGTATTTAGTCGTGTTTTCTCTTTAAATATTCATGCATGTTTTATTTATTTTTAGTCTGTGTGTGTGTGAGGGTAACTGGGGAATAAACACACATTATATCATCGGTAATAATTTCTGCTACAGTATATGACATATATTTTTCGAGATAAAAGATAATAAAATTGATCAGGGTCCATAAGCCGTGTTTTTGGCGCATGAAATAAGCCTAAACTCGATTTTGTTATACTGACTTAATTATTTCACTTTTTAATATTAGAAGGTTTATCCTGTACGATTTCAACAATAGTTTTTACATTTTGTTCGGATTTATATAACTTACACAAGCTCAAAGTTCGTATTATTCGTAGTTTTTGATGAAAAATACGCAATTTCTCCTACTTTTACCTCAATTATTTATATGAGTGCAATAACGCAGCACCTTCTTCTTTATATATATTATAAAATATATCAAAATGTACAATATATGTAAAAATAAAAATGTTGCAAAGCTGCGCTCATAGTGAAATATTAAAAAATATATTAAAAATTGATGCAAAATTAGGCGAAATTGTGTATTTTTCATCAAAAACTACGAATAATACGAACTTTGAACTTGTATAAGTTATATAAATCCGAACAAAATGCAAAAAAAATATTATTGAAATCGTACAGGATAAATCTTTTCATATTAAAAAGTGAAATAATTAAGTCAGTATAACAAAATCGAGTTTTAGTCTTATTTCATAGGCCAAAAACACGGCTAATGAACCCTGATCTTTTCTATGCTGCGACAATCTCTAATATATTTAAATAGAAAAATAGTATTCAATGCATGTAGGCAATATTTGAGCCGTTGTTTTTGAAAGAGGGGCAAGTTCATTTTGTGAAAAAAAAAATGAGTTAAAGCTGAATCTTATTACAGGACTCCCAAATGGTCCGCCAACTGAATACCAATATTTTTTAACAGAAATTTTCATTGTAAGTTTCTACAACATTTTCGAAAAAAATTACCTCCGAAAGTGGTTTCTGCAAAATTTGCTAGAAAAATCTAAAAATAATTTTTTTCGAAGAAAATACCGGTATTCAAAAAGCGGACGATTTGTGAGCCCTGTTATTACAAATTACCATAAATTTATGTTTTTAATCAATTCACAATAAACATCTTTTGATATCAGTGCACTTTTGGATACTTTCGTGTTATAGCGGCACCCTAGGATGAATAGCCAAGCTACCAAGATTTATCGCCAAATTATAAAACATATGTGATATTATAATAATATATGATGTGTATAACATTTCGTGACGAATATGACCAGGTTATAGGCATATAGGACGCATGTATGATGTATATATGACATATGTATAAGACGTATATGATGTATATATTTCATATAAGAAGCAAATAATATGTATATAATGACGTATATGGCACATATATGAGTGTTTGGAATTATATATGCGTAAATATGATGCATATATAAACTTTTCGATGATTTTGGCGAAATCATAGCTGCAACCTTGGCATAATCGTAATTGTAGAAGCCACTTTAACACGAAAGTACTTAATTTTGTTACTAGCCATTTATTAGGTCAGCGAAATTATAATACGTGCAAGCCCACTTTGAATAAAATTATTTTTTGTGTTGCATACTGTTAACAAGCACAATGAAAATTTCATTATGAATACTTTTGAAATCTTCACTATCTAAATTAAGAAATATAATTACAGGTATACAATTTATTACTGAATATTTTTTCTCGTTTTTTTCTGTAAATAAAACTTATTTTTTGTGTTATTGCAACTTTTCTAAAGAAGAATGAAATACTGAAATTAAAAAATAAAATAAATAAAATAAACCATTCAATTTTTTGTTATTATATTTATATTTCATTCAAAGAAATTGAACGTTTTCAGCAAATCATTGCTGAAAACGTTGCAGGCAAAACGTGCAGGCAATTCCATTGCAGCATACCAAAACCGTGATTTGTTTTTCAGCTAACACGGACAACCTTAAATATTATTTATATTCATAGAGCTTGAAGCCGCAGGGGTTTGTCAATAGCTTCAAAACCCCAGGCCCAACTCTTCTCGCATTTCGAGGTGTTTTATTTGTTAATTTTTCCTTTTAAATTTGTTCGGTTTCAATTTCAGATTTTTTTTCCCTTTCTACCTGGCTTCCGAAAGTGTCTCGGTATAAAAGGGACGTAGCAAAGGACCATCACGCGAAACGCCACGCTCCGCGAGTTCTGCGGCTGTCCATAGAGCGACATAGAGCCGCAGGGGTTCGTCGATAGCTTGATAAGCATTAACTGCATTTCATATAATATTTAATTTTTCTCGTTCAATAACTCTGCATATATCTAGCATCCCACCTCATTAATTTTGGTCTTTGTAAACGCGGGTGATTAAAAGTATATTTTTTATATACTTTTGAATATTTTTTCATGTGAAAAACTTTCTGGTCCAGGAATCGAACACAGAACTTTTGACTTCAATGACCATATATTCTTTCAACTGAGCTACTTGGAACTACCTGCAGTCGACACAATTCCTCCAGACAAACTTTTGACAACAGCATATGCTCTGCTATTTAGACAGCTTAACAGAACAAGTCGCAGGTAAAGGAACTCCATTCATTTCTTCGCGACGAGCGTCACATAATATGTTACGTATAAACTGTTTAGAATCTTGACTATTCCTACCAGTAATTTTTAATGGAAAATTTTGACTTATTCAATCAAAGTATTACTGCGATTCAATCAAGCAAAACTTTCTAATAATAGAATAAACAAGAACGAAAAATCATTCGTCAAGCATAGATTGGGTAACACTTTCCAACACTTCCAAAATAGTTTTACAAATCTTTACCGTTTAATAAGGTGAAATGTAATATCTAAATTCTAAATGAACAATTTTAAAAACGCGTAACACATTTAAAAACCCAATTTCAAGAATTACCAACAATATTATGAAAAATATCCGAATTCTTTTGTGTAGCCCTGTATATGATCTATCGATTTGTATATAATACTACATAGAATGCTAAATTTTATTAAAAAGCGCATAGCACAGTATAAAATTCTCCTTCCGGAATTTTCGCCAATAAACGGAACTGTTCTAGAAATCTTTTGTGCTGCACTGCGTATGATCTTTAAAATTTATACCTACCATGTAATAGGCGAAAAATGAGTTTAAAAACGTATTTCAAGCAATAATTGTTAACAGACAATATTTTATCAGAATTATTTTGTGCATCCCTGTAAATGAACGATGAATGGGATACATACAATATTCTACAGTTATGCCTCTTTTAGTGCACCTCAATGATGTATATCAATTTCAATATGTTTGAAATAGTGTAACACCATTAAAATAGACCGCAAACGATTTTTTCCCCATAGACCGTAATGTAACGGAATATCTATTATATAATCGCGATTCTATTAATTACATTAACTGTGCATCGAACGATTGTTAATATTATTATTTCATGATATTAATTTATATTTACTGATATATGCAAGCGCATACTTATGCACCATGAATAAAAGTTGAAAGTATAAATAATTTAGGTATTTGTACCTAACCACTAATTTGTAATTAATGTACATGTGTAGTATAATTAATACACTATACTTCATTGGAAATATGTATTAATTAATTTTACAAAAGTAACGCATTCTCAAATGTAAGAAAATTCATAGAAAGTTGCTTATTAGGTAATGAACAAAATCAGCAGATATTAGGGAAAACTACTAAAAAACATATTTTGTGGTATTATATGAAAATATGAGAGGTAAGTGAGTTATGCCATCTGAGGAAAATTGCCTTGAGAGAATAACTGATACGAGGATTTTTCTTTGACTAAAAGATGTTTGGAATTCAAAATGTACATACAAACAAACGTTTTCTGCTTTTATGTTGTTTCAGTAAAAATAACACACATGAAAACGTTCTCTATTTGCATCTAGTACGATATGTGGTATATAATATGTTTTTAAGGGGGGGAAAATGGGGGAAAATGTAAAGAACACTCCTAATGTCTGTTATAACTGCACTATAAAAATGATAGGTTCCTTAATATAGGAAAATATAATATAACTACGAACGAAAACATACATTAACGCCATATGAGCAACTCAGGATTCCGAAAAGCGATCTTTATCTTTAGAAATTTCAGAAACCAATATATTTTCGATATTTAAAGAAGCATCTATAAAAGCACAGTTTCTTTTGCTGTCAATGATTTTCAGAAACACGTTTTCAACTAGTTTTTATAGAGTATTTATTTGTAAATTTCATGATATGAATTTATATTTGCTGATATATGCAAGCACATACTTATGCACCATGGATAAAGGTTGAAAGTATAAATAACGAATTTGTACCTAACCGCTAATTTGTAATTAGTGAACGTGCAGGTGTAGTATAAATAATGCACTATACTTCATATGGAAATGTGTATTCTTCGGTTTAAACAGATTAATTTGTTTTACAAAAGCAATGGCCTCAAATGTAAGAAAATTAATAGAAAGCTTCTTTTTAAGTAATGAATAAAATCAGCAGATTTTAGCGAAAATTACTAAAAACATCTTTTATAGTATTATATGAATAGATGAGAGGTAAGTGAGATATACCATCTGAAGAAAATCGCCTTGATAAAATAACTGATAGTAGAATTTTTCTTTTACTAAAAGATGTTTGAAATACAAAATGTATAAACAAAAGTTTTTCTGCTTTTAGGTTGTTTCAGTAAAAACAACATACATAAAAGATTTGTCTATTCGCTTCTAGTACGATATGTGATATGTAATATGTTTTTTAAAAATAATTCTATAGGGGGGAAATGTAAAGCACATTCCTGATGTGTGTTATAACTGCACTATAAAACAAGTTTGAAATTGTACGTTAAACATGACAAATGAGGTGCGTTCGTTTCGTGCTATAACTAGTTTTATAATGTAAAAAATCATCGTTATTATTTCAGTGAAATAAATTATATCGTCTGCTATGAACTAAATGAGGATGTTTTTTTTTTCTTATTACGTATGCCATGTTTACAGATTCTATTTTTTTTTCGACTCCAGACAGCTCTGTAAATTCACCATAGAGATCTTGCTTTGCGAATGATTATCTCCATGGTTAATATTTCTATGACTCACGATGAATGAATATTTTGTTTATTTACTTTAATGGATTGATATATTCGGCTGTTAACCTAATTTTCACTGAAGTTATCTCAGAATCTACACATTTTTTTAATGTAACTCATCTTTCAAGCAAACATTTTTTTTGAACGATCTTTCTAAAAAATGTAACTTTTATGCAATTTTATTCGAAAAAATAATTTTGAATAAAAATAGCCGCTTGGCATATGGAAAAAGATGTGGTTAGCCCGTAATTGTTTTCCTCAGTCACATGACATCCGCTTTTATTATATGCATTACGCATGATAGGATTTTATAGAATAAAGAAAATTCTTATTAATAGCTTTTTAAGTTTTGATTCTATTTTCATAACATTTGAAACGACTCGACAAAATTCTGCAACAGTTATATATATTAAATTTCAAACCGTTCGGTTGGGTAGACGACTATAGGTTCTACGTATTTATATAATTATGAGCGCACCTAAAATGACAGATTTCTTAATATGGGAAAATATAATATAACTGCAAACGAAAATATACGATGACCACTTGTGAGCTACTCAGGATTCCGAAAAGCGATCTTTATCTTTCGAAATTTCAGAAACCAATATATTTTCAAGATTTAAAGAAGCATTTATAAAAATAATGTTTCTTTTGCTGTCACTGATTTTCGGAAACTTTACCAACTAGTTTTTATAGTATATGTATTTATCAGTTTTCTCAAACCGGAGTATTAGGTTTGCCGTATGCTATCCATTCTCAAGTAGACATTTTCATGTTCAACGAACATGTTTTAAAGACAAACATGATAAATTAACAGCATTAACATTAACTTTAAAATTAATATTAATTTGTTACTTTTTCATGTATAAATCCAACTACGCAACTGAAAATGTTTTTTGAATTAAAAGCACCCTAAAAACAGATATTTACGCTTAGAGAAAACTGATCTCTTCCGTAAATCATTGGCAGCAAAAGAAACTCTTCCAGTAATTACCCATCATTGTCAGCCTTTAACCGAATTCTTTTATGCGTCTCTATACATGAACGATAAAATCTACGCACTTCATAATCTATAGAAAGCAAGTTGTAATGAACCTTGTTAATGAACCCTTTTAAATTTCATTATGTTTGAAATTTGATAACATGTTTAATTTTAAATGCACCGCGAATGATTTCCGTCATAGACATTAATGTAATGGAATTCTTTTGTGCGTCTCTGCAAATTAACTATTAATGCAACACACTTCATTTTTAATACCGATCATTTTATAGCAAAATTCTGTAAGATATTAAAAAATTCATGACAATCCGAGCATATTTGTGAGATGTAGAGCACAGACAGACAGACAGGCAGACAGACAAACCGAATTCATAAACACTTTTGAAATATTTTAGAAAGTGTTAAAAATTATGAAAAATGCATCATTATATAAATATAAAATTTTTATGGTTGTATTGAATAAAATATTTTTGATTTTTAGCATCCAAAAGATAAACTTATTGAACTAGTGCTAGGTTTGTATTATTGAATCAGAAATCTTTAAGAAAAAGGGCACGGAAGAATATTTATTAATGTAACGTATAATGTGTTATATGTTAATCAAGACTAATACAAAATGGATGGCTGTAAGATACACAAAGTGCGTACACTACTTAGAATTTTCAAGGCACACCACTAATTCAGATTAGAAATCTTTGCCCAATATTTTTTTATTCAGATTAAAAATTTTTCAGCGATTAATCACAAAATTTGTAATATTTTTCTGCTAATAAATAAGGTGAAATTTTCTATTAAAAAATCGTGGTAGAAGTTACGCAACCCTGAATACAATTTCCAATAGTATCTTGAACAAAATGTTTTTCATCATTGCTTTTTTGCCTTAGAAAAAAAATATAAATTTAAATAAAGTTTCTGAATAATCCTGCAATATATTTTCATTCTCCTGGTGGGAAAGTTATCTTTTTACGAAAAAAGTTTTAAATTAATAGTGCTGAAGAAGTTTGCAGATAAATAACAAATATTCTACAAAGGAAACAGTTTTTAGGAAATAATAGTTATAAAGTATTTAATTCGACTGGAGAATTTTTGAAATTAAAAAATACATATAAAATTACCCTATTTTATGTTGCTGCGATAACAACAATATATGAAAGAAATCTCCATTCGCTTCTATGATATATGATACATGATCGGTGAAATATGGATTAAAACTATACTCTAGGGAGTGGATACAAAACACGTTCTTAATACGTTTTATGGCAGGTAATATATGAAAAATGTAATGCCAGAGACTGCTTTTCAAACGATAACATTTTTGCAAACTATTATATTCCGTATTTGTTTCACGAGTCATAAATCTGAAGAAATGCGGCATAGAAAATTATTAATGGGTATAACATCTTATAGATTAATTAGAAACCGGACATTTTCTATTCGTATCAAGGGAAACACTGTTATTGTTTCTATTGGCAGAATTATCTAATTTTGAATGAACAGTCAAAAATTTCAACAATTAATGAACAGTCTACTGCTGCACCGACTGGAAATCTCCCTTCAGAACCAGTGAATAGTAACTAACATACATGATCATGTGTATAAGACACGCTGTGGACGACTAATGAAAAGTCTACTGCTGCAGAGACAGGGAAACTCCCTTAAGAACCAGCATACCCCTTCCTATATTAAACACAGGTTCCGGAGGACTAATGGACAGTCTACCATGGCACCGACAGGAAAACTCCCTCCAGAAGCAGTGAAAAGTTCATATGAATCGTTTCACAGCAGCCAACTGGGGTCTGAGACCGAAATTTCGCAAGATGCTCTATTCAATCGTAGCGGAAAGAATCATTCTTTACGCGGCATCTACACTATATTTCCAATGATAACCGGTCACTTGCGATTTTAGACGTTTTGTTAAATATCTGGAAAGATACATGAGGAATTATCCTGTAACTTCAAGAGTGTAAACAACATGATAAACGTCATATATTTCCGCAAAGATTTTTTCCCGAAACCCCATAAGGAGCCGTCAACAAATTGAAGAAAAACGAATATCCTTTGGATAACCCTGTAAAAACTAATATTGCAAAAGTATTCAAACTGTAGATTATGATTAAGTGTCTTATTGTAATAATTTGGGTTCATTTTTATGAAGATAGCATGTATACTCGAAGAAAAATTCAGGTTTTTATAAAAACAGTCCCAAATTTTACCAAGTTTTTTGCTTATAATTTGCAGAGTTCTTAATATAAAAACAAGTTATTTTCGGATAATATTTCGGAAAATATGACAAACAAATTATAAACAATACCCTGCCAGCAGAATTAAAAATAATAAAAATTGTATGAAAAATGAGCAGGTTTACTAAATATTGTTTCACTGCGCATGCGCGAATTCAATCAAAATATATTGTGCATAATATATTAGCTAAATGTATAGACCAACTTTTATGAAAGTCTTAAAAACATAGCTCGAAAATTCTGATAGTAATCGTCGATAGAATAAGCTCGAATTTCGCTGTTCCCAAAAGGAAGCAAAAAGATGAGGGGTTGTATCCAAATATACTAGCTTATGAAAGTTGACATAAAAAGAATGAAGTGTCTTTCATTCTATATTTGATACAACCCCTCATCTTTTTGCTTCCTTTTGGGAACAGCGAATTTCGAGCTTATTCTATCGACGATTACTATCAGAATTTTCAAGCTATGTTTTTGAGACTTTCATAAAAGTTGGTCTATATATTTAGCTAATATATTATGCGCAATATATTTTGATTGAATTCGCGCATGCGCATTGAAACAATATTTAGTGATCTTGCTCATTTTTCATACAATTTTTATTATTTTTTAATTCTGATTGCAAGGAATTATGTACAGTTGTGTTTGTCATATTTTCTGAAAATAACTTGTTTTTATATTAAAAACTCTGCAAATTATAAGCAAAAAACTTGATAAAATTTGGGACTGTTTTTATAAAAACCTGAATTTCTCTTCGAGTATACATGCTATCTTCATAAAAATGAACCCAAATTATTACAATAATCCACTTAATCATAACCTACAGTTTGAATACTTTTGCAATATTAGTTTTTACAGGGTTAGTCAAAATATATTCGTTTTTCTTCAATTTGTTGACGGCCCCTTACGGGGTTTCGGGAAAAAATCTTCACGGAAATATATGACGTCTATCATGTTGTTTACACTCCTGAAGTTTCAGGATAATTTCTCATGTATCTTTCCAGATATTTAACAAAACGTCTAAAATCGCAAGTGACCGGTCATCATTGGAAATATAGTGTATTTGGTACTCAAGCAAGTTAGTGGTAGCAAACAGGTTGCTCAGCATGCAGAGGAACCTTCTCCTCTGTGTAACGAAATGTTACGCGACGACCTCCACGGATGCTCTGCAGGTCTTTTTAGGGCTTGTCCCCCTCGACTTGCGTACGGAGCTTGTCAGGGAATCGGCCCTTGTCCGATGGAAGTAGAGCGTTGACGGTACCAAATTAGACTCCGAGTCGGTTGACCTCTGGAGGCCCACTCCCAGACTTGAGTATCTTTGGCCGGTCCGTTGGACCGCGGATTTGACTCCGCGGACTACGTGTTCGTACTACACGGACGGATCCAAGCAGGAGAACGACACCGTTGGTTGTGCGTTTCTTGCCGTGTCAGAGGACCAAGTAGTAGCGGAGAGCCAGTTCCATCTCCCGGATGGTGCGGGTTTGCGGCTGAGGTCCAAGTGATCAAAGAAGCGATCACCCATGCCCACCTAAGAGATCTCGGGGAACTCGACGTTCTTACAGACTCGAGATCGGCGCTCAAAGCGCTTCACGGACGTGCCTAAGCACAAGGTCATTGCCGAGATTAGAGACCTGATTAAAACTACAGGAATTGAGGTTCATATGCATTGGGTCCGGGCCCATGTTGGTCACATCTTTAACGAAAGGGTGGATATATTGACAAAAGAAGCAACCACACGGCAGTCTGTTGACGTGGTGATTCCAGTCACGCGTCGCCAAGTCAAAAAAGACCTCTTTGGACGTGCCCTTTCCAAATGGCAAGAGAGATGGGATTTCTACATTAACCAGGTCTTCACGGGACACTGACCACCAGACCTCTATGGACGTGCATTGTCCAAACGGCAAGAGAGATGGGACCAATCTGGAACCGGCTGCAAGGCGTATGAAACTTTCCCACGCGTCTGCACTCATCGACTGCAGGGCGATTTCTACATTAATCAGGTTTTCACGGGACACGGCACCTTCGGTGACCCCCCGGCTCGTTTCTTTTACCACGACTCTACATGTTTTTGTGGGATCGAGGAAGGTAACATTAGCCACGTGCTATATCGGTGCGTGCTCTGGAGGTCTGTGCAGGAAAAGTACTTTCCTCGCGACTTCCGGACGCGTGCGCCACGCGATCTATGCCTGGACGGTTACGCCAGAAACGGAGTCCGGTTGATTATTCACCGACTCCTAATGCGTACATTAGATCGAAACCTAGGTCGCCGAAGAGCAGGCTGCAATAACCCAGCCCCCCGCGGTCAAAGACTGCATTTGAACGCAATGCCAATCGCCCGTGGTCCTCACGGAGCAGGAGGTAGTGGTAATGGTGCATAACTAAGTTCGCAGGCTTGAGACTTGTCTCGTAAGCCGGCACTAATATGTGATAGTTGCTCTAGTCATGCAACTGTTGCAGTTGTTGTTGTTGTTGTTGTTTGCATGCGTTAGTCTAGTCGTTGTTGTTGTTTTCAAAGTTTATTATATGTTGTACTAACCCAATTTCTTTCAGGTCCACTACGAAAGGGAACCGTGACCACCTCTGTAGGTTTTCACACCCTTCGAGTTGTGGTAGAGCAAGTACGGGTTGGAACATCCCGACTTAAGGCTTAGGGCCTGGTTCCTTTCTGAGTTTCCAGCTCCGAAGCTGTTGGGGGACACCGGCCCGTCTCCAAGTATCTCGTGCTGACTCTCCATGGTTTCACCGCGTATCACAACGGCTTACGTCGTCGACACGTGGGTTTAAGATTAGAGGGTCCGCAGGTGGCGGTACTCTGACCGGCCGAAGCTCCGCAGGGAGATCAACCTGCTGGCGTGATAAAAGTCCCTCAGGACTTGGGTTCGGTGGTCGTCTACGCGCAGGGCGCTCTCTCAGGGTGCCTGGGGCGCAGCTTACTTTTATACCTGGTCTTGTGTATAAGACACGTTTCGGATAACCAATAAATAGTCTACTGCTGCATCGACAGAAGAACTTCCTTCACAACCAGGGAAAATTAGAACCAGATCCTGCGTATAAGGCACGTTCTGAACGACTAATGAAAAGTCTACTGCTGCATTGACAGAAGAACTCCCTTCAGAACCGACGCGTTCCGGACGACTTGTCTACTTTCCTAAAAATATTATTGAAAGTATTTGTTTATATAACTCACTCGTGAGAAAAGTGAACAAGTTCAAAAATACTATATTTTACAGGAGAGGCAAAAAAAGATTTGCATTTTTTTAATGTAGCATAAAACTACAGCACTTAACTCTGCATGCAACTGCAGATGTGAACATAAATGCATTAAACCATATAGAATCAAGACGTAGAAGAAATAGGGAGAAATGAGTAAATGTATGCTCCCGCACAATTCCCCACCACTTCTGTGGGGCAAAGTGGTATATACCGTAATAAAGCGGTTTTTCGGATAACTAGACTTGTAGCAAGACACACCTAAGTCGGACCTATTAATGCAATAATAAGCATAATGTATTTTTTGGAGATGCGTCACTTGTCTTGTGGGTGAGCGATATTTCTTTTTAAAGTTGTTTTGAACAAATTAGTTTTAACCCTGCATTTTTCACTTGAAGAAAAAACCCTCGAAATTAAAATTGAAATGCAGAATAATCTTATAACATATTTTTATTCTCAAGGCCGAAAAGATGTTGTTTTATGCTCAAATTTAAAACTAATATGGGGCTATGATAAACGATACGATCTGAACCACAATGAATAATACACTTTGAATGTAAAGACAAACACAAACATTTACTAAGACTTGAAATACATAGAAGTGATTATAAAATACGTGTATAGTTGACTAACGAACTTTTTTATTTAACAGCAGTAATAGAATGAATATGCAATTATGCTTTCTCTCCTTAAATATGGCTAACTGCTTAAACCTTGCGTAGAAAACCTGCTTCTTTCAGCTGAAATTTTAAGAACTCCTTTCTCGTTTATCCTCGTGAAAGAACTCCTACATCGTAAATCAATGATAACTCGAGCAACATTTTACTCCATTGAGTTGTTATGTAACAGTTAGAAACTTGCCCATACTTGCTGTCTTCTCACACTGATATTACATGAAAATATTATATATTGGTAAGAAAGCTTGTCTGAAGAAAATACACATAAAAAATGTCTGATACAAGGCTTTTATTTCGACTAGAATATGTTTGGAATTTAAAACATAGAAATAAAAGTTTTTATGTTGCTGCAGTAACAATTAAATACCAAAAGAAATTCCCTTATTTGTTTCTTTAATCATATAATATATGATCAGCATCAACTTGTTCAAATTATCGTCTAGAGAGATAATGCAAAATACGCTTTTAATTTCTGTTGTTGTAGGTAATACATGAACAGTATGCTTTGCGAGATTTTTGTCCAAAGAATGGTAATTTTTGCAAACTAATATATTCGGTATTTTTGGAAATAAGGAGTCTTAAATCTCAGAAAAATAGCACGGGGGAATATTTACTGTTATAACGCTTTACGAATTAAATCAAAGCTACACGAATTAAATCAAAGCTACATACAATACGCGATTGAATTTTTGTAATTTTTAAGGTTGTCTTAAATAAACATTTTTTTTTTTTTTACAAAACAACTAATAGAATTTTTACTACGACTAGAAAATACTTGGAATTTAATATATATATATAAAATACACTTTTATGTTGCTTCAGGAAAATGAAAATGCCAAAATAAATTCCCTATTTGTTTTTGTATGATGCATGATCGATAATGTGTTGCTTAAATCTATCTTTTAGCGAGAGGATAAAAAACATTTTCTTAATATCTGTTATGGCCAGGTAATTTGCAAACTAAATAAATATTTTTAATGCTTTGGGAAGCTGTTATCGAAAGTATTATGTTTGTTAAACTACTATATTCAATATATTTGTCATAATAAGCCATAAATCTCAAGAAAAATAGCGTTAAAGAATATTTATACAAACAACACGTTATAAATTAATTCAAAGTTATGCAAAATGCATGATCTGAAATATGAATTGTTCTATGTTGGCTTGAATGAAAATTCTTTTGTTTGTTGCATTTTTGGCTTAGAAGGGCAAAAATCAGAATTAAAGAATAAATCACAACATATTTTTGTTTTTAAGACCTGAGCTACTGCTTCATGTACAAATTGATATGTTTTCCAAATATAATGTATTTATAATGCAAGAATATGTCTCAACTTAATGTGCGTTCAGGGGCGTTCGTAATTATATAAATATATAGAACCTATAATCGTCGTCTGATCCGTCCGCCCGTCTGTAAGTATATAACAGCGCAAAAACTACCCAATCGAATGGTTTGAAATTTAAGATTCTTTATCTTTGCAGAATTTTGTCGAGACATTTTAAATTTTATGAAAATCGAATCAAAACTTAATATTAATAAAAATATTTATTAAGAAATTTGAATTTTTTGTTTTTAAATCTGTGCTTTCTTGCTATAAGAGCTTCCGGGGTTTAATCGTCAAGCGACCGAGATACTTATTTTATTACAGAAATGAATCTGCAGGCGATATAATTCATTTCACATAATTACAAATCATCAAGATCTGAATATTTATATAACTAGCTATAGTACGAACGCACCTCGTTTGTCACGTTTAACGTACAATTTCCAACTTGTTTCGTTTTAATTCTTCCTTGATATTTATTTATGTTTCGCCAATATACGCAAGCACAGGCTAATGCAATATACAGAATAGTTGAAAGTAGAATTGGAGGAAAATGATATAGTAGAATATTTATTGATATAACACATTACAAATTAATTAACAGCATGGTTCTTATTATGAGATTTTTAATAGTATCTTGAATTAGATGTATTTTTTACATATTCCAACAAAGTTGAAAAGTGTTTACAAATTCGGTTTGTCTGTCTTTCCGTGCTCTAACTCGTGTAAATATACACGGATTGCCATGCAATCGATGTATGTTATTGAGGTTTACTATGGCATGTTTGGTATTGAAAATGAAGCGTGTCGCATTTATAGTTAATTTACAGGGACACTCAAAAGAAGTCCATTCCATTACGTCTATGAGTAAAAATCGCTTGTTGCGTATTTTAATGATGTTACACTATTTCAAACATATTGAAATTGATATACACTACTGAGGTGAACTACAAGAGGCTTGCTATGCAATATGGTAGGCATTACAAACATAGTTTATTTACAGGGACAAACAAAAGAATTAGGTTACAGTACTATCTATAAACAATAATTGCTGGATGTGCGTTATCAGTTGTGTTACACTTTTATAAATTTAATAAATTTTTACATATTACTTGATGTGTATAAATGCTATAGATCATATACAGAGCAGCACGAAATATATTAAATACATTTCGGTTTATTGACGGAAATTGCTGAATAGGAATTTTTAACCGTGCAAGGCGTTTCCTAACTGAATAAAGTTTACCATACTATGTAGTATATATACAAATCTATAGACCATATACAGGGTTGCACTAAAGAATTCAGACAAACATAGACATCAATACTTAGACATATGTTGACATATATATAAGTGTATTTACTGTTGTAACGCGTTACGAATTAAAACAAAACTACCTAAAATACGTGATTGAATTTTTGTAATTTTGTAATGAGTATGTACATATCATACATATATATCGACATATATATGTAGCATAGACAATGCTTAGACATCAACTTTTACCTTATTAATCGGTAAAGTTTTGTTAAGTATATTTTGGAACAGTTGGAAAATGTTTCATAATCTATGCTTAACGAATGATTTTTCGTTCTTGTTGACAGAGAGGGGTGGGGGTGGGGGAATCGAAATTAGAATTAAAATGTAAAAAAAAATCCTATAACGCATTTTATTTTCAAGACAGTAAAGCTATTGTTTTATGCACAAATTTAAATTTAAAAATAATATGAAAAAAATTGAAGATAAATAAGAAATACTGCGCCGAAGAAGACAAATTTTAGAAAAAATATGCAATACAAGGTTTTTTTTTTTTTTTTTTTTTTTTTTTACTTACACTAGAAAAATTATGGTATCTGAAAAAATTAAATGAAAGATTATCCGCTTTTATGTTGCTCCCAACTGGTTGCTCCTAAAAAACAAAATACCAAAAAGAATCCTCTATTTGTTTCTGGTATGATATATGATTATTTGTATTCAACTTCCTCTGGGAAGAAAACACAAAACATGCTCTTAATATTTGTTTGTTTGTTTCGGAAGGTAATTTATGAACAATACGCTTAGAGACAATGTATCCAAAAGTTGACGCAAGTTACTATATTTGATACTTTTCTAGTAATGACTGATAAATCTCAACCGTACACAGCGAGATTTTTTTTTCTTTTGGAAGTATGTATTTTTATACCTATATTTAGGTTAGATACCAGAAAATTTAAATAGTAATTATTTACCTCATTTAATAGCAGATTTCGGAGATTACATAAGGTGAATATTTTTAATTAAATATAGTGGTTTATTAATTGAATTTGTTTATTAAACATTAAATTTTAATTGATTCATTCATTGATACACATATATTTTGAAAACTTAATTATTAGTAAATTGTGTACAATAGATTGATGCGGTTTTCACGGAAATGCTTAGAAAAAAAATGGGATTTTTGTTTATAATTTAAAAAAAATGTTATAATAGTTATATTTTTGACAAACAGGTGACGCTGCAATTGAAAATATAGTTTTGCTATTGTATAGTAGTCGCTCAGAAAAAGTAATCATTGATTAAAAGTTACAACTTTTCAATGTGAAGCCCATCGCTACAAATACAGCCGTCCATCAATGAAACCAGGCTGCACAGCGATGAAGAGCATTTCAGGGGGGCATATCGGAAATATAATGGGTATAGCTTCTTTCAAACGAATCAATGACATAGACAGATGTACACATGTGACTTCAAGTAGACCAATAACTAAAAATCACAAGGTGTAAGATCTGGAGACCTTGAAGGGCAATCGTGCAGAAAAGAACGACTCAGAACGAGTCTCTCCAAATGAAGACTTCAGAATTGTCGTGATAGGGCCAGCGATCAGCGGGGGCGCTTCATCCTGCATGAATGATATGGACTGCAGTGCTTGCCTCTCTTGCAAGTGAGGGATGACTTTATACTTTAAAACGAAATTCGAGCTATATCTTAGGAAAGATGTTGCGTAATTAACTCATCTACTATAAAGGAATGGTATAGATACTTTCAGCATTATACAGGAACGTCCCCTGCTGGTTAAAAGTGTAATTATTACAACAATTTTTGTTTGATTATAAACACAAATCCCACATGTTTCTGAGCAACATCTTTCTATTGTACATGATGGTTCCTTAATTGTTAAGTTTTAAAATGTCTTGAGATTTCTGCGAAATATATGGTTAAGAGAAATGACATGGAATAATACTTATTGTTATAACACGTTATAAATTATTTAAAAGTGCATGGTTGAAAACATGCCGTATTCTAGGTTGTCTTGAATGAAATGTTTTTAATCGTTGTATTTTTTTCTTGGAGGGTGGTAATCAAAATCGAAATTAGAATTTCAATTTGGGCAATCTTACAATATAATTTTGTTCTCAAACAGAAAAGCTATCGTTTCTTGCACGAAATTATGACTACATCCCATATGGATTCTGTTCTTATTATGTAAGTATATTTTACTTTAATTAAGAAGCAATGTTGTTATTTTTATTCTTCATTTTGTTTATGGCATTTACCGTATATTCCTGCGGATAAAATGCACTTTTGAAAAAAGAAAATCGATCAAAATTTTACAGGTACGCATTATAATGCAGGGTATACAAAGGAAAGCTGAGCATATGATGAAAATGAAAATTAAGCATAAGAATCGATTTTTCTCCATTAATGAACAAGATAAGAATATGTGATTATTTGAATGACCAATAGTACGATTCGAAATGCTTTGGTGGGGATTCAAGTAGACAGACTTCGCATTTGATTTTTGACACTTTCCAACATAGTTGAAAAGTGTTTAGCAATTCGGTTTGTCTGTCTGTCCTCTGGCCGAGCTCTAACTCTCGTAAATATACTTGGATTGTCATGAAATGTTTATACATTATTGAATTTTACTATACAATGCTCGGTATTAGTAAACATGAAGTGTGTAGTATTAATAATTCATTTGCAGGGCCTTACTAAAGAATTTCATTACATTATTATGGTATATGGGGAAAAATCGTTTGCGGCGCATTTTATTGATGTGACGACATTTCAAACATAATGCATTACTGAGGTGGACTACAGCATGCCTTTACTGGAGTATACAATTAGTAGCATTTATAGTTCAATTACAGGGACGTACAAAATAATTCCTTTACATTATGACCTATGCAGAAAAATCGTTTGCGATGCATTGTGAACATATGATACTTGAAACATAATGGATTTTAAAAGGATCACTAAGATTCTATACAACTTATTTTCTATAGATTATGGAGTGCTTAGGATTTATCGTTCATGTACAGCGACGCACACGAGAATTTGTTTAAAGAACTGAGTAGGATCGTTAATTGTTAGAAGTGCTCTTTCCGCTGTGATATGCAATTTTATATAATTTTTAGTGTATTAAGTGATGGTTACAAATTCTGTAGATCATATACAGGGCTGCACGAAAGACTTCGAATATGGGCTGCAATTGCTGAAAATGGATTTTTACTGAGTTGCGTATTTTTTAAATTGCTTCTCTATCTCATTTCATCGTATGAAAAAATTAGATTTCTTAATAATATTCTGTTACTGTTGGAAAGTCTTTAATAATCTATGCTGGATACATACTTTTTCTTCTTGTTTTTCTTTACGTTTGTGTTAGTTATAATACATTTTATTGCTCCTTTATTGTATTTTCATGCTGCATATAGCACGAAGAAGTCTTTTAAGAAAAAGCAGGCGGGGGGGGGGGGGGGGGGGGGGTTGCGTGCAATACGGCGAATATACATAGAAGTAGAAAAATAGACCGCAATTTCCGGTCTATAATCCGCGGATCAAACAATCATGTTCCACACCAGAAATTTGATTTAATAATTGAAGTCAAATATTTACAGCGATCTAGTAAATTACATTTTGTAAAATAAAATTTCTGGGTCGAAATATGATTGTTTGACCGCGGATTATAGGCCGGAAATTACGGTAGTGTCAAATCATAGCTGCGCGCTATACACTAGAACGTGTTATATGTCGTAATATGCGGTATGTATATATATATTTATGATTGCCTGCACATGTTAATGTGACACCGATAATAGTTGGAAGTATAATTATTGTACATATTTGTAACTAACTACTAATTTGTAATTTATGTATGTCTATTGTAATTAGTGGTCGTATAATTAATGTAAATTTAGAAGTCCAGCCTCTCTTGAAGCTCTGTCACCTTTTTCCAGGAAAAGTGTCTTGGTTCTTTCCTGAACACAACAATAACAGCAACAACAAAAACATAATATAAATGGCTAATCTAATTAATAAACGGTAATTCATCTGTTCTAACTAGATAGGTTTATAAGAGCAATGGACAAAAGCGTAAAAAAGAAAATATTTAAAAATACCTTTTTTAGTATGAGTTAAAATTAACAGATTTTAAAGAAAATCAATACAAAATATTTTTTCAAATGTCATATAACAAGATTACAGATAAGTAAGAAATATTGTATGAAGAAGATAATCTTCAGTAAATAACTGATAAAATTTTTACCTTGACCCGAAAGTGTTTGGAGTTTAAAATATATAAACAAAAAAATATCAGCTTTTCTGTTGCTACGGTAAAAATAAAATAACAATAGAAATACCCTATTTATTTGTATTAGGAAATATGATCGGATATATGCTGCTCTAAAGTATCTTTTACGAAGAAAATTCTAAACATGTTCCTAATATTTGTTATGGCAGGCAAAATATTGAACAATATGCTTTGGGAGCGTGTTATTCAAAGGATAAGTTTTTACAAATTTCTATCTTAAGAGTCATAAATCTCGAGCAAAATAGCGTAGAAGAATATTTATTGGTATAAAACATTGATATTTATTAAAAATTACACAAGCTGTTTGGTTGTAAATATAAAATTTTCAAGGTTGTTTTGCATAGACTGTTGTTGACCGTTGTATGTTTCACTTGAAAGAAAAGAAAATAGAAATGGAAATTAGATCTTAAAGTATTTTTATAATGTATTTTTGTTCTTACACTGTAAAAAAAATAGGGTCGAACTACTAAAAAAAATTTAGTTTTTCTCACTGATTTTTTCAATTACTAAAATTTTTTTTGTATTCTTACTGAGTTACAAGAAAATCTATAAGAATTACTAGAAAACAGCTAGCAACGATTCCGGTTTATAGTAACGGTTACTAAAAAAATCTGTGGAATACAAATACACTAAAAGAATTTTAGTAACCTAAGAATTTTTTTTTACAGTGTATGGCAGTAAAGTTATATTGTTTAATGCGCAAATGCATATGTCCATACCACATTGTATTCTGTATTTATAATGCAATAGTGTTTACTTTAGCTAGTGTGCAATGCGCAATTACTATTTTCATATTTTTAAACTATTTATTTATTATTATTTTCTATTATACATAATACATTATATATATATAAGAAGAAAGTATTGGAATTGCGAAAAAATTCGATTTCCATTTTTTGATTGATATACACAATTTGGAATGTCTTGAACACTACCTGACTATATTTTATATACTATATTTTATTAAAATGTCTGTTGTCTGTGTCTGACCACTCAATTGCAAGAACTAATAAGTTCTTGAAATAGAGTTACGTACGTTAACGTACGTAATTTTGCAAAACTTTATATTTTGACATGATAAAGGACCAATAAAGGACAGAGAAGCACCAGAAAGTAAAACATTTTATTTTTCAGTGCTATCCACCATCTGCCGCATGTAAAGTGTCGTCGTGTGTAAAATGAAAAATGTATGAAACACATTGTGCCATTTTGTGTGTGCCATTTGAAATTTTCAAAATTTTGTCACTGTAACCGTAACTGTTAGAATTTAACTGTTGTCTTTCATATGATTCTTGAGCGCATACCTCAAAATACTTTAAACCAAAGTTTCATTCAGTTTCTGTGAAAGGTATGATAGTAAGAGGCTCGTATATCGGGATTGTTTTTTTATAATTACCCTGTATATATTCCAACAGATGGCGCTGGTATGCTGTTTTTTGTACGGTTTCCTTTATGTATTATATGAATTTTCATCAAACTTGGTCTTTAGTTAGACCTTGACATAAGTTGGTACTGAATGGTTTTCGGTGCATCTTTTTCTACAAGTTGTCCTGCTGTGCTATATTTTCTCGATTTCCATAATATCTATATCTAAACATCTATGGGATAGAATTTCATCAAACTTGGGTTTCAGCTTGATATAAGTTGGTACTATATGTTTCGGTGCATGTTCCTTTACAGGTGGTGGTGCTGCGTTTTAAAGATTTCCGTGATAGCTATATCTAGGATTCTATCGGAAGGAATTTCACCAAATTTAATATGTAAAACATTATGTTGTTTCTGTTTTTGCTTTGTTTATTCAATAGGGGGTGGTGCTATACTGTGCCTGTGATTTTCCTGATTTCCATGAAAATCAACGTCATGACATCTTGTCATCATGATGACATCTCGTAATCACTAAATTAATTTCACCAACTTAAATATGTACGATTTTTATTAAAAGTTACGTTAATTCAATTTTGACTATACTCACTCAATAAAGAGTGCTTTTATGCTGTAATTTTATGATGAATGTTATAGCTGAATCTCAGTGCAGATAAAATGTTTTAAGAAAACGTAAAATAGTTTATTAAGTTGAAAACAAATCACTTTTCGTATAATTTACGCAAATATGTGTAATAAAGTAATGTCCTACTGAAAAAAATTCTTTTGATCATAATCTTCCACATCATCCTCTTCAGAATCACTTGAAACACTAGATTCTGGCAATTAAAACTGTAATGCCTCTGCAAAAAATCTTTTACTTTTTGTGGAGTTTTTTCGCATACTACAACTTAAATAAGGATCGGAACTCAAAAGTAGCCTATTGAGCATATCTTAATTGCATTCTATGCGCAAGACGTTTCTTGAAAGGTTTTGCCTATCCCTATAGAAACGGAAATGTTTGTTGCGAGCTTTAGTTGTTACCTCTGATAACTGCCCGATTGGGAGTAATGCATGACCTGTAATGGTAGCTCCATGATTCAAATGTTTAGTAAAATGGATGACATTGGGGCCAACCATAAAGATTTACATAATGGTTAAAAGTATCATTCGCAAATTCTTCAAAAAAAAAAAAAATTGTATCTATTTTTATAATTACTAGATAACACTTCTAGAATAGTTTTAAGTTTCGTATTATTTTTATGTCAATTCCTGTAATTTTAGCTGATGTTTCTGAATCTGAGAAAAGGCCTTCTTTGAGGTGTTTCTATTATTAGTGTTTACGAAATCGGCTTTCTCAATGCCTACAAGTAATTCCATCTCCATTTTAAACTTCTCGTATATTGATTTTTTTCTTCGACTGACAATCTATTTCTCCTTATCACTTCTTACTTGCCATTCTTTATTGAAAGCTTATAAGCAAGATGTAGAATTGACTCAAAAATTTGATTCTACAATGGAGTATTGAAAGACTGAATTTCAAAGATGATTTTTGGTCAATATTTTAAACTATTTTTAACTTAATAAAATGTTTGGAGGATTGTTTACAAATATAGTATCGCATCGTGGAATTGGTGCTGGTAAAAGCATTGTAAAGTTTAGAATCGACCATAGTCAGCATTAATCTGTACTGAACTTGCAGTATGCCATAAGTTGTAAGTATCTCCGTGTTTATTAAATTTTGTGCCTGCTCTTCAAACTATTTTACTTCCTCTTGGAGTATGTCATTATCTTCATAAAAGAATCTTAATCGTATAGGACGACAAAAACGTGTAGATAAAGGTACAGGGTTCTGCCACCATTCTTTTTGAAATTTATTTGTTACTTATTAATCTCAAAGGAACCTGCTCTTCAAAGTATTTTACTTCCTCTTCGAGTATATCTTTATCTTCATAAATGAATCTTATTCGTATAGGACGCAAAAACGTGGAGATAAAGGTACAGTGTTCTGTCACCATACTTTTTAAAATTTATTTATGTTACTTATTATTATAAACTAAAGAGCCTTGGAAAATAATTGAGTCACTGTCAAAAGAGTTTTCAAACTTGTGTTTGAACATATTTTGTTGGGAACAGTCACAACACCATTTGTAAAAGAGTTCTAAATTTTTCAATTCTATTTCGCTGGCTGATGTGAAAACATGTTCTATGTACTATTTACACAGTCTTTGTGTTGTGGAAAGTTTTACAACGGCCATGTTTTCAGTACTTGTAATATCTCTTGGGTAACATTGCTTTTTAGCTATCTGAAGAAGTGAATATGCAACAGTATATATTTTTATTAGGAGTTCGTATGATATTATATTGATTGTATGTGATATCAGCTGCAACAAACATGGGCAAATCCTCGATCGACGATAACTTCAATGTACTTAGGTTTGTTGTCTCAGCCAAAGTTAAAATTTTGTTGCCCTATTTAGGATGGCTGTAAAGTGTTCAAAGTTTTTGAAACATCTGTATGTCCAGCAGTTCTTTCGCTCATTACAGCGGCATATGTCAATTGTTGGTGGCTTATTTCAGATATTAATTGTTCGATTTTACACCTCTTACTTCCCCCACAACAATCTTTAAATTATGTTGCTGGACGACCGGGTTTCTGTATTGTCCAGGTAGGTACATAAAGTGTTTCTTTCAGCCATTTCTCATTGTTTTATCGAAAACGTTGTTCATTGAACCACGAAGAAGCTCATTTCTGTTTATAATGATGTTTAAAGGATTTCAATTTGTAACGGGGCAAGTGTCTTTCATTTTCTGGACATTTCATAATTTCGACAAGTTTCTTTTCTAGAAACTCAAACTTGTTGTTTAATTTTCAGCTGTCACACTGCTTTATTACATCACACATATATTTTTTTAATATTTTTTTATTATTGTTTCCATATTGAATAATAAATAATATATTTATATCTAGTACATTTCTTCTTAATAATATAAAACTCTCTTACCTCGTTAGTGAGTAAAAACACTTTACTTTATGGCTGATCTAAAGTATGTTTTTCAAAATGACAACAGCATTTTAGACAAAAAACAACAAAATTTACATAATGCGAACATTTGGTACAAAACGAAAATGTAACATTATTTACAGGGAATCATTTAGTGAACGTTATCATTATAGGACCAAAAAACTTCTTACTTAAAAAGAACACATCGAACAACTTAAACAATAAACAAAAGTTTTTTTTTTCACTTCAATTTGAGGTCTGCACACTAAAGAGTCTTCGGTAGAGAGTAAGAAACAACTGCATATATTAAATGTAAACAGTTTAATACATTAAAAAGTTTAATAAACTAAAAAAAAAAAATCCATTTTTTTTCTTTTAGTTATAAAATAAAAGGGGGTCAATTGGGGGTAGATTTTATTTCATATATTTTAATTAGCCGATATATAGATTATGAAAACACAAGAGTTCATATTGAACTCAGTTTAACTCCCTATTAGAATTACCTTTTTATCTAAAATATTTAACATAAAAAAACTATGGTTTCAAATATGAATATTATAATGAAAATGCATTATATTTTCAAAACTGTTTATGTAAAAGGAAGTATACACCTTTGTCTTCGGAAATCGTAAAATGTTTCTGAAATTCGACTAAGAGTAGTATTTTAGAACTTCCATAAAAATATACAAGTACCAAAAGCATAAAACGAAACTTGCACAAGACATGAATTCCAAGTGAAATACCAGACGATTCGAGAGGCTATAGAACGAAATGAACTCGTTATCATATGGACTGGATAGTGCACTTATACCAACCAGAAAATGAACAACTAAATATGAGATTTCAAATTTTGACTTTTGGCCATCTTTTTCAGTCAAATACCACACTGTGCATCGGGTAGAAATGCACCCAAATATATATTGAAGTTATTAGATAAAAATATATATGTTGGTCCAATTTTGTATTTGAATACCCGTTAGGGGCGCTGATGAACTGTTACTTTTTTTTATTCACTGATCACTATAACTACGAATTAAATTTAAAGAAATGCACTTTACATTGTAATTGTTGGTGCCTAACAGAGCTATTTAAATTAATACACTAGAATAATAAGGTAAAGCTAGGAGAGTCTACGCACAATTCAACATAATAATAAAAAAATATATAAACATTAATTTTTTGCTAAACTAACCATGACTACTTTTGACTTCATTTGTTTTTTATGGATTTCCATTGCTATTTTGTTGTTATGCTGTAATTTAATAGAACAGTTGTAATAAAACCAAGAAAGCTATTTTTCGTAGTCTTCTGGACTGGTGTTATTGCGTACATGGGTAGGAAAGATTGTTATTAATAATAACGACAATTAAATTTGTTAACAATAATAATTATACTTAAATGGCATTGTTGTAAGGTTTTTGTGAATAAATATTATTGTATTAGAGTGAATATTTCAACCTAATGATTAAAGAATCAGAAAAAGGAAAGATTTTTAAGAACAATAACAGAATTTTAATTAAAAAAAAAATAAGAATCAGAAAAAACAAGCCTACATAAGATTACAAAATAACATTAACTTATTTGATAACACATTTAACTTAAAATTAGTCCATTTTCATTTCCACAGTTTAAAAGTTTCCTTGTTTGCAGACCGAAGTTGTCGTCGTCCACAATCGATGCACTTATTGATTGTAAATGGTGCAGCTTTCGTGCGACTACCTGCCATAAGTAATACATTGAATCCAGTCACTGGTCGAAGTTGTTTCCTGGTACAGTTTCAGACATTCAGTGCACTCATTCTTATTGTCCAGTATTTTTTAGCAAATTAATTTATTGCTAATTTTAGTTTTGATAATTATGCGTTTTTAAAAAAATTACTTCAAAATTGATATATTCATATGTTTTACATGTAATTTGCAATTTATGCAAATTTACTAATAAGCTGCGTAATCTCTCCTAGCATTGAAACTAATAGGAACAATGCGCCATCTCTCCTAAATAGCAAATTCGCAAACTGTCCAATTTCGGTACGAGAGAATGTGCGGCATTTTATTTAAACATAGCCACTTCTAAAATGAACCGGTGATGTTCGCACCGTTAGTCTAGGTTAGTAGTATATGAGAAATCGTTTAAGTTTAAAATATTTTGCAATATTGACATTATATAGAAATTTTGACATGAAAATTCAAGCACTTACTTTGGGAAAACAAAACAAAATAGCAATGCTTTATCCTAGACGCTCGAACAATCAACGTGCACATTCAAGTAGACACTTCACTACTGCTGTTGTAAAACCACCTGGAGTTGCTGCGCACAGACTCTACGTCTTCCCCCCCGAACATCTTTGTGAGCAAACTCTCCGAGCGCGCCATCTCTTCCGACTTTCCCTCATAGAAGAAAGTTTTGTGATGTCTACAGTGTACTTGTGATTTGTTGTTATATCTAAACATAATACATGCATTCTTTGATGAAACGTGTTATAAAACAAAAAAATATATGATTTAGCCACCTTTTTAATTTTGTTTTACATTTCTATGATAATTTTTCATATACCCGTATTTTATACTGTTTTACAAAAATGTACCACATGGTGTAATTGAGGCATAGAACAAATAATGTAGCACAATTAATATGAAAATAAGTATTTTTTGGTTTTAGACGATTTCTGTTCTGATTAAATATTCTTAAACAGACAATGCACACAAATGCATAAGTTATTATAAAATATTTGTTCAAGTAACGATTAAAAGCTGTAGCTTTTAGAATTCAATAACTCTCTATTTTTTTTTTTTTTTTTTTTTTTTTTTTTTGTTTATTGCATGTTGAAATGGTATCTTAACACTGATTTTGCATTTAATCATTTCTAAAATGAAAAATATGCCTACAGAAAATTATGCATCTCATGTATCAGAACACTGAACACATCGTTTCGCATGGAAAATTTGAAACATGTTTAAAACATACGGTTTTATTTCCTATCATCGTATTTTGGTGTCATTCCATACTTCGGCTGTAATACCATACTTATGACAAAATTGTTAGACCTGAAATGTTATTACCCAATACATATTATTTCTTATTATAACACCTCAAACTGTCAGGAAGTTATAAAATAGAGTTTATTTGAAATGTAAGTTAGCTGTAAAATATTCTTTGATGCAAAAATTACATGATCTGAAAACCTATTGATACGATCAGGGGTCGATGCAGGTTTTTTTTCTTGGGGCCCATTTTGTGAAAAGTAAAGGTTATTTTTGTGAAATTCATTATATTTTTGTGAAAAATAACATTTTGTAACGAAAGTTGAAATCCAGTTAATCAAATTCGAACCAAGCATTTATAAACAAAAACTTTTTAAAATCCTTTTGCTGAAGTTTTCCTCTCTGATGAACTTGTTTGATTACAAATTACACATTTTAAAACATCACAAAATAATAAATAGTAAGATTTTATGGAATAGAATTTTGTGAAAAAACGTATTTTGGTAAAAGGAATTTTCTGAAAGGGCCGATTTTATCAAATTGATTTTTGTGAAGGGAATATTTTATTAAATTGATTTTTGTGAAGGGTCTTGTTTTATTAAATATATTTTTGTGAAGAGAACCTAAATAGACCCAAATTTTGCCTGGATCGACCCCGGACGATACATGGTATTAATTTAATGCTTTTTATAATAATATTTTTTAAGATTAAAAAAAAAAAGATTTTTTGTCAAAATTTAAGTTGTGTATTTACTGTACTAGATATCTACATAAAATTATTATAGTTACTTGTACTTAACAAATTTTTAAGTACATATTCTGTATACGTAATAAGTAAAGATTGTGTTAAAAATAACCAGAAAATATGTTTTATATAAATTCGTTTAAAGATATGAAGTAATTGTTTTGAGGGTTTCGTTCATCTCACAAAACCCTATTCGTCCCGCTTCTCTGTCTGTCCGTCACAGAGCCGGTTCTCAGAAACTGCATAAATTAGTGTCTTGAAATTTTGTGTACTTACAGCTAAATACTTGGAGACCACTGACCAAGACCCTACCTACCGGGATTCGACCCAGTTTGACGGGTTTGAGTGCCTGGTCATTGGGGCGAAATTCGCCTGATCGCCCTATTGGGGCGGTCCACAAAGACAAGTACCCAGGTCGGCCAACCAATTGAGTCCGGATTTTTCTGTGTTGTTCACTCCTAAATTTAATTGTTCTGAGATCTGACTCCGCACACCACTTACTCGTCGTGACAGTTGGAATGGGGCTGGACAATTTAGTGCCGAAACGTTGGTACTGAACTTAGCTTGAAAAAGGGGGGAGAATTTTGAGGGAAACTAATTAAAGCAATTAATTAGATAATTGAAACCACTGAAATTAAAATATATTTTTCGCCAATAGCTAAGTCGTACCATCGGGGAAAATTTTTGGGCCGAGTTGCAAGGCAGACGAAAACGCTGCGGGGGCTGACGGGACTGCGCCTTTCTACCGTACCCCACCTGGTAAAAATTGGCTCCGTGGGCTGTCCCATTGGAGCGGGTCCGGTAGCTTGTGCGGACAATGTCCATTTGCACCTAATAAAGAGGCGAACAGTCAAAAATAAAATGAATACAAAAAACTGCTGCCAAAAACAGACCCTTGTGCTACCAGTTGGGGCCAGCCATTGGCCCGTCCCAACCGGCAGCACGAGGAACTGCAAGGGGAACCTGGAAGAGAAGAATGTTAGTAACATTTTAAACTGAACTTATTCTGAATTATACTTTAACTACATTATTGAAATTAATTTACTTTTATTGTGCTAATTGACTTGGCTACCCGTCCATTGGGCCCATGAAAGGTTGTTAAATAATTAACAATTTGCAATTTAAATTAAGTACTATTGTCGTTAACTGACTAAACCATAAGCCCAATGGGTTGTTGTTGTTGTTGGTTTGGCCCAAGGGCCCGGTTTTGCAGCTTTTTATTTCTATATAGCTGACCTGATCCACATAACTGTGAAACTAGTCTCCTAATTTTGAACCAATTCCAGATGAGAGACCTGCATCTGGATTGGCACCCCCAGAGGTAACGCTTATATAGAACTTGGAGGACATTAGAGCCACGAAAAGATTTAACGTGCACCAGCTCCCATTAACGTACACGGTCTACTTTCCATACTTATCCTTTATACTTATCACCTCTTTCCTTCCAGTTCTTCTTCTTCTTCTTTCTCATCTGTCTTCTTCCCCTTCTTTTTATTATTAATTTTTTACTTTTTAACACAAGGACGGACAAAAAGTGCCGGGGGCTATTATAAGCTTCTTACTGTGTCATGGTGCACAACTTGCTGGACCGTTGATGACATGCGTCGTGCTGGTAATACTGTGATTACGGGGCTCTTGTTTCGGGCCGTGGTACCAGCTGATATTGTGCGACTACCGCACACGGCTACTAGGACAAAACACATAGACATTTTACAATTTTTTGGGTGGCTTTGGATTGCTCCTGGGCCTTTTTTTTAACATATAACACATAAACACATAAATAAACACTTTTTTCCCTTTTACACTAGGACGGACAGACAGTGCCGGGGGCTATTATAAGCTTCTTACTGTGTCATAATGCACAACTTGCTGTTCCGTTGGTGACGTACGTCGTGCTGGTAATTCTGTGATTACGGGGCTCCTTTTTCGGGCATTGGAAGCAGCTGATGTTGTGCGACTACCGCACACTGCCATTGGACAATACCCATGGGCAATTTTTTAATTTTTTTGGTGGCTTTGGATTGCTCCTAGGCCTTTTTTTAAACATATAACACATAAACACATATACATATTCATTTTATCGTTGTGTTACCTTCCGCCTTCGACTGCTGCTGGGGTGTTAAATATTATTGTGTGTTGTTTTGTATTAGTGTCGTGATGCTGTCGCAGTTTTCTTGGAGCCACCTGATTACTGTCTTTACCTTGTGTTGTACGTGTTTGTTTTTCGCTAATTATTCATACCATAATTTCTCGTTGTCTGTTGTTATTTGTGCCAGGTGGTGTGCTTGAGTGAGTGGACATTGAATTAGGTAATGTTTTGGTGACCCACCGTTCCGCATTCGCAGTCCGGTGTGTCCGCTTTCTTAAACCTGTGTAGGTATGCAGGAAAAGCTCCGTGAGCTGTGTATAGCTGTGCTAGTAGGAAATCGCTTATTAGTCTATTTTTATCTACTTTTGGGAAGTACCTGTGTGTTTCCCTACCTGTGTCCCCATAGTCCCACTCGAACTGCCATTGTTTTAGTGTTATATCTTTTAGTGTTCTTTTAAGTTTTGAGATTGGTTTAATCAGGTTGTATTTACTTTTGTTGTTTACATTTAGAGCTGCGGTTTTGGCTAACATGTCTGCCTCTTCGTTTCCTTGGATGCCTACATGCGCCTTAACCCAGCTGATTTTAAATTTGTTGTTAGCTTCTTTTATTAGTTTTTGGATTGTGTCTACTGTTTTGTTTACATTGAATGGTTTACTAAGTGATTCGATGGCCGATCTGCAGTTTGAGCGGATGCTATATGACTCACCCGTGGTGTTGTCCCATTTTGCTGCTTCCTGTATTGCCAGTAGTTCGGCCTGGAAGACGCTGGCCCCTCGGGATTGCACTTCAACTCTAAGGCAAAAGCCGGGTTTCCCGAGGTGGTCATCCTCCATCCTCTGGAAGACGCTGTTGCTGTTGCTTAACGGCACTGACCATGTTTTTATCTTTTGGTTATTTTTATATGCTACAAAGGCCGAACCTGTAGCACCTGATTCCAATTTAGAGCCGTCCGTGTATATCGTTGTGTCTTGTGTATTGTACCCTATCCTAGGTTCTATTGTGTCTGCTGGATGATTCTCCCATATGTTTATTTTTTTGTCGTATTCGATGAGGTGTAAAGTTTCATTGTGTATTGTTGCATTTTTCCTTAATCTTGAGACTGTGCCGTACGCTGCTTCGTAGTAGACTTTAAGATGGATTGGAATCAGGCCTGAGAGTACCAGAAGTGTCGAGGTTGGGGCTGTTCTATAGGCCCTGACTATGGCCAGTGCAAAATGTCGTTGGCAGCTTGACAGCTGCGTAGGTTAGCATCTTTTCCACTACTGTTGTGTACCAGATTTTTAGTATATTTGCTTTTAGTCCCCAACCCTTTACTACCATATGTGCTAAGTTTGTGAAGTTTGCTCGTACCTTATTTGTTTGTGTTTGACAGTGTGGTATCCAGTTTAGATTTTTGTGCAGTATGACTCCCAAATGTATTATCTGTTCTTTTACTTTTAGTCTCTGGCCGTTGAGTTCTATTCCCTCTATGTCATTGGTGTTTTCTGTTGGAAGGTTTCCCGTGTGT
The DNA here is from genome assembly GCA_963931845.1 of Maratus michaelseni. Lineage (NCBI taxonomy): Eukaryota > Metazoa > Arthropoda > Arachnida > Araneae > Salticidae > Maratus > Maratus michaelseni. The sequence continues at coordinate 127,057,022 of OZ007598.1, read as the reverse complement.
CCCCTGTTAAGATATAACAGTTCTGTTTTTTCTCTGTTCAGCGTTAGGTTATTCCCCTCTATCCAGTCATTAAATTCCTTTAGTATTTTATCTAATCACTATGGCAACCCAGACTCATTACCTATCATGGGATACCATTGAATTAATTATGCATGATAAGATTTAATAATATAAAGAAAACTTCTATTAATATCTTTTTAAGTTTTGAATCGATTTTCATAAAATTTGAAATGACGCGACAAAAGTCTGCAACGATAATCTATAGTAAATTTACAACCATTCAGTTTGGCGGTTTTTGCGCTGTTATATGCGGACAGACGGACGGACCAGACGACAACTATAGGTGCTACGTATTTATATAATTACGAACGTAACTGAAACAAGTTAGCTGCTTGCTTCTAGTATGATATATAGTCGATAATATGTTGCGTAAGATTATTCTGAAGGAATCAAAAGTAAAAAATGCTCTTAATATTTGTTATAGTAGGTTTCATAACATATTATATAACAAAGTATTTTATTATATTTTGGTGTACATGAACAATATGCTTTGAGAAGCCATTATCCAAATAATAATATTTTTCTAAATTACTGTAGTCGGAATTTTTGTCACAATGAGCCATAAATCTTACAAAAATCGCATAGAAATATATTTATAGTTATTACAACGCTAAAAAATTACTGAAAATTTCATTATTATAAATGTGAAAATTTTTTTGTTGTCTTGAATACAATGTTTTTGATTGTTTTATTTTTGTTTTGGTGAAAGGACAATCAAAATTTAAATTATAATGTAGAATAATAATCCTACAAAATACAATTTGTTTCCAAGGTAGAAAAACTATCGTTCCAAACAAAAAATGATGTATGCATTCCACACGTATTATAATTATTTCTTTTACAATGTAAGAAGGTTTACTTTGCGATTATCAACTGCAGTCTTTCCAACTATTTATTTATTTTTCTCTGACATATGGAAGCACGTACGCATATGCTCTAATGCAACATGCTTTAATTACAATAATGATGCTAACTAACATGCAACAACATAGAGTTTGATACCAAGTTAGAAAAAACATTATTTTTTGCAAAAATTGACGTATGTATTCCACATGTATTCTATTTTTTTTAATATTCTAAGAAGGTTTACTTTAATTCATTTGCAATGGGCGATTGTCAACTTCACTTTTTCCTACTATTTATTTGTTTCTGTCTGACTTACGCAAGCACGTACATGCTTTAATGCAGCGTTTCTTAAACTATGTGATCTCGCGGACCCCTTTTTGATGTGATATGCATTTTGGGGACACCCAACAGTATTTTTCTTAATATAAGATAAGAAATTATTTTAACTTATACACCTTATTTATTTTTCATTACACATATTCTATATTTAGTTAACGGTGTTAGAAAAATCAGTTACATTAATACAAGAAAAATAATAATAGCAATATATACAAGAAAAATAATAACAGGAAAAATAATTATTATATACATTTTAACACAGTTAAAATATACATAATATTATTTGCTATGAGAAGTATGCTACTTATCTTTTGCTACTGAATGTACAGCAGCTCGTTTAACACTCGCTCAACATGCTGTCGAGTTATACAATTGTTCTGCATAATTTTCTTGTACGAAACTGTTTAAACATGTGAATAGTGGTGTACTTGTTGTGTAAGTTGGAAAAGATTTGCCAAAACAAAAAATCGTCACATATCTTACCACCAAATTCATAATGAAAAAAAACTAAAATTTGAAGTATTAGAAATGTCCAAACGCTCATCTAATTGCAATGCGTAATAAGGGCTAATTATTTACATGTAGAATAAATAGGTTCTTAATATTTTCACACATATTCCACCTTCGGAGCATTGAAAAGTCTCCCCTAAAGCATTCGGAGTTATATGCTTATTAATGATCTAGACTTGCAAAGTTCCCCTCTCTGGAGCTACAGAAAAATCTCCCGAAGAAAAAAAAATCTAAATTCAACATTGGGTTTGAGGACCCCCGACTGTAAGCTCACGGACCCCCAGGGGTCCGCGGACCACAGTTTAAGAAACGCTGCTCTAATGCAACATGCCTTAGTTGGTTAAGAACGTTAAATGGTTAAATGTCTTTGACACATTTTAAAGTTCTATAAAATCACCAAGTAACTGGCGAACGAGAGTATGTTTTGGACAAAAATACTTTTTATAATCAAAAGTTGTTTTAAAGCGAACGAAAAAAAGTGTTTACAAAATGTGCACATAGATAACACACTTCAAAGCTGTAAGAGCCTCAAAATCTTAATATAAACAGCTACAGAATTTTTTTTTCTACAATCTGCTACCATATTTGAACGTGTTGGATGAAAACTATATATATGTTACGCTATCGTACGTGCCACAAAAATCACGATTATTTGTTATTTGCTTAATGGCAACGCCCGAATGAAACGCATCTCATTGGTTATTGTGTAAAAGTCCTTTGGCAGGATTTAGGCTGAGGTAAATCAGGTTTATTTACGTTTCGCTTTTTCGCTGCAATTATGGAGCTTCAAAATATCATTAGAAATGCCCGTAAAAAATCTCGGTGAATGCTTGAAAGTGAAGAAGTCGAATTAAGAAGAGAAAATCGAAATAGATTGGATCGAAAACGCCATCAAATACAAAGCATAAGCGATCGCCAGAATATGCTTAATAACCGTCGCATGCACGAACGCGTTGCTTCTGAAATCCAAATTACTGATTTAAACGTTCCGGAGCATAACTGTGGGACTTTGAGTGAGACCTGCAATTTCTGCCAAGACTTTTGTTAAAGAAATAGCGATTATTTGTTAATTGTTTAATGGCAATAATGAAGTTTTATAAAATGCATCACATTAGCATTTCACATATCTTAATTGCCATATATCAAGCCTCGATCTTATACCGATATATTATTTAGGTTCAACCGTAAGAATTTCCCTGACCTTTTCATTCTTTAAAAGTAAGTGTAATAATTTTCCCTGACCGTTTCATTTTTTAAACGTAATTGTTATACTTTTGAAATTTTAGCTCTTATTTAATTTTTTTACAAGTTTTTAGTATAAATAAATATTATTCAGTCTTTTTTTTATGAAGTCCACTCCACTTTTATATTTTTCAATGACAGTCTGCCCGGTCAACGCCGGACGGGTCAACTAGTTTAGTACTGTTTGGATGTGATTCGAGCTACAACAAACACACACATTGAAAAATTTTCGTAGATTGTAAAAAAATAAGGATCTGTAGCTGAGTATTTTGAGATTTTTATGCTTGTTGGAGCTTTGGAGGTATGTCAACTTCGAAGTGAAGTTTATACGATAAACTTTCATAGACAAGCACATAGTTCTGTTTTACTAAAATGTAAAATATAATGTAATCAAGGGGCAAAATAATTAATGTGCTATAATATAAAAATAAGTATTTTTAGGATGAAAAAAAAAAATCTGTACTCATTGAATGTTTTTAAAAATGCAATGCACATAAGCGTAACAAAATACTTAAAAAATGTCTTTTTAATGTCTTTTAATATTTAAAAAAATGTCTTCCGGAAATTTTACACGTTTTATAAAAATATCTAAGACCAGAATTTATATGTAAAAATATGTAACTTATTTCATTAGCGTCCAACGCAAGACTGCAACTTTTCAACGAAAGCCTTGTTTTCACCAAGAGGAGAGTACATCGCTGCTTTTTGTAGTAGATACACAGCGTCGTTGCGTAAGAAATCACAAAAATGTGTGAAATGTATGAAAAGCATCACTAAAATCATCTAAAAATCACTGAAAATCATCAATCATAATCAATCATCATCATCATCATTATCATAAACAGCAACATACCCTTTTCTTGTTGAAAACGTTGCCTTGGTTGAATAGTTGCATATTTTCGCTAGAAGCTTTGGTTATTTCTGTATAATACATATTTCACATATTTTATATCAAAAATAAATTCTGGTGTGAATCAAAATATATTCATTTGGTACCGGTCAATAGAGCCATTCATGACTGTTCTAGTGTTAAACTATTTAAGTGTATATTTAAAACTCTCTTCGGAACATTTAACTACAGAAATATGGGAAATATCTAAATTGGGGTAATCTAACATATCTAAAAATAAGTTAAAAAAAAAAAAAGCCAACATTAAGATAGCATTTTAGCATTGTATAAGTACAATAGTTTCTTAATTTTGTGTTTATTGCATTTGAAAATAATATCTTAAAACAGATTTTACACTAAATTATATATAAAGTTAAAAATATGAATACATAAAACATATTACACACCTCATTCATTTTCTGTCATAAAATATAGGAGACAGTTTTAAATTTCTTGGTTTTATTTACTATCACTATACTATGGTGTCATTTCATACTTCGGTTGCAACGCAACAGTTGTGACAGAATCGTTAGATCTAGAATTACCTTTTCACGCTTTCTTGAAGACACATGCTCTCTGCATCAAACTGTCATACACTTATAAAACAGAGTTTACATGAATTGTATGTTACCTGAACCGAATCCTCTGACGCAAGATTTATTTTATGCGATATTGTATAAATACGGAATTATTCATTATTTTAAATTTTCTCAATAATAATATTTTCTTTAATATTTATATGGTTTTGTTGAGATTTTAAGATGTGCATAATCTGTTTTTTTCTATAGCTTATTCTTAAAATTGTATCATTAAGCATTTGAGAGTACCAATTTAATATGTTTTTATTAAAACACACATAAATAGCCAGAGCCAGGAACGCTCTGGCTCTGGCTAATTTTTCACTCCATGTTGGATTATTGTATTTAATGTATGTTTGTCTGTATAATAATTGTATATCTTTAAAATGCTGAATGCAGGCGTTATTTATGTTTGTTTTAGTATATATTCGTAGATAGGTGGAATAGTAAAAATATATTCATCGTTGTCCGGTCATCCAAGACTGTCTGTTAGATGGCTGGTGACCTTCTCTCTAACATGGTTTATTAGTGAAAAATTGCAGACTAAGGAATCGGCCGGAGTGGCTCAGTGGTTAGAGCAACAGCCCGGAACGCTGTGGATCCAGGTTCGCTTCCTGGCTCTGGCTAATTTTTCACTCCATGTTGGATTATTGTATTTAATGAATGTTTGTCTGTATAATAATTGTATATCTTTAAAAAGCTGAATGCAGGCGTTATTTATGTGTGTTTTAATATATATCCGTAGATCGGTGGAATAGTAAAAATCTATTCATCGTTGTCCGGTCATCCAAGGCTGTTTGTTAGATGGCTGGTGACCTTCTCTCCAACATGGTTTATTAGTGAAAAATTGCAGACTCAGGAATCGGCTGGAGTGGCTCAGTGGTTAGAGCAACAGCCCGGAACGCTGTGGACCCAGGTTCGTTTCCTGGCTCTGGCTAATTTTTCAATCCATGTTGGATTATTGTATTTAATGTATGTTTGTCTGTATAATAATTGTATATCTTTAATATGTTTTGTTATTTTCGAAAATTAAAGTAATTAGTTCCATTTTAACAATGCTAGAATTTTACAAAATATGCAGAAGCCATTTTTTTTTTTTGCGACATCGAAGTTTTTGTTTTCGTTTGTGAAAAAAGCATTATCATGAAAATTATACGGGAATTATTTTTATGGAATGTTCCCAATTTAAATATGTATTTTTAAATTTTAATATAATCGGGATTATGGAAAGTTCTTCATTGGCAACATAGTGATCGATATTACTTTCGTTTTGTGAAAAAGAGTTGTTTTGTGCATCGTATGTTTTATAATCATGTTGTATGTAATATTGTATATATAGGGAGAACCAAAAGTCTTGCCCTGATTATAATAATTCATTACAAAATAACCGTTTGCATAATAATGTAACTTGTTGTATCATTGGATAGATTAGTTTTAATAGTTTTTTTGTGCAATAGATGGCGCGAATTGGATTGGAAGGCATGGATCAACACCCTGGTTTCCGCGCTCTCCAGATGTTACTCCTCTGGATTTCGTCTTTTGGAGCTATATCACGGACAGAGTCTTTGCCCCACCAATGACTGACGTCGAAGAACTGAAGACTAGGATAAAAGCTGCTGCGTGTACTGTAACAGAAGACATGTTAAAGAGCACTTGGCGGGAACTAAAATATCGCTTAAGGTAAAGCTAGGACAGTCTGCGCACAATTCAAAAGAATAGCAATAAAAAATCTAAATATTAATTTTTTGTTAAACTATTCATGAATAATTTTTACTTCATTCGTTTTTTATGCATTTCCATTGCTATTTTGTTGTTATGTTGCAATTTAATAGAACAGTTGCAATAAAACCAAGAAAGTTATTTTGCGCAATCTGTCCTTACAGGGTTGGTGTGATTGCGAACATGGGTAGGAGAGAGTGTTACTAATAATAACTACAATTAAATTGTTAACAATAATAATTACACTTAAATGACATTGCTGTAAGGTTTTTGTGAACAAATATTATTGTATTAGGAGTGAATATTTCAACCTAATGATTTAAGAATCTGAAAAAGGAAATAATTTTAAAAACGATTAAAAAATTTTAATTAAAGAGAAAAAAATTAAAGAATCAGAAAAAGCAAGTCCAGATAAGATTACAAAATAAAATTACGTTTAACTTAAAATTAGTCCATTTTTATATTTCTTTTTTTATGCAAATTTACCAATAAGCTGCGTAATCTCTCCTAGTACTAATGGGAACACAGCGCCATCTCTCCTAAGTAGCAGATGCGCAAACTCTCTAATTTCGGTAGGAGAGATTGCGCAGCCTTTTATTTAAACATGACCTCTTCTAAAACGAACCGTTGATGTTCACATTGTTATTCTAGATTAGTAGCTTATGAAAAATCGTTTAAGTTTAAAATATTTTGTACTATTGACATTGTATAGAAATTCTGATGAATAGCTATGAAAATTCAAGCACTTACTTTGGGAAAACAAAACAAAATAGCAATACTTTATCTTAGACGCTCAAAGCAATCAACGTGCACTTTCAAGTAGACACTCCACTACTGTTGTTGTACAACTACCTGGAGTCACTGCGTGCTCACTCTACTCCTTCCCCCCTTACCTCTATGTGCGCAATCTCTCCGACCGCGCCATCTCTCCTGGCTTTACCTTAGACATTCTCCGAGTTACCAAGGGGGCACACGTTGAAATTTACTGAGGTACGTTGTCTTATAAAAAAAATTATAACAGTATTTACAATGTATCCAAACAAACATATGTCTAATTATAATAGTTTGAGCACAATAAATATTTATAATCAGGGCAAGACTTTTGGTTCACCCTGCATTGTAAGATGTGCATGTAATGTATATGTGCAGGTAACAATGCATGAAAGGATGGAAGTAATGTATTAAGTAGGTATTCAGATAAACTCTATTTAAATGTGAAGAGAATTTGAAAATGGAAAATACATTTATTATTTTTCGCCAACTTTGTCGCGCAAATGAAATTTTGTCAGTGAAGGATATATTTATGTTTTTTGCGTACTAATAGGGTAAAGCATCAGTTGTCGACCATTTATACTAGAAAAAATGGCTGATTACTAATGCAAAAAGAAATAAACAAGTTTTCTGCTGTTAGCTGATGATTGGGAAATGATTTTGAGCATTGGAAAACTATAGGGGAAGGTGGCTTAAAATGATCCCCTTAAGGGAAAAACTTATGTAAAATGGCATAACTGTTTAAATAAATTTCTGGTCTTTTGCTAGTATGTTTTACACTATATTTTCCATTGTAAACAAATTTCAATAATAATTTAAACCCAAATTGAGTAATGAAAAAAAAATTTTTTTTTAAAGGTGTCCAAAGGATTATTTTACCCTCACCAAAAGGGCAAAATGATCCTTTATTTTAAAATTGTTGTAAATTGTTTTTTATCGGCAAAATAACGGATATAAAAGTAATTATGACAGTACATAAGTGTAATTCACATCTAAAAACATACTCCATTAATATGTTTCTTTTAAATGATGAAATAACTTTTATTAGGTTGTTTGACATGTTTCGGCTCACTCTGAGCCATTTTCAAAAACATATGAGATAGTGTTGTTAATTTACACATTTTAGCATTTAAAAGAAATATATTATTACAAGGTGTTATAATTTATTATATTGTTATACTCCATTAAGTAAACCAAGTCGTATTTCTGTACATGAAAGACTGTATATCTAAATAAATATGGTAAGTTAGTGCTTACTTTATAACAGATGTCATAAAACCCATTTTTTCAAAGAATTCTATTCAGACGCGTAATACTGCGATCACTTGGATACCGCCGTTGCTTCTTCTTCACTTATTACAACTAGTTTATGTGTTACCCTGTAGATAGCGCGACCTGTCTGGAAGAAAACATATGTGGATCCTTTTGCCCGCTAGGATAATTTTAGGCCACCTTCCTCTACTATTTCTTTTAAAACCAAAAATATTTATAAAGCATGTTATCTCATTGTGGCCGACTATTTAAGTGTAGGGGTGGCTGACTATTGGAGCACTTACTCTATAAAGTGTCCCAAAAAGTTTGAAACACGTTTTAATTTTTTACCACTGAGATAAATAGACAATGTAAAATGCAAAAAATGTTCAAAATAAAATAGGAAATAAGATTGTGCAAATGAAGTAGGTCTCCCAATAATATCTTCTAAAAAGTTAAATTTTTTAAGGCGGTGAAATCTCGTTCCGGTTGAACCATAGCTCTGAGTGTTGGAACTAAATTTCACCATGTTATGGTTGTAGCTGCTGCAGCAGCAAAAGGTGGTTCTACACAGTAAATTTTTTTTTAACAACGTAAGAAAATACTGTATTATAGAGAAAAAATATGTAGATTCCGTCAAGAATCAATAATGTAAAACATATAAAAATGATAAACAAATAACTTTAGTGAAAATAGATTATATCTGCGGTATATAGAAATGCGGTTATGAATTGCATTTTGATTTTGTTTTTCTTTCGCACTGTATATTTCAATTCTTTTTTAGGGTTCCATACTTAAAAAGTAAAAACGGAATCATTAAAAGATCACTCCTATGTCTGTCCTATCACAGCCATTTTTCTCGAAAGCTGTGGAACGTAGAAATTTCAACTTGGCAGAGGTATAAAGGCTATTGACCCACATATTTATAGATTATTAGTCCTTCACAAATATTTTAAGGAAAAATTTAAGGGGCTAATTAAGTTACTTGAAAAAAATTTGGTATATCGTGTGGGGTATCGTTCGAAAGATCTTGTAACAGTAAACACAAAAATATATTTGTTTTAATTTTATCCCTCATCAAAAACTCATTCCACCACCAGCAACAACTTCAAATAAACACCAGAGAACAACAAGTAATAATCATCCACAACCCCTTCACCCAACAGTCCCACCACACCGTCATCCACCGTCAACAACAGTAAAAGAGACTCATCATTATACACGCCTGTAAATAGACTCTCTCCATCTCCATCAGCATCACAACTAGACTTTAATATCGCAAATTGTATGGACTCTCTCTATCAGCATCACAACTAGACTTTAATATCGCAAATTGTATAAACCCATATTACTCAAGTCCACAAATATAAAAATTTAAACTCTTGGAGTTATTGTAAATACCTTACTCAAATGAGAGTATATATGTCAAATTGTATTATATATATATATATAATTCTTAGTCATTGCTCAAATCAATACTATGTAAAAGCCTAATGGCCTATTGGCCTCATTTGTATTTTTTTAATAAACTTGCCAAGCAGGGCTTGTAGAGCTTAAGCCGTATGGTAGGCCACCCTGCTTGGTTGAATCTGAATCTGAATCTGTTTTAATTTTAGGTATTATATTTTAAGAGATATCGTTGAAAATTCACTGCAAAAATATATCCCCCACCCGCTCTATATTTCCGAATCTACTGAAACTAAAATTATGAAAAAAATAGGGGTGGTAGGAGTTTATTATATCTTTTCAGGAAAACTATAACAGTTATCCTAGATCAAATAGTTTTTGAGAAAATCACATTTTTCCGCTACACACAAACTTAAGTTTGCGGGCGCTCAAGGTACCATAATTAAACGCGGAATTATCCAAGGATTATCAATACTGATTTTCGAAAAAATTTTGGTAATTAGCCGATATATTAATTAAAAACCCAGCTAGAAAAACGCGGGACGGAGAAAAGTGGCGTTTCAACTTTGTGACCTCCTTTTGAAGTGCGCTTGTCACAATTCCAAGTTGAAACTTTGTACAAGGTCTTTGTTTTAAGTAAGGCGAATTGCAGTGATAAATAGTCGACGTTTTCATTCCAATTGAATTCAATTATTAAAGGCAATTATTGAAAAATAATTCATAGACTAATTCCAAGAAAATAAAAGTCAGTAGTTTTGAGACAACAATCGTTTCTAACTCGCCTTAAAATTGTCTGATATTACGTCAAATATGATTGACAGATGACATCTCGAGAGCAACTGTGCGACCTCTTGTGCGTTGATGATCTCTCAGTGAGGAGTTTCATTTATATATTGATAAAAGAATATTAATAATTTTTCAATTTACGCTACTTTTTTTATTTACATTTTCTATTTTTTAGTGTTTAAAATGTTTCGCTGTTGGAGTTTCAGAGCCCGTTGACCTATTTTGGAAAGAGTACTTTTGACGCAAAATTAACTCCATTGTTTTTGTAAATCGTAAACAGTTGTAACCATAAATATTATTTGGCTATTTATCACTTGCGACTGGCTAACAGAAAAATTCCTCAAAATTAACCTACTAATTTATAATTAAGTTTAAAAAACATTTGAATATTGTTTGTCATCAGAAATGTGTACGTAATTTACTTAATTCTAGCACATCAGGAAGCGAGTGGAAAGTGGATTACAAAATTCCATATTTACATGTAAAAAACAAATTAAGCAAAACAAAAGAGTTAAAAACAGGACCAGTAACAAATGGTTGATGCTTTTAAAAAATATGTTAATAAGTCGGAAAAAAATTCATCACAAATACATCTAAATAAAGCAATACATAGACAGAGATCACGTAACTAGACAATTCTAGTTTTAAAACGTGGAAAGATATTTAAATAAAACAGTTCACAAAGTGTTTTCTTTCAACATCAATACATAACTCAGCTCTTCTAATAATGGTTCTGCAAATGTTTTAGAGTTCTTCATATCTAAAATTGCTGTAAGCATTGATTAATTTCGTTTAAATTCGGCTGCATATGTTTTGTAGCCCGTGTTTCCTCTTTCTGATGATATATCACAGATTTACATTTCTAATTTGATGTGTGGTCCCCAATCACAGTGGTTAATTTCATATTAAGTATAATTCATTCAATTTTAAAGATAAAAATATGTAGTTTATTTCTAATAATCTTACTGCAGAAAAAAAAAGTTACAAATCATTATAGTTTGACATCTAGGGAAATTTTACTTTCCGAAGTTAGTAAAAGCTCTAAAGAAACCGTACTCTGCAGAAATTCAATAATATAAAAACAAATCAAACAATAGCTACCAGAAAATTTGTATAAAAAAAAAAAAAAAAAATATATATATATATAATTAGAATATTTTTTATATAGACAGCTTCTACAATTTCACTGGTGTGACGCTGGAAGTTTACCATGAGATTAATTCAATTTTAATTTTATTTTCTAAATTTATGGAAATGCCCCTAATATATTTTCTTTTAGAACTCTTATGAAGAAATATATAAACTATATAAACAATATATAAACAAATATATAAACTATACCTTTTTCTGGGTCCAAATAACTCAAATATTGTGTCAAAAGTGAGTGTTATGATTAAAAAAAAAGTTGGTGGAATCTTTAATATGTAGACTATTCTTATTTTAAAAATTACATCCATATCCTGATAGAATACATTATTTCGTATCTAAAGATACATTTGTTGTGATTTTCGACAAATATGGTGTATCTTATGCAGATATTTTTTTTCGCCGCCTGTGCAATCAAATGTTATCGATATTGAACTTTTTTTGTAACTATATGAAAAAAATATTTTCGGCAAATTTAACACGAGTTTATTATTTCGTTTCAAATTAAACATTATTATTATATATCAGTTTTATCTTATTATGTAAAACAGGAGCATAGTTCACCATTTCCCTTCTTACAGCAAACTATTTTAATTACAGAATTATTTAACTTACAAATTCTTCAAAGATGCTTTGAATTAAGCTATCCTTGATATCACCTACATGTAAACATATATTATGTAAACATAGCATAAGGACTATGAAATAAGCTTATCAGACGCGAGGTGCAATACATCGGAAAGTATCACATAACAATTTTGAACATACAACGCAAAGTATCTCCCCAGTTTAAACAAATTTCCTAACAGGAATTTACAAAGTTTTAAGCGCTTATTTTTCATATTTGAAGATTAATTAGTTTAAAATTAATTATTATTAAAATATTAAATATAAGTCATTTAAACAATAAGTATTTTGTGTAACAAATATTTTTAATATTTTTATCATAAATAAAGAATGAAATGAAGAAGCTTCAAACGACTTTCCAGCCGCTTGTATTTCTTAATAATTATATATTATATTAGTATACCAGATCATCAGGCATTAATATTAATTGTGGAGAGCAATACAAGTATAGATTTATCTTTTCATATAATTTTTATCCTTAAAAAAGCACATTGCTTCCTTTAAAAAAATTATTTTATATTAACAGTAAAAACATACATTATAAGTAATCATTAAAAACACATTTAGTTATTTCTTTTAAAACACATATAGTCACAGTCTGAAGTCTTAAAAAGGTATATTACATACCCAATATCCTGCACAACTTATTTTATAATTCTTATCCTGACTACCTTTAATTTACATTTCATATTTCCTGTGTCTGTATTCTTCTTTAAAAAACACCATTAAATTCATTCCAAGTATCTAGATACATCTACAGTACGTTGTTTCTTCGAAAAACGTTTTCACCTCCCTCCTGAGTCTTCATCAGCTCGAATGACTTTGATTTCACTTTCTTATAACTTTTTAGAAGGAAATGATGTGTTTTTTAAAGATAAAAATAATATGAAAAGATAAATCTATACTAGTATTGCTCTCATAATTAATACTAATGTCTGATGATCTGGTATACTAATATAATATATAATTGTAATACAGGCATTATAAAAAAAAACAGGATGTTCTGTTTTAGACTATCTAAAATATTTCTTAATATTTACTATTAATGTAACAATTACATTACACATTTTCATTTTCAAGCATTTTTGCATATGATGTCGTCTACATAGTAAAAATTGTACAGACGTTTTCTGTATAATCTTCTTAGATGTTTCTTTGCGTTTTTGTTGATCAAATATTTCGAAAATATATACTGAGTTTTATATTTCAAGAATTAAAATCTTGTGAAACTCTGAAGCTGTCGAGCTCTGAATATGATCGTAAAACTTAAATTAAAATTAAATATATATTTTAAAAATACTTTGTCACAGTAAAAACAGAGAAACGTATTTTGAAAAGAATATACAAGCAAAAGAATTTTAAAAAAGTATTTTTGTTTTCTGATGAGAAATTAAAAAATACGAATATAGGAATGAGATTGGAGAAGAGGATTTCAGATTGTTTCTTTGCTTATCATTTGTTGAAATGTTTCGAATAGATATACGGAATTTTACATTTCAAGTGTTAAAATCTTGTGAAGCTCTGCATAAGATCATAAAACTTAAATTAAAATTAAATATATATTTCGTTAAAAAAGTTTTTTGTTTTCTGATGAGAAATTAAAACATACGAATACAGGAATGGGATTGGAGAAGAGGATTTCGGATATGATTGATGAGGAACCTTAAATATAAAGACTGTTCTAAAATTTAAACTGGCTAAGTTTCTGGCATATTCCTGAATTCATTTTGTTCCCATAAGCAAGAGATTGGAAGGTGTTGTTATTCGAAATCTGTAACATTGAATATTTTTTTAGATTTTTTCGGTAAAGGCAGATCTTTTAGAAAACGGTGACAAAGTTAGCGTTTTTGATCGAATTTCGAGACTCAACAAACAGGAAAAGATCGTTAAAAGTGAAAAATAGCATATAAATTCAAAGTGATTCCAATTCAAAATTTCCCTTTTCCATTTTTCGATACTTGATTCCAAATCCCTTCAATAGTCATCTCTGCAAGTGTCATTCATGCTTTTACATTTAAAAATGAGTCAATAAATTTGTCAGAAAATTTCACAGGGAAAAATATTTTTTGAAAACAGCCTTAAAGAGAGGTTACCATTCATGAACAGAAGATGAGAATTGATGATTTTTACTTTTTTTTTACATTTTTCGAATCTCTATAGTGTGTAGAGTAAGCCCCTAGAACGTTTAGGTGAAATTCAAAATAGTTAAAGTGGTTCTCAAATGTCCGGCTCAACAACGCCAAACATTTTTACACATTTTTTACTCTTTTACTTACCCACCACACGTAATATAGGGTAAGTCTTGTAATCGTTTTGAAAATTGAAAACATTTTTTTTGACGGATTTACACTTTTCAGGCACTAGAGGTTCCGAAAAACATATTTTTAGAAAAAAAAATTGCCGTCCGTCTGTCTATGTGTCTGTAAACGCTCTATATCTCGAACAAATTGAGAATAGAGACTTGAAATTTGGTATGTACTTAGTATGTAATAATGGGAAGAAGCTTATTGAATTCCAGTTGTGACGGCCATTATTGACTGTCAGGCCGTGCGGTAGAGCAGAGACAAATAACAAGTCTATTTTTAAAACCAAAAACGGTTTATTAAAACAAAACGGTAGGGAAGTTGAGCGAGCTCCACTTGATTTTCCTTAAAATTAATCAATCGAAAGGCTTTTGCTAACGACTCGTAGCTGTATAGAAATTAAAACTATATGATAATTAAATTTAACTATCCAGAAGCAAATTCACGATCCAATAATTTTATATTTCAAATTAAATAAGCACTGATGCAGGCTCAAATCAGCTTTACAACAGCATAGAACTGCACTATAGAAATGCTAAGGCCAATTATTAATCTTGAAACTCGATGCGAGGTCTCAAGGCTAAATCTATCTAAGTCTCAATCTAAATCTAAATCTCAATGTTAAAACTCCCAAGCTAAGTCTGCTCTAGCTCTCCTGAGCTCTGTTCTGAAATGAAAATTCGCTTCTTATATACTTCACAGTATCGATCGACCAGCTCCAGAAAATTTGCATAACTGAAAGAAAACGGCGACTCACAATTTCCGAGATTCAGACATCCCTCGAAAGTTAGAGAAAGAGAGCATTTCTAAATCTTTTACGCACATGGCCCGTTATTGGACAAAAAATTACGATCTCATTCAAACATCGCCTACTCACGTGACGAGAGTAGTAGATCCCTTACAACCCCTCCCGGAAATTGTGAAAGAAAAAGCGGTGGTTGAATGCAGACCAGCGTCTTTTTCTTAAAAAAATTTCGAGTCAAAAATAAGCACAACATGTGACGGGTAAATTAAATTTTGGAATCGAAATGTAAAATTTTGTACTTTTAACCCATCACGCAAAAAACTGGTCGAATCGATGAAAGAAACTTTCAGCATAACCTCCTTTAAATACGAAGTATCCTCAAAATGATCTCACAAAATGTTCCTCAAAAAATTCAAAGATTGCCAAAATCAATACGCAGTTTTACCTCAAACAATTCCACAAAGTGCCGAAAAAAGTGCAAACTCAAATTGCCTATCAACTAAAGCACCTTTCTTAAACTTGTTAAAGTTTTACCTCAAACAATTCTCAATCATGCCAAAAACTAACACCCCCAAAATTCAGTGTAGATACTCGCTCGGTTACAGGGGACACATACTAATAGCTATAAACAGCTGTGAAAGTAAAACAATTTCTATAAAATATAAAATTGGAAATATACATTACAAAATCTTCAAGACATAACTCTTCTTCTTGGTAACTAAAATAAAAAAACTTATATAAATAGATTATCTGAATTAAGATGGTTTTACCTCCTGGAACAAACTTTATTAGCTACATATATTTTACAGTACATAAACTTTACATCATAACTGTGAAATACAAGTAACCCCGTCAAAACTTCATAACTTACGAAAGCCCAACACGAAAAACTAAACCGAAGACGAACACGAACAACGACCGAAGGAAGAAAGTTAAACTTATTAACAATGTTAGTAAAGTATCAGATAGAACACGCGTGTTAAGGGCAACGCTTGACCGCCAAACACGTGCACGCCTAGCCGCGGCGCGTGTAAAAACCCATAAACTATCAATGCATACCTAAATTGCAACACGTAGAACAATACAATAATATACACATAATATATACAAAAAATATTAATAGAACAACCATACAACAATTATACAAACAATAGTTTAACAATCTCTTGAACATGAAAGCAGTGAAACTCAAAAGATATTCTGTGACATCATAACTTAAATTTTGGCAAAAAATTTTGAACAGAAGTTAAATGCACAACTTGTGAAGCCGAGATACAAAATCAAACATTGGTCGAAAGGTAACTAATAGTGCTATTACACGAGGCGTCGAAGTTGCCACTACTTTCGGGCGACACCCTGTTAAACCTATGGCACCAAAAGAGTTGCTCTAAAAACAAGCTACTTTTTATTGTCGGATCAATTTTGTCGCCTGTACTCAGAATCGGTCCCATATGGCGTGGAACAGCCAGTAAAATGCATGGAAATCTAACGAGGGAAAGACCTTTCCAGGAACAGCCAATGAAATGCTTGTACATTAACGAGTCGCTTCAATTTTTGTTGCTTCAACTTATTCAGTGTAAGAGTACTCTAATAGTTCAGCTGCTTTGTCCAGTCTATAGAACTTGTTGACATTTATATAGGCACTTTAAATAAGAATAAAAAATGGAACGTCGTCACCTGATTTCATAATAAAGAACTTGAAGCTTGCAGGCTCATCGAAGAACTCTGTCGGCGTCCCCAAAATCCTTGGACGAAACTCCATTCTGATTCAGACTGGTAAGGAGAGGCCACTGTCGCTTGTCGTGCCTGCAGCCGGGTGTTGTAACCATGGCGACGTCCTTTGGGAGGAGCTCGTGTAGTGTCCACTCGACGATTGCTAGTAGATTCCACTCGACGACTTCTAGGCGGGCTTACTGATTTGTCCATTTGATGATTGCTAGGCGGGTCTCGATGATGGCTAGGATCGAAGACTGTCGGATCAAAAGGCTGTCTTTTCCGGGAGGCTCCTGATAGTGAAGTGGAATGCAAAGTTCTCTTTCTGCCAATTCTCCGGTGTCGTTTAGTTGTTGGGGGAAGATCGTCCGTGCTGCGTTTTTGTGCGTTACTTCGGAACTGTCGATGTGATGACTTCTGAGATGGTTGACTATCGGTCGATTCGTCGAGATATGTTGATGGATTGCCGTTCCGTTCTCTCTTGGCAGGAATGTCTGTCGATGACTTTGACAACCGTCTCTTGTGTTGTGGTCGATGTGACGCAGAAGGGTTCTGCATGAACTTCTTGTCTGGAGGCATGGAACTACTTGTCGAGATCGAATGAGGGTGCTGTCGTTTCCCGTATTTATTAATCACTTTAGGTAATGTCTGTTCAGCTGGCTGGTTAACCCTGTCTCGGTTAACTTGAGGAAATTTACGCTTCACCTCCGTGCATATGTTATCACTATTATCATTAGAAGAATTATTTGGATGAGAAGATTGACTGACGTCAGGAGAATGAGAGGTCTTTGGCTGAGGCATAGAGGATTCACCGTCTGACGTTTGAGAACCATTTGAGCTAGTGTCCCTAAACTTATAAACTTTGACCTGATCCAAGTTTACCGTGGTATGACAACCGTCAACATCAATAATTAAATTGCTACCATTTAACTTCCAACACTTTATACGGTCCCTCAAACTTAGGTCCAAACTTAGCAACTCGTTTTTGCCGACTAGAACTTAACCAATGCTTTTCCAACAACACAAAATCACCAACTCTAATCTCCAACTCCCTCCGACGCATATTATAATACAACGCTTGTTTTTTCTGAGCCTTTCCCATTTTTATTTGTGCTTCCTTAACCAACTTATCAATATCCTGAATCATATATTCGTTTTCACTACCTGAGATTCTAATTAACTGTTGAAAAGGAGTTATAATCTTACGACCCAAAAACAATTCTGCAGGGGTTTTACCAGTGGACTCGTGAACTGCCGTACGCAAAGCATAGGCAAAATGCTGCAAGAACTGATCCCAGTTTGAATGATGAGTGCCAATAAAAGAAGAAATCATTTGAATGAGAGTTCTATTGACCCTCTCAGCCATATTGGACTGTGGCCGGCATGGAACTGTAAAAGAATGAGATATCTCCAGTTGTGCGCACAATTCCTGAAAAATTTCGGATATAAAACAGGGACCGTGATCACTAATTACTTGGGATGGTGCACCATATTTCGAAATAAAGCCGTTAAATAAAGCATTCTCTACAATTTTGCCTGAAGCTTTTCGGAGGGGGATGAACTCAACCCATTTACTAAAATAGTCTACAATTACTAATACGAATCTATATCTATTGCCAGTTAAAGGATAAGGACCAATTAAATCAACTCCGATACATTCTAGGGGAAAGGACTTTTTAATTGAAATTAGTTTGCCAGCTGGTCTTATGTTCTTATAGTTATATTTTTGGCATGTGTCGCAGCTGGAGACATAAGCGCGCACTACTTCCCGCATTTTAGGGAAGTAGCAGGAGTCACATAATCTAGCGTACGTTTTCCTTACACCTAGGTGACCTGCTAATGGATTATCGTGAAATTCATGCAAGATGGCCTTACGAAGAGAAGTTGGAATGTAAACTCTTAGCTCACCACGAGAATTGACAGTTTTTGAATAAAATAAAAGGCCATCGATAATTTTGAAATGCTGGGACCAGTTTTGGAACATGTGCGCGTCCGCGCTTTGTACCATTTCAGCATCCTCTAAATATTTATACAGCTGACCAAATTCCTCATCCCCTTTCTGTTCATTTATGAGTTTCTCTCTCGATTTCAAAACTAATGACGACAAAACACAAACCTTAACCTCCTCAACCATTTCAACACCTTCCTGAGGATTTCTCGATAAAGCATCTGCTACTGCGTTTTCCTTTCCTGCCCTATGCTCAATTACAACGTTAAACTCTGCTAACTTTAAACACCATCGAACCATTCTAGAAGATAAACCTTTTCCGTGCGTTAACTTTGTTAAAGCAGAGTGATCCGTAACCACTTTGACCGGGATTGAACAGAAGAAACATCTAAATTTGTTCAACGCCCAAATTACCGCAAGACATTCGCGTTCCGTAATTGAATAATTACGCTCCGCTGCATTTAAAATTCTGGACGCAAACGCTATGGGGCGACCTTTCTGAGCTAACATCGCACCAATTCCAACTGCACTAGCGTCACAGTATAACTCAAATTGTGAAGAGTAATCGGGATGAGCCAAAACCGGTGAAGAAATTAAAGAATTTTTTAAATGTTCGAAAGCATTTTGAGCCGCTTTCGACCAAACGAATTTAACCCTCTTTCGCTTTAACACATATAATGGTTCGCATATTTGTGAAAAATGTGGTATAAATTTTTGAAACCAAGCCACCATACCCAAAAATGTCGCTACTTGCTTGGAGGTGCCATTGCCGCAATTGCATCTGTTTTTTTGATTGTCTGTTTGTATGCCCTCTTGTGTGATTCGAACGCCAAGATATTTTAACTCTTTACGGGTAAATTTACATTTTTCTAATTTGACAGTGAGACCCGCGTTTCTGAGTAATGTGAATACTTTACGTAACAAATTTATGTGTTCTTCGAATGTTTCAGACATAACGATGATATCGTCCAGGTATACCAGAACTCCGAAACCAAGAAGGGGTTTCAGAATGGTATCCATAGCCTTCTGGAACGTTGCTGGAGCCCCCGATAATCCGAAACTCATGCGTTTAAACGCAAAACACCCATTATTCGTTATAAATGCTGTCTTTGGTATGTCTTCCGGTTTCATGCCTATTTGAAAATAACCAGAAGTTAAATCTAGTGTAGACATAAATTTAGTACTTTGAATATTGGCTAGTATGTCATCTATTACAGGAATTGGATATTGTGGATATTGGGTTACTGAATTTAGTTTTCGATAATCAATAGCGAATCTCCAAGCCTCAGGATCCTCGATGCTTTTTCCATTGTTTTTTCTACATAATACAACTGGTGATGCTTATGGAGACTCGATGGGCATAATAATGTCATCGCGGAGCATTTTTTGAATGTGATAATTAATAATTTTCTGTTTAACTTTATCATAATGGTATGGTTTGCTTGCTACTGGCGCATGTGAACCGCTATTAATCTCCTGCCAGGAGACGTGTGTTAGCCCCGGTTTGTCTGAAAATACTTCCCTGAAATCATCTAAAAATTTATTAAATTTGCTTATCTCCCCCTTTGTTAAACCAGATTCAGTTAAATCAATTGAAAGTGATGAGGACTCGTTTGTACAAGTTTTCTCATTATTTACTTCTAATGTCCGTGTAAAGACATCCAGGCTCATCACTCTATCTTTCATGAAATCAACTCCAACAATACAATGTGCTTTTAATACATCTAATACTAGAAATTGCCACCTCGCTTTAACTGACCGTATTTCTACATCCAAATCCACTAGACCTTTTATACTGCATTGTATCCCTTGAGCCGACTGAACCACTAAATTAACATGTTGCAACATTTATACGAAAAATATTTCTTATACACCTCAAACGATATAAAACTCTTGTCCGCACCCGTATCCAGAACACTTTTTACCACTATACCACTCAAAACTATTAGCAACTCAGGTAATTCCACTGGGTTAACTACTACCGTATTTAAATTTATCACAGAAGGCTTTGAAGAGTTAACCTGTGACTGCTGACCTTCCGTGCAACAGCCACCTACCAGTTTAACCCCTGCTGACGATTTCTAATACCACAAGACTTTCCCTCTTTACGCTTAACGACATTTTCATCAACCATTAACTGTCTAACTCTGGATGAACTAGTCTGCCTTGGGTTAACCTCGTTCCTTCTATCCAAACCATTTCTATTGCGACTGTTCACCCCCTCATTTCTTCTTAAACCATTATTATAATTTTGACCATAATTCCTTGATTCACCATTAACTCTTTGAAAATTTTGCCTATCCCCATAATTAGCTTGTCCACGACCATTTTCAAACCTTTCGTTACAACCATTATACTCATTACCATAAGACCTATTCACAAATCTATCCCCCTCGTTGA
Organism: Maratus michaelseni; assembly: GCA_963931845.1. Taxonomy (NCBI): domain Eukaryota; kingdom Metazoa; phylum Arthropoda; class Arachnida; order Araneae; family Salticidae; genus Maratus; species Maratus michaelseni. Next base: position 127,035,742 of record OZ007598.1, on the reverse strand, counting down.
AATCTCGTGTGGTTCTCCGTCTATGGTGATCCGCCTCATGTCGCGCCTCATACTTTATTAAAAGTTGATAAAGTTCAGCCGTATTTGCTGGGGCACGGAGTTCTATATAATCTTGGATAGAAACCGAAAAGAGTGGAAGAATAATGTCAACCAGCTCCGTATGAGTAAGATCCAGAGCTAACTTGTTTTTTATTTCTAGCTTTCGTAGGAAGAATCCGGATGCTTTTTCATAAATAGATTGTTGTTTGCAATAAAATTCGCGCCTGAGTTCAGTTGCATTACGCTCATTAGAAAATGCTTTAGTTAACTCCGAGCAGGTTTGCTCAAATCTTTTAGCATCATCAGTCACCAGAAAACGTCCTATGTTCTCTAGCCAAAGCAAGGCTTCCCCCTTTAGAGAACATTTTAGTACTAAATACTTGTTTTTATCCGGGATATTGTTGAAAGAAATGTAATCGTTTAATTTGGCTAGAAACTCAGTGACATCCGTGTTTCCGGCGAAGTAAACTCGAGGGACTATCTCTCTTGGATGTGGGCATTCGTTTAAGGCACCATCAGTAGGACTGACAAGGTTACCTACTCCACTAAGTTGGGCGCCATTTTGACGGCCATTATTGACTGTCAGGCCGTGCGGTAGAGCAGAGACAAATAACAAGTCTATTTTTAAAACCAAAAACGGTTTATTAAAACAAAACGGTAAGGAAGTTGAGCGAGCTCCACTTGATTTTCCTTAAAATTAATCAAACGAAAGGCTTTTGCTAACGACTCGTAGCTGTATAGAAATTAAAACTATATGATAATTAAATTTAACTATCCAGAAGCAAATTCACGATCCAATAATTTTATATTTCAAATTAAATAAGCACTGATGCAGGCTCAAATCAGCTTTACAACAGCATAGAACTGCACTATAGAAATGCTAAGGCCAATTATTAATCTTGAAACTCGATGCGAGGTCTCAAGGCTAAATCTAAATCTATATAAGTCTCAATCTAAATCTCAATGTTAAAACTCCCAAGCTAAGTCTGCTCTAGCTCCCTGAGGTCTCCTCAGCTCTGTTCTGAAATGAAAATTCGCTGCTTATATACTTCACAGTATCGATCGACCAGCTCCAGAAAATTTGCATAACTGAAAGAAAACGGCGACTCACAATTTCCGAGATTCAGACATCCCTCGAAAGTTAGAGAAAGAGAGCATTGCTAAATCTTTTACGCACAAGGCCGGTTATTGGACAAAAAATTACGATCTCATTCAAACATCGCCTACTCACGTGACGAGAGTAGTCGATCCCTTACACAGTAACCTAGATTATCCGGAACTATTTTTTTCAGACTCTCGAAATATTCGTTCTGATAAAAGGTGCATAAAAATTTTCGAAATTGTTTATTTCAAGGAGTAAATATAAAAGACAATAAAAAAACATAAATTTTGCATAAAGAATGAAGTCGATCGGAAAATGAGTTGCCGAGATATTTGTAATTATATTTTCCACACTCTTCAATTTTTATGACCCTGTATTTCATTCAAAAATACAAGAGTGTGGAAAATTTGATTACAAGTATCTCGACAACTAATTATCCGATCGACTTCATTCTTTATGAAAAATTATGTTTTTTTATTGTCTTTTATAGTCCCTCCTTAAAATGAACAATTTTGAAAACTTTTATGTACATTTAACAGAAGGAATATTTCGAGAGTCCGAAAAAAATAGTTCCGGCTAATCGAGGTTACTGAAATTCAATAAGCTCTTTCCCATTATTACATACTAAGTGTACACCAAATTTCAAGTCTCTATCTCCACACAGAACGACGGACGGCAATTGTTTTTTTCTAAAAATATGTTTTTCGGAATTTCCCGTGTCTGAAACGTGTAAATCCGTGAAAAAACTTTTTTCGATTTTCAAAACGATTACAAGACTTACCCTATACTACGTATGATGGGTAAGTAATAGGGCTTAAAATAATTCTTAGATTTAAAAACTTCTGCTTCAGCATGTTTATCAAACATTTCTCTATAAAACTAAAAGTTTTCACATTTTTATCTGCAATATTTTTTAAATATCGGTCGAGAAAGAGCTCAGATCACAATAAATTCAGTTACGGCAAAGATAGAAAGCAGATTTTCACGAAATCGTGCGGGAAATCTGCAAAATTATTATTTGGAATAAAAGTACTCAAAGTACACTGCAAATAAAGGAGTCTTAAAGTAAGACAAAAAAAAAACCACTGAAAATGCATTTAAGACACGTAAATGTCCTAATATAGAGCTTAGACATAATAGATACCTTAATTTAAGACACTTGTGTGTCTTAATCGACTGGTGGTAGAAATGAACCAATAGGGTTTCTGTGGCCAGTGTCTTAATATGGTAAAATGTTTTAAATTAAGACATTGCTTTTGTTGATCACATTTGAAATGAGAAGGGAGGGAGGTCAGGGCAGGCAGGTGTTAGTGATGAGTATCAGAGATAGGGACGCCGGCATTACATGACGACGTAATGCATTCACAAATATAATAAATACAAGAGCTCCTTGGATTATAAAAGAAAATATTTTAAAGAATAAAAGTAAGTTTTATCTTTAGGTTTTCTTATATCTTTGTTTTAATAACGTCACATAATTTCTATTATACATTTGTCAGATACGAATTTAGTTTTTATTACGTGTATATTTATATAATAGATTTCAAGTCACTTGCCTAGAATAAGTATTTTATCTTAAATCATTAAAAAATGATGATTTTGCTTGGGTTATGTGGTTGTATTGTAGTCTACTTTAACTATTACGTGTATTTTATCACAGGACTTTTTTATTATTTACGTATGATATGTGTCTAAGTATAGAAGGTAAATTTTATCCATGCAGATATATTTTTTATAAGATTCTTGTTCTTTATTTCGATATTATTATGCATTTTTCAAAATTCCATTTTATGCGTTGGTATTCAAATATATTTTCTAAATCATATAAATTTTGTGCTCGCTAACAGTTTTCGGTTGCCTTTCGGCGTAGTTTAAATATTTATTTATTTAATATACTATTATAATTCACTAAATTTTCGAGTCTTATTACCACTAAGTTGAGTTTCGGCCAGTGATTTATTTTCGATATTTTTCGATTCGGCAGCGTATTACTGCTTATTTTACTGTTTATTACTGTTAATTTTACGTTATAATACTGGCAGCTGGGGTGCCAGTATTATACTGTAAAACCAACACTTTTTTTTGCATTGTACACTCTCAGAAATAAAACACTCAATTTTGACTATTCGGCAATCCTTAAGCCCTATTTCGTTATTTTTGACAGTCATTTCGTCACAGAGTCACGTGGTTTTTGACGAAACGTGAATCCTCAAATATCTGACGAAACTGTTTTCTCACAGTTAAAAATAACAATCACTATTGACTATTTCGCAATTCTTGAGCTATATTTCAACATTTTTGGCAATTATTTCGTCTCGAAATTAAGTGATTTCCAATGAAATGGAAAATCTCAAATATTTGACGAAACTGTTTCCCTATTCACGGCCAGATTATTTTTGTTGTTACAAAATCGTTCAAAAAAATTACACGAAAGTACCAAATTTACAATATATTAATGAAAACAGAAACAAAAATATTTCATCCTTGGGGGCCGCTATAACACGAAATTACTATATTTCTACTTTATTTTTCATATATTTTGCGTATATCCTTTTTGTAACTTTAACATTTTTGCAACGATTTTATGCATTTCTATTGCCTATTCAAAGATAAATTTTGCTAAAGTTATAGAATTTCGTTAAAAACGCTTAAAAAATTCTTCTAAAGTTACAGAATTTCGGTTAAAATAGTAAAATGCGAACATCATTTGGTCCATTTTCAACCGAAAGCAACAACCATTTTCCCAAAAGTAAAAAAAAAAAATCTAAATTTTAGGAGCTTTTTTTTTTATTTAAGAAATATATTCATATAAAAATCAAATTTAAAATATGCCCCTTTAAAATTGATCCTTTTCCCCTCTATAAACAGTAACGTGTTAAAATCTCTTCTCCAATATGCAATTCAAAATTTATTATTTCTGATCAACAAATTAACTAGAGCATATTCTAATCATTCATTGAACAAAAGCAATTTCTCTAATAAATTATATTAATCAAGCCATATTCTAATTTTTTATTAACCATAGAAAAACCATAATAATAATCTAGCTTTATTAATTAAAACATGCTGATATTATAACAGCACCGATAAAAATACAATCTGCTTTCTAAAAATATAATCACACATCAACATCCGCTAGATACATTTGAAAATCAAAATCACACAAGGTCTCACTGGAAAAGCTGGCAGCACGTTCGCCCCACCAGTGGCTGAGAGGTTGTGCTCTCGAAGCTGGTAGACGGGAGGTGCCTGGGTTCGATCCCAATCGCGCCCGTCGGCCTAATCGTTCGGAGTTTTCGTGGTTTTCTTCGAGCTGTGGATTTATCCATGCGTAAATACGGGTTAGGTTCCCTTAGAAAGACCCCCACGAAGGGCACTCCCCCCGGGCCTATATCCCAAGTGCAGATAATTGGCCGTCAACAATCAACCCAACCCAACCCAGGCAGCACGTTCGCCTCCCAAGCCAAAGGTTGCGCGTTCGAATCCCGTTCAAGACTTGAGAAATGCGATGTAAAATTCCCCTCCTCCTGCCAATTCGAGATGCTTCTAAAATTGTCAATAGATGGTGCCATCAGTCTGTTTTTTCGAACAAACAATTTGACGAAACGGCGGCTTTTTCAGACATTTCAAGTGTTTTAAAAATGGTGGCGTTTTAAGACGTTTCCAATGTCTTAACTTCAGATGCAAAAAGGTGTCTTAAAAAGTAAGACACTTTTTTTTCTCACTTAAAATGTGACCATCCATTTAAGATACTTTTTTAACTGAATTTCAGACGTTTGTGTTTACAGTGTAGGAATATTTCTTATATTCATAATAATAACATTCACTAGAGTTCTCTTTACTATAAATGGTTGTAAGATATTAAGTATTGTGTTTAGAATATTGCGAATGAACTAAAATTTAATATGAGTTAATAAAACAACATTTTTTTTTGTGAAATTTAGCGGTATTGTTGTATTAAAAAAAAAAAAAAATCACGCTCAACAACTCAAAATTTTTAGACACATTTTCAGACTCATTTTTAAAAGTAAAAACATGAAACTTGGCGGCATGATTTATAAAGAGAATTATAAGTGACCCATGATGTTAATTTTCGTTCAATTAATTAGAAATTGATTTTTCACAGTACGATATATATATATTTTTTTTGGTTTCCATAGCTATCGCTTCGTGAAATTCGGTTCAAAATGTCCACTTTAACAGCATTTTTTGAAATATATTCTGCCTTTATCAAGAAATCGACCAGTTTCGGACATTATAAAGTTTCTGAATAAGAGAACCTGCCAATTGGATGCATTTTAGAGAAAAAATGAATTTAAAAATGTGTCTCAAAATAAGCAGTTTGGATTTGAATACACCCTTAATGGAGTAATACCAAATCACGTTCCATTTTTAGTATTTTCTCATTTTTTTCAAAATCGCTCGACAAAGAGCTTCAGCAAAAATACAGTTTTATAATCATGACACAACAATACTTGTTTGTAAACTTGAACAACGGAAAATAACAATCACATTGCGATCAACAATGGAAAAAATATGAAGAACTCGTTTCAGATGATCTGTCAGTTGCACATTAGATGTCATGAGTGGAAGTTGGAGAGAAATCCAATTTTCAGGAAATCGGGCACGAAATCTGCAAAATTATTATTTGGAATAAAGTTACTGTAAGTAGGAACATTTCTTATGCTTATTAATAACATTGACTAGAGTTATCTTTACTATCAATGTTGTGCAAATACTGCAAGATAATAAGTATTTTGTTTAGAACATTGCCAATGAACTAAAAATTAATGTGAGTTAATAAAAGAAAAAAATATTTTTTTGGATCCAATTTAGAGGTATTAACAGAGTAATACCAAAACTACGTTTAATTTCTAGTATTTTCTTTTCAAAATCTCTCGACAAACAACTTCAGAAAAATTAGCAGTTTTATAACGATGACGGAACAATACTTGTTTGTAAACTTGAACAATGGAAAATAACAATCACATTGCGATCAACAATGGAATAAATATGAAGGAATCATTTCAGGTGATCTATCAGTTGCACATTAGACGCCATGAGTGGAGGTTGCAGAGAAATCCGATTTTCAGGAAATGGTGCGCGAAATCTGCAAAATTATTATTTGGAATAAAGTTACTGTAAGTAGGAACATTTCTTATGCTTAGTAAAAACATTGACTAGAGTTCTTTTTACTATAAATATTGTGCAAATACTGCAAGATAATAAGTATTTTGTTTAGAACATTGTGAATAAACTAAAATTTAATATGAGTTAATAAAACAATTTTTTTTTTTGTGAAATTTAGTGGTATTAACGGAGTAATACCAAATCACGTTTCATTTCTAGTATTTTCTCTTCACATTTTTTCAAAATCTCTCGACAAACAGCTTCGAGAAAATAACAGTTTTATAACGATGACGCAACAATACTTATTTGTAAGCTTGGATAGTGGAAAATAACAATCATATTACGATCAACAATGGAACAAATATGAAGGACTCGTTTCATATTATTTGTCAGTTGCACATTAGACGCCAGAAGTGGAAGTTGGAAGTTAAAAGTGCTCTCGAAATGCAAGTTTTTTTTCTTTAATTTCGCAAGTTTTAATAGGTTAGGTATCTTTAAAATGTGAGATTATACACAATTAAAATTATACTTGGCGCAATAAATAGTTGAGCAAAAATCCATCAATTCTTTGCACTGATGAAGGTACGCTAAGTGCTAACTGAACTAATTTGCGATAGAATAAAAAAGTTTATTTAACAAGATTATATTTATTTTGAAATCCATGATAGATCATGTTATTAAATACAGTAAATCAAAGTTATATATTATTTTCGAATAACTATAATTTTTTTATGATAATATGAATTGCTATATTTAATATTACTGTTTAAAAAAAATAGTTGGATACGCCAATCCCAAAACTATCTTCTTTTTCATACAGATTTCACATACACCAAAAACGAATCAGAACCAATTTATATGAATGTCAAACTGAATCTAAAGTTTTATTAAATTACGGGTATTAGTCCTTGAAATATGACTAGCGCTAAATCCTGAAAAAGTGCTGCATAGCAGCACCACCTATTGGGAGATTTACACGAAAACCTAATCAACAACAACTTATGCCAACGTCTTACTGAATCTGACGTTTGATGAAATTCTGTGCATTAGTTCTTGAGATATAGCTAACGAAAATCATGAAAATGTAGCATAGTAGCGTCACCTGTTGGGCTATTTACAACAAAACGTAATCACAATCTATTTATGTCAAGCTCTAACAGAATCTGAGTTTTATGAAATTTTGTGAATTAGTTCTTGAGGTATACGTAGCTATCGTGTAAATAATAAAAAAAGTAGTATAACAGTGCCACCTTTTGGGGGATTTACACCAAAAACTTATCAGCACTAATTTATCAGTTGTATCACATACAACTGACAAAAAAGTCAGACACACAGACAGACATTTTCTAAGAACATTCAAATCGTGTTCAGGTCCTTCTAAAACGTATAAATCCGTCGGAAACCGAAAGTCAAAAATATTCATAAATCCAATACTTCCTTTTTGTAAAGATAGAAGAAAAAGGAAAATTCTTGCCCTTTTCAAATCAAATTCGACGTTTTTACCCTTAAAATTTTAACTTAAAATTCTTATTTTTACATTAAACAAGTTGAAAATTTCTGACATATTCAGGAATTCGTTTTTAGGGGCGTTCGTAATTATATAAATACGTAGTAAGTACCTATTGTCTTCATCTGGTCCGTCCGTCTGTCCGTCCCTCTGTCTGTCTGTCCGTCCGCATATAACAACGCAAAAACTACCCAACCGAATGGTTTGAAATTTAAGATATATTATCTTTGCAGAATTTTCTCGAGACATTTCAAATTTTATGAAAATCGAATCAAAATTTTAGAAAATATTAATAAAAACATCTATATATATATATTACGCTATCGTACGTGGCACAGAAATCGCGATTATTTATCAATTGCCGATGGCAACGAGAGGTTTGTTTTCACTAATTTGGGAATATTAAGAAAAGTATTTGAGGTATCGATTTAAAAATCACCACACATATGTAGAAATTTTTTTTGCATCCGAAAATACATTTTTGTAAAAATTGGCCGGTAGTTTTTCTTATTTATTTTTAAAAAACCAGCTACTTTCTAAAACGGAAAGAAAATAAAGTTCGAAATCAAACCAAGAAACGCGCCATTTTGTTATTAATTAAAGCATTAATTCCATTGTTGTACCTTATGCACTTTTAACCTCATTGTTGTCCACATCGTTATGACGTCAATGTTACGGATGCACATATTTGTTATTTATAATATGGATTGAGTAATAACAAATAAATAATAACAAATAATAATAAACGAATAAAATAATTATTGGGTGAAGATTTCCGTCAAGTCAGTCCTACCTGTCATTTTTAGAGGTTCAAGATCATCAACAGTTTCAAGTTGCACAAAGAAGAGAAGATTTTACATTAATGCAACTTACAGAAAATATGCGTACTCTTCAAACATGGAGAGAGTTAGCAAGTTGGCTGTTACAGGTTGGCGAATGTCAAAGTGGGAAAACTATTAAGTTGCCCTCAATTTGCTATCCAGATATACAAGATCCAGTGCAGCAACTTTTCAGTAACATTGATTTTTTAACAGTGACACCTCAAAAGCTTAAAGGACAAGCCAACAGTGACAAACAATTTGTCAATTGAATTGAATTGAAGTCAAAACGTTTTTGATGCCGAATATATGTATATATATATATATATATATATATATATATATATATATATATATATATTCCCAATTATGAATGGTGTAGATATTTTCCATATATGTAATATGTATACACTTTTTAATTTTAAAGAATATCCAGCAACTATTGTGTATGCAAAGTTTTTTATATGCACGATGCTGAAAAAATACCTCTGTTTTCATATTTCTAAATGGTGTCCATATCTTATGACGTGTATATATTTTTTATTTCAAAGTACCCAGTCCTAAGTAGAGGAGTTTTTATGTCTAATATTTACATATTTAATACTGAAATTCGTGTATTCTAATATGCATACAGTATTTAAAAGAGTAGACACTAGAGTGCAGACACTCTGCGTGGGATCGGCTAGTTTATTAAGAAATTTGAATTTTTTTTTTAAATTTGCGCTTTCTTGTTATAGGAGCTTCCGATGTTTAATCGTCAAGCGACCGAGATACTTATTTTATTACAGAAATTAATTTGCAGACGATATAATTCATTTCACAGAATTAAAAATCATCAAGATCTGAATATTTATATAACTAGCTGTAGTACAAATGCACTTCATTTGTCACGTTTGACGTACAATTTCCAACTTGTTTCCCTTTAAGGGGACGCTTCACTGAAACTCCCAGTTTGCGAAATCCCATGTTAACCTATGGGAAAATTCCGAAGCTCGATGACTCATTACCTAATGTAGTTATTAAAAAACTGTTTTCACCATCAGAAAGTGCACTGTTAAAAATTTGCAGCAAACTGTTCAGTCATTTGACCGTTTTTATAAAAAACAGTTACATAACCGTAATTTAAGTTTACTCTGACCATAATATAGTCAAAGTAAAGTTAAATTACGGTTATCTAAACGTTTTCAATAAAACCGGTCATATGACTGGACAGTTTGCTGCAAATTTTTAACAGTGTAGACGTCAGATGCCGACGTTGTGCGTTTCAAAAAATTGTCTCTTTAAATTTTAGCTATTTAAAAATTCTCAATAAACTGAATTTTCCACTTGATGAAATTTTATAATCTTCTTAGAAATACCTAAAATTAACGGCAGGGGGCTAACCCCCCTTAATTTACATAAATGGGTTTTTCAAGCAGTATTATCCTATTTTCTTCAAATTTTCTATAGAGATTCATTGTGGTAAGGCGCTTCCTTATTAGTTTTGGGTGTTCATTGGCTAAATATAAAGAGAAGAACGGGGGGCTACGCCCCCCTTAATTTAGATAAATGGGTTTTTCATGCAGAATTATCCGATATTCTTCAAAATTTTGCATATAGGTTCATTGTGGTAAGGCTTTTCCCTGATTAGATTTATTGGTTCATTGGTTAAATAAAAAGGGGGGGGGACGGAAGGCTAACCCCCTTAATTTAGATAAATGGGTTTCAAGCAGAATTATCCGATTCTCTTCAAATTTTGTATATAGATTCATTGTGGTTAGGCGCTTCCCTGAATAGTTTTGAGGGTTCATTGGTTAAGTATAAAAGGGTGGGGACGGGTGCTACCTCCCCCTCCTTAATTTATTGTAGATTTATTTTTTTTTCGAGGGGCATTATTCTTTGAAATAAGAATATAATATACAATTAGTGTGAATAGCCTGTGAGCTCAATGCCATCAGTTTAACTGGGCACTTTTATTTATTTAATAACTACATTAGATGATGAGTCATCGCGCTTTGGAGTTTTCCCAAAGGTTAACATGGGATTTCGTGATCGGGGAGTTTCAGTGAAGCGGTCCCTTAAATGCGTAAAATTGGCACATGTAACTATCTAAGAATCGAATAGAGTTTTTTCATTTTTCCATAAATGGGAATCACCTATACACTGTAAAAAATTTCCGAAGATTGCAGAAAAAAGTGGTGGCATTAAGATGCCACGGCTTTTTGCTGTTAAGTTTCACAACAAAGTAGGGAAACATTCCAATTTTCAATAATCAATATACTTTTTTTATTCAGTGTCTTATTTAAGCAATTAAATTTAAAAGTTTCGTATTACAGATAAAATGAAAATTCAAATAATGAATCATAAAAAGATTTAAATTTGCTACTTACTTTATCGGTTGATATCCAAACAAAGAATGACATTTGTTCAGATTGCATTTGTCTCTAAGTGCCTAAGCAGCTGTTTTTTATTCATCTTTAGTTATCAAAATGGCTAATGGAACATAAAACATGAAGCACGCATGTGCAGAATGCAGTTTACGAAAAAGTTGAAACCTCTCAAAAATATTACACGAATTATTGCCGTAATTGACGTGGGATATAAAGAAATACTAAATTCCGGTAAAATATGCGAAATGTTTCAAGATAATTTCCTGAAACGTTCCGAAAACTTTTTACAGTGTATTCTCGGTCTGTCGGGTCCCTAAAATAGACTTTAAAGGCCTAGTTTGACAGTATTTTCTGGTAGATCCGATACATTGATAAAGCTAGTATGTTGAACCCTTCATTAAACATTCTTCTATATTATTATAATACATTAATTTAAATGGCATACTCACAATAACAATTAGGGATACGAAGCATAATGTCTTTTTAAAACTTTCCAACATAGTTGAAAAGTGTTTATGAATTCGGTTTTTCTGTCTGGGTGCCGCCTTTCTGCAGTCTGTTTGTCTGTCTGTGTTTATAACTCGCGTAAATATACTCGGATTGCCATGCCATTGATATATGTTATTAAGGTATACTATGGCATGTTAGGTATTGAAAATGAAGTGTGTAAGTATTTATAGTTTATTTACAGGGAGACTCAAAATAATTCCGTTATATTACGGCCTATGGAAAAAAATCTATTGCGGAGTATTTTAATGATGTTAATATATTTTAAATATGTTGAAATTGATATTAATATTACAAAATTTAAATTTTGTTTCGCCAAGGTTAACATTAATCTATATAAATTTTTCTTTTAATAATATTCCATATATTATACCGGCTTATTAAATAAAACCTATTCTTAAATTATTCTATCAATCTCCATATGTAAAGGTGTAAGTCTTAATCCACCAAATAAAATTTATTCCAAATTGCTTGAATCTAAAAATGGCGCCAACTACTTATATTCCTTAAATAAAACCCTTTTATTATTTTAATCCCTATTAAAATTCACTATTGTTTCCCGTATATATCAAATAACTCTAAATTCTTTACTTAATTGCTAAAATGTCATAACTCCTATAATATCCCGTTCCAAAAAACCTATTTATTTAAAATAATTATTTTATTAAAATATCAAAATGTCTCTTATAATATTTTAATGCTTTAAAAAAAGTTCTAATTTTTATTCCGCATTAATAAGTTCATTTTTTTCTGTTTTTCTCCAGCGTAAGCTAAAATATCATCTGAAAATCCAAAATCTATTTTTAGCCGTCAATCTTGAGATCAGAACGTATTGTTTGTTTACACGACGTGTACCTGATTCGAGGCTATTAGATTGTTCTAGAAGAGTCTTTTCGCGCCCTGAAAGTAAAATTACATCAAGATTATTTCACCGGTACTGTTAATAAGTCCCTCTTAAAGCAATTATGATTGGAGAAGGGAAGTCAAAATGACTTGGTTGTCACTTTGCACGAGATTAACTTAAATACGCAAGCGTAGCAAAATTCGAGAGAGACAGAGGCAGAAGTACGAGATAAGTTCTTCGGGGTTTATAGAGTTCGAAAGTTTATTCGAAGCTTTCCTTCGACAATATTGATTACAGTATTAATTCTAAGACCTCATCATGTAATGAATATTTGAAACTCCGACTGCCACATAGCGATGATTAAGTAACCATTTAATTCACGACTTGCTAGAGCATTTATTCTGCTTGGTTACAGATTATAGAATAAAGTTTTGTTTTCAACATTCGACTGCTTACTTATGGAGTACACACGTCGTAATTACATACAATCGCCCATTTTCATACAACCATCCGGCCTATGCCTGTGTGTCGATATATGGAAAACGAATTTAAACAGATTTCGCCAACTGCCTTTATAAGCTCTAATTTGTCACTACATCACACATATAATTGGGGTGCATAACAAGATGCTTAGTATAGATTATGAAGTGCGTAGTATTTTTGGTGAGTTTACAGGGACACGCAAAAGAATTCGGTAGAGTACTCAGTTCGGTATTATAATACATTAATTTAAATACATACTCACACAGTAACTGGCATGATTGGTATAGAAAATGAAGTGTGTAGTATTTATAGTTCATTTACAGGAATATTCAAAATAATTCCGTCATATCACGGCCTATGGGAAAAAATCTTTTGCGGTGTATTTTAATCAGGGCTGATAAAAATCACGATTTTTCTTTAAAAAAAATCGGATTTATTTGATTTAAATCGGATTTTTTTGATTTAAATCAGATTTTTTTGATTAATATTATTTATGTACTGTGCATGTATTAATTTTATTTTTTCTGCATAGATTTACACGTTTCTATTAATTTAATTACAGTTCCTAGATAAAAATTCAAAATAATTTAAATTAAAAAAAATTGCAAACAAATTCAGATTTATTTAAAATTTAAAATCGTATTATTCTACTATTAAATTGTTATAGATAAGATATACCTATGTGTGTTGTGTGTATAAATTTCTAGTTAATTTAAGTTATTAAATTTTTCATTAAGGTATTACTCCAATAATATCTAATCACATAATAAATGCAGCAAAGAATGCTAAATATATATGTGTATTTCAACTAGGGTTGGCCAATTTTTTGCCTAAGTGGAAAAAACCGTCCCGGCAAAAACACTTTTTGCCATAATTTTTGCCACTGGGAAATATTACTAGTATTTTAAAACAGGGTTTTAAGGGTTTTATTTTTAATTACATGATTCCAATGTTTAAATCGCAATTTTAACAGATTAAAATCAGTGATTTAAATTACAATCTTGATCAATTTCTGTCTGGTTTTTTTTCTCCACTTTTTGCCACTGTCCTGTCAAAAATACATTTTTGCCGGCAAAAAGCCAACCCTGATTTCAACTAATTCATATTCAGTAATGTCATCTTTATCACATAGACTGTAAGTTTCTTTGTATTTTTTATTTTTGCCACAATCTCCACCATTTCTACACTACATGGTTTGCATATTGCTTTCACACATTTTCCAGAAATAGTTTTTTTTCCTTTGCTGTAAAATAAAGCTACATTGAATCTTTCTTTTTGCCAGCCATTTTTCAAATGTATCAATGTATCCAAAAGCTCTTTGTACTGTACCTAGTATTAGTAAATGATATTCTTGTCCCAACTTGTGTTTCACACTATACTATATTAATGATTACAAAAGAGTTATATGACGCAAGGTAATCACATAACTAAAAGTATGAAGCTATCAATTGTCAGTGTTATCCAGCCCTCAGCCATTGACAATTTCAGCAATCAATCATGCATACTTAACAGTAGAAATGGCTGTTTAGTTTAGAAATAAGGCATAATAACACATCTTATATTTTCCATTGCAGTAAGCAATGTATTTGAATTCTAGAAAAGGAAAGGGCAAAGGGATCAGTCACAGTGATTAAATTATTTTCAGTTATAGAAGAAACATAAAACTGCAATTCTATAATTCTATGTTAGACAAACAGTCTAAATATTTATTATGTTACAATTTAGTCCTTGTATTGATCAATACATCTCCCATCAACGTATGGGATATTGAAACTTGCAGGTCTAAGTAACTAAACATAAAACAAACTTGTGAATCATCCATGTATAATCTACTTTAGAGGAAGTAACTCCTCACTAAAATATATTATATTAAATATTTTTATATTGAATATATTTAACTTTAGCTTCAACATCTAACTTGCAAATTTGAAGTGATCATCTAGGTAAGACAAAAGTTTAAAAATGAGAGAGCATTTATCAGTATTTATTTTAGGATGCACTATGGATAAATAATATTACTTTTATTTAACATTATTAAAAGCTAATTTTTAATCTAACATGAATTATGACATTTTTTTGAACACGGATGATCAATTTAATTTTTATTTAGCTTGTAAATATCAATGTTAAAAATACTGATTTAAATCAAAGATTTAAAAAAAATCATTTGATTTAAATCATGATTTAAATCACGATTTAAATCAAGCTGATTTAAATCGAACAACCTGATTTTAATTGATGTTAATATATTTCAAACATGTTGAAATTAATATGTATCACTGAGGTGTATTACAAGAAGCTTAGTATAGATTATGAAGTGCATTGTATTTCTTGTCCATTTTCAAGGACACACAAAAGAATTCGGTATAGTAATGCAATTCGGTATTATAATACATTAATTTATATGGCATACTCACACAGCAACAATTATGGATACGAAGTATAATGCCTTTTTAAAACTTTCCAAGATAGCTGAAAAGTGTTTATGATGTTCATAAACAAATACATAAATAAATAAACAAACAAACAAACAAACAAACAAACAAACAAATCTATACTAATAAAAGAAAGTTTCGCTCTATCTGTGTGTCTGCGATGGCTAGCTAAATCTAGCGCAGCTAGAAGCATGAAATGAACAAATTTAAAATTTATTTACTAATTAGCGAATTTTAAGAAAACTAATTAAGCTATCGATTTGAAACTTTCTGAATATATGTAGAAAATTTTTCTGGATCAGACTATGCAATTTTTTCTATAAAATTCGGCAGGTAATTTTTCTTAATTTTTGCAAAAAACTGCAAAAATCTGGCGGCGTTAGTCAAAAAAAAAAAAAAAAAAAAAAAAAAAAAAAAAATTGAGTTTCAGACAGGTATCGGATTTCATTAAAACTGAACTTCAAAGAGATCTGTTTCTCTGGCCGATGTACTTTCTCTGGCCATTTACTTTACGAAAATGAAAGGGAATAATTGACAATTTTTACTAATAAACAAAAAATAAGTAATTAAGATATAGATTTGAATTTGAGGATGGGAAGGGGTGCCATCTGGCAGCTATTTTAGCGTAGCATCTTCGTTATATTCTAATTATCAGAAAAAAAACAATAATGATTGCGTTAATGTAGGGGAAGAGGGTTTTCTTGAACAAATTATTCGTTGTATTTGTGGGTATGGGTAGGGGGAGGGAAGAAGGGGTAACGCCTTGCTCTGATTTACACAAAACAAATTTCATTTAAGAAATTTAACATCTTTAGTTTCTCATTTAGCGTTTTATAAATGTTATTTATGGAGAATACCGGAAATTTCAAATAACGATTTTCGTAAAAATGAAGTTTATGTTTCTAATAAAAGTACACAACCCGTATTTACTTGATGCATACCAACAATCAAAATAAATGATTTGTTGTTGAGAAATTGACCAAGTGCCCCCTGGCGGGTAATCCTACAAGTTGTTTTCTCTCAATGTGCATTCTTATCTCGCATTATATGGGCCCGATAACAACGGAGTTTGATTGATTTGGTTTGCTGGTTTGTTTGGATGGTTTGGTTTTCGATAGCGCTACAGATTTTAGTTCCACCTTGTACCGCCTGTGGGTGCATTACATTCTCGAGTTCTATAGAGTGCAATTTAAAACTAAAATATTTTGCAGCGCGTGCACAGCACGCCTGCTATACGGTGCCGGAGGCAGCGGGGACACGTGTCAGGTTTCGTTCGGATGGTGTTTTTTTTTTTTAACAAAGTGCTCCCCTTGGCGGCGGTAGGTGGAAATTAAAGATTTTGCAGCGTGTGCGCTGAACGTCTACTATACGGTGCCACAGGCAGTGGGAAGACGTGTCGGAGGTTCATTTATGTCAGAATGCGCCGCCAGTCAGCGAAAGGGAAAAATAAACGATTTTCGTTAGTAAGTAAGTAATCCAGTAAGTAGGTAAGTAAGTACTTAAGTAATTAAGTAATTAAGCAAGTAAGTAATTCAGTAATTAAGTAAGTAGTTAAGTAAGTAATTAAGTAAGTAAATAATTAAGTAAGTAATTAAATAATTAAGTAAGTTATTAAGCAAGTAAATAATTAAGTAATTAAGTAAGTAAGTAAGTAAGTAAGTAAGTAATTAAGTAATTAAGTAATAAAGTAAGTAATTAAGTAAGTAATTAATTAAGTAAGTAAGAAAATCAGTAAATAATTAAGTAATTAAGTAAGTAAGTAAATAAGTAAGTGTAATTAAGTAAGTAATTAGGTAAGTAGTTAAGTAATTAAGTAGGTAATTAAGTAATTAAGAAATTAAATAATTAAGTTATTAAGTAAGTAATTAAGCAAGTAATTAAGTATTTAAATAAACAAGTAAGTAAGTAATTAAGTAAGTAACAGTAATTAACTGAGTAATTAAATAATGTAATTAAGTAAGTAAATAATTAAGTAATTAAGTAATTAAGTACTTAAGTAAGTACTTAAGTAATTAAGTAAGTAATTATGTAAGTAAATAAGTAAGTAATTAACTAAGTAAGTAAGTAATTAAGTAAGTAATTAATTAAGAAAGTAAGTAAGTAATTAAGTATGTAATTAAGTAAGTTATTAAGTAAGTAAGTAAGTAAGTAAATAAATAAGTAATTAACTAACTAAGTAAGTAAGTAAGTAAGTAAGTAAAGTTATTACGTAAATAAGTTATTAAATAAGTAATTAAGTAATTAATTAATCAATTAAGTAAGTAAGTAAGTAAGAGTAATTAAGTAAGTAATTAAGTAAGTACGGAAGTAAGTAAGTACTTAAGTAAGTAAGTAAGTAATTAAGTAATTAAGTAAGTAATTAAGTAATTAATTCCTAAGTAAGTAAGTAATTAAGTAAGTAAATAAGTAAGTAAGTAAGTAACTAAGTAAGTAAGTAAGTAAGTAATTAAGTAAGTTATTAAGTAAGTAATTAAGTAAGTAAGTAATTAAGTAAGTTATTAAGTAAGTAATTAAGTAAGTAAGTAATTAAGTATGTAATTAAGTATGTAATTAATAAATAAGTAAATAGGTAAGTAATTAAGTAAGTAAGTAAGTAAGTAAGTAAATAAGTAATTAAGTTTTTAAGTAATTAAGTAATTAAATAAGTAAGTAAGTAAGTAAGTAATTAAGTAAGTAAGTACTTCAGTAAGTAATTAATTAAGTAAGTAATTAAGCAAGTAATTAAGTATTTAAATAAGCAAGTAAGTAAGTAATTAACTAAGTAAAAGTAATTAAGTGAGTATTTAAATAAGTATGTAATTAAGTAAGTAACTAATTAAGTAATAAATTAAAAGTAAGTAAGTAAGTAATTAAGTAAGTAATTAAGTAATTAAGAAATTAAATAAGTAATTAAGAAATTAAGTAAGTAATTAAGTAAGTAATTACGTAAGTAAATAAGTAATTAAGTAAGTAATAAGTAATTAAGTAAATAAATAATTAAGTAAATAAATAATTAAGTAAGTAATTAAGTAAGTAAGAAAGTAAGTCAAGTAAGTTATTAAGTAAGTAAGTAATTAAAAGTAAGTAAGTAAGCAATTAAGTAAGTAATTAAGTAATTAAGAAATTAAATAAGTAATTAAGTAAGTAATTAAGTAAGTAAGTAAGTAAATAAGTAAGTAAGTAAGTAAATAAATAAATAAGTAAGTACGTACTTAAGTAAGTATGTACTCAAGTAAGTAAGTAAGTAATTAAATAATTAAGTAAATAACTAAATAAGTAATTAAGTAATAAATTTATTATGTAATTAAGTAAATAAATAAGTAATTAAATAAGTAATTAAGTAATTAAATAATTAAGTAAGTAATTAAGTAAGTAAGTAAGCAAGTAACTAAGTAATTAAGTAAGTAAAAGTAATTAAGTGAGTAATTAAATAAGTAATTAAATAATTAAGTATGTAATTAAGTAAGTAAGAAATTAAGTAACAAGGTAATTAATTAATTAATTAATTAAGTAAGTAAGTATGTAAGTAATTAAGTAAGTAATTAAGTAAGTAATTAAGAAAGTAATTAAGTAAGTAAGTATGTAAGTAATTAAGTAAGTAAGTAAGTAATTAAGTAAGTAAGTAAGAAAGTAAGTAAGTAAGTAAGTAAGTAAGTAAGTAAGTAAGTTTTTATGTAAGTAATTAAGTAAGTAAATAAGTAAGCATGTAAGTACTTAAGTAATTAAGTAAGTAAGTAATTAAGTAAGAAATTAAGTAAGTAAATAAGTAAGTAAGAAATTAAGTAATTAGGTAATTAAGTAAGTAATTAAGTAATTAAGAAAAATGAAATAAAATAAAATAAATAAATAAATAAAGTAAGAAAGAAAGAAACAATAAATAAACAATAAATAAATGAAAAATAAATAAATAAAATATATAAATAAATAAATAAAATAAATATATAAATAAATAAATAAATAAATAAAATAAAATAAATGTACCTGAATAATAGCTGGTGATTCCTGTTCGAAAGGTATCGATTGTGCTCTAACAAATGTGTTCTCTTTCCCACATCAGGAGTATTTCGAAACGGAGGGGTGAGGATGGGGCGTATTTCGAAACTTTCGTTTAGAAGTTATTTGAGTTTGAATAGCCGGTGAATAAATAAATAAGGTACAATATAAATAAGATAAAGTGGTAAGGTAAGGGAGAAATAGAAATAAATTTAATAAATAAATAAATAAATGATGGGGAAGGGGCAAGGGCAAGGGGGAAATAGAAATATAAAAAAGAAAGAAATAATAAGTAAATAAATAAACAAACAAAGAAACAAATAAATGAAAAATAAATAAATAAAATATATAAATAAATAAAATAAAATAAATAAATAAATAAATAAATAAATAAATAAATAAATAAAATAAAATAAATGTACCTGAATAATAGCTGGTGATTCCTGTTCGAAAGGTAATAAAATAAAATAAATGAAATAAAATAAAATAAAATAAACAAAGAAAGAAAGAAAGAAATAAAGTAAGAAAGAAAGAAAGTAAGAAACAATAAATAAACAAATAAACAATAAATAAATAAATAAACAAATATATAAATAAATAAATAAAATAAAATAAAATATAACTGAATAACAGCCGGCGATTCCTGTTCGAAATGCACTAATTGTGCTGTAACGAAGGTGTTCTGTTTCCCACAAGAGGAGTATTTCGAAACGGAGCGGTGAGGATAGGACGTATTTCGAAACTTTCGTTTAGAATTTTTTTGAGTTTGAATAGTCGGTGAATAAATAAATAAGGCACAATATAAATAAGATAAAGTGGAAATGTAAGGGTGAAATAGAAATAAATTTAATAAATAAAAAAATAAAATGTAAATAAATAAATAAATAAAATATAAATAAATAAATAAATGAATGGTAAGGGGAAAGGCAAGGTGTGAATAGAAATATATAAAAGAAAGAAACAATAAATAAATAAACAAAAGAGCAAACTAAGAAATAGATAAATAAATAAATAGCTATAAAATAAAATAAAATAAATGAAATAAAATAAATTAAATAAATAAATAAATAAATAAATAAATCTATACTAATATTATAAAGGAGTAAAGATTGTTTGTTTGTTTGTTTGTAGGGGGTAATCTCTGGAACTACCGAACCGATTTCAAAAGTGATGGTGGCAAATTGATGGTGACAACTTCTGCTCCAACATAGGCTATATTTTATGTCGGTGCCACTAACCCCAGGGGGTACAGGAGCAAAAAACGTTCTAAAATTGCGATTTTTTAGCTATCAAACTGGCTATCAAGCCCTGAGAGCTTGCCAGCCGGTTCTGTATGTGTGTATGTACGTACGTAATGCGATAACTCTTCATAGAAATATCCGTTTTCCTTCAAATTTTGTTTATAGGTTCACTGTGTTAAGGCGCTTCCCTGATTAGTTTTCGGGATTGATTGGTTAAGTATAAAGGGGGGAACGGGGGGCTAGTTTCCCCCCTTAATTTATATAAATGGGTTTTTCATGCAGAATTATCCCATTTTCTTCAAATTTTGTTTATAGGTTCACTGTGTTAAGGTGTTTCCATGATTAGTTTTCGGGATTGATTGGTTAAGTATAACGTGGGGCATATCCCCCCTTATTTTATATAAATGGGTTTTTCATGCAGAATTATTCCGTTTTCCTTCAAATTTTGGTTAAAGGTTCACTGTGTTAAGACGCTTCCCGAATTAGTTTTCGGGATTGATTGGTTAAGTATAAAGTGAGGGAACGGGGGATAATCCCCCCTTATTTTATATAAATGGGTTTTTCATGCATAATTATTCCGTTTTCCTTCAAATTTTGTTTATAGGTTCACTGTGTTAAGGCGCTTCCCTGATTAGTTTTCGGGATTGATTGGTTAAGTATAAAGGGGGGGAACGGGGGGATAATCCGCCCTTAATTTATATAAATGGGTTTTTCATGCAGAATTATCCCATTTCCTTCAAATTTTGTTTACAGGTTCACTGTGTTAAGGAGTTTCCCTGATTTGTTTTCGGGATTGATTGGTTAAGTATAAAGGAGGGAACGGGGGCATATCCCCCCTTATTTTATATAAGTGGGTTTTTCATGCAGAATTATTCCGTTTTCCTTCAAATTTTGATTATAGGTTCACTTTGTTAAGGCGCTTCCCTGATTAGATTTCGGGATTGATTGGTT
Source organism: Maratus michaelseni (assembly GCA_963931845.1). NCBI lineage: Eukaryota > Metazoa > Arthropoda > Arachnida > Araneae > Salticidae > Maratus > Maratus michaelseni. The sequence goes on along the minus strand of OZ007598.1, from coordinate 127,014,344 downwards.
AAGTATAAAGGGGGGGGACGGGGGGATAATCCCCCCCCCCTTAATTTATATAAATGGGTTTTTCGTGCAGAATTATTCTATTTGCTTCAAAATTTGTTTATAGGTTCATTGGGTTAAGACGCTTCCCTGAATAGTTTTCGGGATTGATTGATTAAGTATAAAGGGGGGGAACGGGGGGCTAATACCCCCTTTAATTTATATAAATGGGTTTTTCATGCAGAATTATCCCATTTCCTTCAAATTTTATTTATAGATTCACTGTGTTAAGGCGCATCCCTGATTAGTTTTCGGGATTGATTGGCTAAGTATAAAGGGGGGAACTGAGGGCTAATACCCCCTTATTTTATATAAATGGGTTTTTCATGCAGAATTATTCCGTTTTCCTTCAAATTTTGTTTATAGGTTCACTGTGTTAAGGCGCTTCCCTGATTAGTTTTTCGGGATTGATTGGTTAAGTATAAAGGGGGGAACGGGGGGATAATCCCCCTTAATTTATATAAATGGGTTTTTCATGCAGAATTATTCTATTTGCTTCAAAATTTGTTTATAGGTTCATTGGGTTAAGACGCTTCCCTGATTAGTTTTCGGGATTGATTGGTTAAGTATAAAGGGGGGGGAACGGAGGGGGCTAATCCCGCCTTAATTTATATAAATGGGTTTTTCATGCAGAATTATCCCATTTCCTTCAAATTTTGATTATAGGTTCACTTTGTTAAGGCGTTTCCATGATTAGTTTTCGGGATTGATTGGTTTAGTATAAAGGAGGGAACGGGGGCATATCCCCACTTATTTTATATAAATGGGTTTTTCATGCAGAATTATTCCGTTTTCCTTCAAATTTTGTTTTTAGGTTCACTGTGTTAAAGCGCTTGCCTGATTAGATTTCGGGATTGATTGGTTAAGTATAAAGGGGGGGGGGACGGGGGGGGATAATCCCCCCTTAATTTATATAAATGGGTTTTTCATGCAGAATTATTATATTTGCTTCAAAATTTGTTTATAGGTTCATTGGGTTAAGACGCTTCCCTGATTAGTTTTCGGAATTGATTGATTAAGTATAAAGGGGGGGAACGGGGGGCTAATACCCCCTTTAATTTATATAAATGGGTTTTTCATGCAGAATTATCCCATTTCCTTCAAATTTTATTTATAGATTCACTGTGTTAAGGCGCATCCCTGATTAGTTTTCGGGATTGATTGGCTAAATATAAAGGGGGGAACGGAGGGCTAATACCCCCTTATTTTATATAAATGGGTTTTTCATGCAGAATTATTCCGTTTTCTTTCAAATTTTGTTTATAGGTTCACTGTGTTAAGGCGCTTCCCTGATTAGTTTTTCGGGATTGATTGGTTAAGTATAAAGGGGGAACGGGGGGATAATCCCGCCTTAATTTATATAAATGGGTTTTTCATGCAGAATTATCCCATTTCCTTCAAATTTTGATTATAGGTTCACTTTGTTAAGACGTTTCCATGATTAGTTTTCGGGATTGATTGGTTTAGTATAAAGGAGGGAACGGGGGCATATCCCCACTTATTTTATATAAATGGGTTTTTCATGCAGAATTATTCCGTTTTCCTTCAAATTTTGTTTTTAGGTTCACTGTGTTAAGGCGCTTGCCTGATTAGATTTCGGGATTGATTGGTTAAGTATAAAGGGGGGGGGAACGGGGGGCTAATACCCCCTTTAATTTATATAAATGGGTTTTTCATGCAGAATTATCCCATTTCCTTCAAATTTTATTTATAGATTCACTGTGTTAAGGCGCATCCCTGATTAGTTTTCGGGATTGATTGGCTAAGTATAAAGGGGGGAACGGAGGGCTAATACCCCCTTATTTTATATAAATGGGTTTTTCATGCAGAATTATCCCATTTCCTACAAATTTTGATTATAGGTTCACTTTGTTAAGGCGTTTCCATGATTAGTTTTCGGGATTGATTGGTTTAGTATAAAGGAGGGAACGGGGGCATATCCCCACTTATTTTATATAAATGGGTTTTTCATGCAGAATTATCCCATTTCCTTCAAATTTTGATTATAGGTTCACTTTGTTAAGGCGTTTCCATGATTAGTTTTCGGGATTGATTGGTTTAGTATAAAGGAGGGAACGGGGGCATATCCCCACTTATTTTATATAAATGGGTTTTTCATGCAGAATTATTCTATTTGCTTCAAAATTTGTTTATAGGTTCATTGGGTTAAGACGCTTCCCTGATTAGTTGTCGGGATTGATTGGTTAAGTATAAAGGGGGGGAACGGAGGGGGCTAATCCCGCCTTAATTTATATAAATGGGTTTTTCATGCAGAATTATCCGATTTTCTTCAAATTTTGTATATATATTCATTGTAATTATTGATTTACCTGATTAGTTTAATTGGTTCATTAGTTAACTATGGGGGGGGAGGGTAACGGGGGGATGAACCCCCCCCCTTAATATATTGTTTATTTCTTTATTTTTCGATGGGCTTATTTCAAATTCTTTGAAATAAGAGTATAATATACAATTGGTGTGAATAGCCTGTGAACTCAATGCCCTGAGTTTAACTGGGCAGTTTTATTTTTATTTTTTATACTGAAGGAGCTAGAAATTTGAAATTTGTCATTGTAGTTACTTATAAGA